>BMAW01091430.1:1491322-1642703 GCA_019974015.1 Nephila pilipes | reverse complement strand
ATATATATATATATATATATATATATATATATATATATATATACATACGTTGAATTCTCCATAAAGAAATATTTTATTTCAATTTGAGGGCATTTTTTAACACAGATACACATATTACATGGTACAGAGACATCACAAAACAGTGAAGAGTGGCATCATATGGCAAGGAGTGGTATCATATGGCGTTTTCAATAAGAAAACGTCCAACTGCTTATATACCCCCAGAAAACGGAGATGTCCCGGAATTCAGCTTAGTTTGCAATTAGCAGAAGTCTGGGATATTAGGACACTTAGCAAAGCGAAGGAAAGATTGGAAGAATTTAGTTGGGCGAGTAGTGTCGAAAAATAGTGCCGAAAGAGAAAAAGAAAGTTAAAAAGAAGAAAAGAATGTGATAGATCGAGGTTTTTTTTTCATACACACACATATATGTATACAAACTTTTCAACAAATGCTAGTTAAAATTATTAATACAACAATTTATGAAAAAAATTGCCACTCTCCTTCAACAGATAATATGGATTTCCTTTCATTTAAAATTTGTCCTAATTCAGAAAACATCCTTTTATAAGAAATTGAAGTTGTTGTAATAAGAAAATATTTTATTTTTCACATTCATTTATTGTACACAGGTATCAATTATTTCCCCCCATTTTAAATAATATTTTCATTTCTTGAAGCATAGGCTTCTTTATCTGATTTTTTCTTGTACTAAGACGTCCACATAATTTAAACTATAATACAAATTTACATGTTTTATTTTCAAAACTATCCCAAATAAGAGTGTTAAAACAGAGTTTGAATAATTTTTAAGCACTTTAGACCACTCGTTCTTACACTTTTTAGTTTGGGGAACCCATTCCCACGCTTAAAAATTTCGAACGACACCGATCGAACGATTGAGACTAATGTTTCTTTAAATTCATGTGCCTAAATTAAATTTTCGCGATTCCAACATTTCGCTTTGTGACTCATTTCGGGGTCGCGATCCACAATTTAAGAAGCACTGCTTTAGACGACGTCAATTCTTATTCATACATAATAAGACAACGCGGATCTTAAAGTTTGTTCATACATATGAAGAGAACAACTAGATTCAAATTTTAAATTACAATTAAATAATTAAGATTCAGTTTTGATTTTAGTTGAACATATTTGCAGATATATATATATATATATATATAGGAAAAGTTCGAAATTTCTATGTATTTGCAAATATATTCCAATCTTTAACGGTTCAATTAATAAAATAAAAAAACTAATTGAAACGAATTTGTTCAATAAAATTCACGTAATTTTTTTCAAAAAAAAGAATTTCTCCAAAAACTTTTCGAAACGATGCAAGAATTTCACTTTTGTCCATTATTCTGGAATGTCATTGGATTGCAACTAACGGATGAAAAATAATAAGTGTGTTGGTTGTTTATCTTAACAAACATTGATGGTTGCTACCGCCTGTATTCTTCGTCTGAAATATTACAGCTTTTTTTTAGTATCGTTACATAAACTAAAAAAGAAATAGTTACTCAATTTTAAAGGATGGTCCCACAGAAAAATCCCCTGTCAAAAAAAAAAAGGCGTGAATGAAAAGAGAATCGGCACGTGTGCGAAACGAACTGGGTCAAATGGGAAAGAACAGAAATTGGCTGTGTCGAGAATTTGCTTCTCTTGGCAACGATAGGAAATAGTTCAGAACAGCAAAAAACACAGGTCTGTGCTAGAATACTGAGCTGGTTGTTCTCACTCATTCAGATGAACGGTTCAAAAGAGCAAGATGTTTTCTCAATTCCCATCCCAGCAATACAGTACCTAAAGAATACCTTTTTGATCCTCTTCATTCTTACTTCATTAAGATTTAAATTCTGTCTTTCCATTGCGACCGCTGAATCCAAAAAACACTTTTTAATGTTCCGAGTTGAAACAACTTGGGCGAAAAATAAGATCCAAATACAAGGAATGGAAGAACGATGTCTCTCATTCCCACTAAGTTTCCTTCGAAATCGAAAGTGTTTATTCAGCTGGCGAGATCTCAGTCGAAGTGAGCTTCACCCGGAAAATATGCAACAAAAATGTATCTTCTTCAAACGAAGAGTTTCATAACAAAAGCCAGTGGAATTCTTTTTCAAAGTCATCATGCAGAAAATAAAATAAAGAAATTGAAACTGTGTCTTTCTCATTCATATGCATGCAATTAAAAAATATATATATATATATATATATATATATATATATATATATATATTTCAAAATATTTCAGATGAAGTTATCAAGAAGTTTAGAACTACAAATGATTTTGACGAAATCAGTTGAAATGAAGTACCACAATTATTCCTATTTACGTGACGCAACACGAATATATAGGATAAGGTGACCAGATTTTAACATTCGAAAAGCGGGACAATATGACTTGATTAAAAATTTGGTACCTAAAAAATACATACCTTTGATACCTAAATAAATTATTTACCTAAAACATCTGAATAGTTGTTGTATTTTATTGTTGACAGCACTTGTTTAACTAGCACGCAGTACAATGTGTATCATGTGAGAGACAGTCAGTTACAAAACTCAATATGAGGCGTTACTTCGCGGACGACCAACAATCTATTTACACCCTGACCCTTCTCCTCTCTAAAATTCCTCTCCGTTTCCAATTTTTGTATAAGATGTAATTCCTTTGCAACAATGTTCCAAATGATACTAGATCGCTAAGGAAAAATGTCACCTTAAGAATAAAATCTGTGGAAGTGTACAAAGTGTTCTCTCTTCATTTTACAACTACAAAATATTTTCGTCGCTGCCAATGCCGAAAAATGCCGCTGCTCATAAGTCTAAACAATGGTGATCGTATTCTAGCAACTGATCAAGGCGAATTTTGATAAGCAGTTCCTAATAATCAGTTCTCAACAGTTATTTTTATTGTTAAAGTTAAACTTTATAAAATTTACAAAAACGATATAAAGCTCATATCCTGATGAAATAGCTACAGGGAAGTCGAAAGCCATATATTCCGTTCTCCGTCGTTCCCTAGCTTGTCGTGCATTCTTTTTAAAAATCGGGACTTTCTTATAACCCTGCGGGACGCGTAATAAATTGTTATAAATCGGGACGTCTGGTCACCTTAATATAGGAGTATATTTGGAGAATGGATTGCCAGCTACGGTGTTGTCACTAGACCGAGGTTCAAAATGATAAAATTCGAGGCCAACAGCCCTCGAGTTGCTTATAAGTGCGCCGTTAATAAAACAATCAATCAATGAGCAACTTTTTTCTTTCTTGTCGAGGAAAAACTCTGATTAAAATAATGCGAATATTGGAAGAGGGAGTTCTGCGCTTCATCTAAATATATAAATCAGTTATTTAAGGTCTCAGATTTCCGCTAGCTTTGGCTCAAAACTTTCAATGAACATTGATTATTGTAAGCATTTGAGTTAAAAATCAAGAGTTTGTTCCGGAGAGCTTAAAGATACCATTTAATGCCACGGGAGGACTTACTCCCGACAGATTTAATTGCATTAACTCCGTTACACGACAGGTCTATTCTTTTTACTTGAAGAGAAAATCAATGCAAATAGAAAAAATCATCCATTTAATATTTAAAAAACCAATGCCTTTTTGAAATAATCAAAAATAGTTTTCCTTTCTTGATTATGGCTTGAATCACAACATAATAGAGCTAAATGTTCATTCTAACATTTTTGTTTTTAAATCGCAGTTGACAAATAAACATTTTACCTCATAATTCTTGAAACGAAGTACCGATAGAGCGATTCTTAGAACAAAATATAGTTATCATATCGAGCATGAAAGACGGATTAATCTGTCGATACATAGAATTAAATTCACCCAACATCTTTTTTTATGAATTCCTAATAATTCACAATTAGAAAGAAAACATATCGCATAATGATAATAATTTTCAATATACTCGAACAGATTATCGATATAACATATCATTTAAACTCACATGAATAAATTAAAACAGTCGAAAATAAGAGGGTAATTTCTGCTCTCAAAAATCGAATAAATTGGCTTTTGTTTAGTTAGGCTTTTGTTAACATCATATTACAGAAGCCTTGAGAATCAATTTTAAATGACGCCCATATCTCTATGGATTGAAAGTACTCATTTACAGAAAAACCGGGTTCTGCTGTATACTGAATGAGGTTTCTTTTTTTTTCCTCGATAGAATGTATTTCAAGATGAAGCAAAGTTACAGAACATTTTTCGCTCATTTCGTGAATACACATATTTAGGTTTTTAAACAGTCATTTAAAAACAGTTCTAAAAATTAATACTAATTTCTTTTTTAAAAAATTAGAAATTAACTAGCTGTTTCGAATTCCTAACATGAATTTTTTCAAAAAATCATAATGAAATGACGAAAGCAATTGTATCGTGACATTTAGCCTCATAAGAAAAAAAAAAACTTTATATTTTCCCCCATGTAGTTGTTGACTAACAACTTTCTTTAATTTCGTTCCGCAAAACAAGCTTGCAATTGTGTACTTGCTATGAAATTTTAAATTCGTCTATTCAAAATAGAGTATGTTGCTTTAAATGGAATTAAAATTTAGTTTTTTTTTTTTACAAGAGGCCAAAATTATTTAATAATTTGATCAAAGTATCGAAGAGTAATTTCTGAACTTTTTAAAAGAAATTTGTAACGGTTATTATTGAATCATTTTTTTCGGGTTGTTTACCAAACAAAATGTCATGTATTTCAAAAACATTAAGAAAATAATGAAATATTTGAATTTCAGCAATTAGGAATTTACACTTTTTACAGGAAAATACTCTCGCGATAGTTTTCTAACATTTATCAATTTTTTTAAACTTTAAGAATTATTGTAATACAAAACAAAATAAATATTTAGAATTGATAAATAGCAGGGGGGGGGGAAAACAATATAATTTATCCTTCTAAAAAATAAGTTTTATAAGAAACAGATCGAAGTTTAACTCTCACACACTTTTACGTCCATTTTAGCGTAAATTTGTGTTTAAAATTTGATGCAGTTGGTAAAGGAATAGGCGAATTTGCTTGCTCACAACAAAAAAAAAAAAAGAAAGAAAGAAAATATAAATTGAGTCCTCCCTCCTCTCAACCGCCTTTTGTCAAGAGAATGCTACTTGTGAAAATCAAATTGAAATATTTATGTTATGGTTTTTTTCTGATCCACACATTTGAACAACCTGCTTAAAATACAAAAAAAAAAAAAAAAAATAATTTTAAATGCATAGGAGGTGAGTAAATCTTTCGCCAGCCTGATGAAAAAGCACGTACCCGACTGGATGCGCAAAAGTCTGCGCATCCAAAGGAAGCCCCTTCGTCGGCGAACCGCTCCCGTGGCGCCATCTCGTTTTCATCCTTGCAACAACAGCAGCATCCCCGTCGAAGCATCGGACGTGCTGATCACATGACTTTCCTGCCACAGCTGTAGCGGACGATCAGTGGGTTCGCACCATGGCGAGAGAGATCCGCACAGAACGTGAGAAAAATATACCGGTTCCGAAAAAGGACAGGACGTTCCAAGACTCGGACAAACTCCGTCCTCTAACGTCGAAGATGATCCCCCTGGAAACGTGCAGCCTCCGTCTACTCGCCAGCCATTTCGGGCACTGCGGGAAAGGGTAGCTGCATTTGGCAACTTATTGCTCTTTCCCTTGGCGAGGAGGCAAGGATTGGTTCGCAGCCAAACGTCTTGAAACGAATGAAGAAGATTCGAGGAAAAAGACAAATCGGAGCTGATCTTTTCGGAGAACAGTCAGTTGCAGTGATTCCCAGCATCAATTAGTGATATGTAACAAAAACAACTCGTATTGAGTTCAAATTACTTAAACTTAATTCGAATACATGTCATTAAACTCTGAACTTTCTGTTTGAAATTCATGTAATTTCTCACGTTCTCTCTCTCTCTCGTGATTCGATCAAATAATCATCAAAGTATTCGAAAGCTGAGCGAAAGAGGCTCCAATATAAAACTGTTAGTCTTAGTTTTTATAAAAATGTGAAACATAATGCATTTTTCATTTGAAATAATTGCTCAGTAGCTTATAATTGATATTAATATTATTTTATTTAGCAGATATCTCATAAATTGCTTGAAGATTTAATTTTTAATGCAAATATTTATGAAAGAATACAATACCTTGATGGCATTAAGAAAAGAATTAGTTTTAAGCAATCAACGTGTCGTCATGGTAACCGAATGAATACGTTCGTTCCCACTATTTTTCAAATCCCTTAATTCATTTGGCTTGGTTTTATTAATGTCGCATCAGAAGCAACACGAGGGCTGTTGGAGACGTAATTGTAATTTTGAACCTCGGTCAAGCGATGAGGACGACACCTGAGCTGGCATTCCCTCTCCTAACTTCCACACCAAGCCAACGCCTGATTCCTTGAATATCACTTCCTAAAGATTCATTCAAGGTTTCCGTATTTTATTCAAGAGCTCTGAAAGTCTAAATATGTGTGTGTTTCAATAATTATAAAATCTCCACATTTTTTTTTTTTTTTTTTTTTTCCAAATCTAGTAGGCATCATTGTGAAGCTATTTCGTAATTCGAATTTTAACTTGCGCTTCTAGCAACCGGACATTATTGATGAGCAAAGAAGCAGTCGCGGGGAATAAAGAGTGACCTTGACCACCACACGCACGCTCAGCCCCGGGAGATCAATTGCTCGCGTTTAAAACCAGCTAAATAAAAGCTAAACGAGAAGAGAAATTATGCAGTGGATTATGTTCAAATTAATTTTTCTAAGGTGATGTTAAGTAATTTTGTAGATTATGTTCAAATTAATTTTTCTAAGGTGATGTTAAGTAATTTTGTTCCTTCTTTGAAGAAGGAACAACAGCGGTTCACTATTCGCTTGATATTGAGGAAAACTCTATGTTATATATTTTCACGTATTGTGGGGTGACAGTATCACCATTGCGTGGCTAGAGAAAGACGTTAATAAGAAATACACATACAGCGACATACTCGAATTGAAAAGGGTAGATCGAACGCAGAACTGCTGCATTCTTTGCACTCGTTCACACTGAATGCAAAAAACAAGGTAGATCAATGTGGTTAAACATTTTCCCGACCTTTTATATACAAGTTTAGCTGTGGGTTCGATTCTACTAAAAGCCCGTCGTGTGGAATAATTGCTCGTTAAACTGGATTGAGGCTCCCAGATTTCGCATAGCAGAAGAGAGGAAGGTACCTTTCTCGTCACTTTTCGTGGTTTCAAGGAACGTCGCCATTATTTCTCATCCGACTTCAATTCAAATCCCCATGATCCAAAATGAGCTTATTCGGACACCTTTCTATGCAATATGTCGAATGTAACGAAATTGCTTGATTATTCATTAACGTCGTACTTGGAGGCAAAACGACGATTCCAAATTACGAGGCCAGATATAAACGACGGTTTAAATCTGGTCTCATAATTTGGAGTCTCGGTCAGATGATTAGGACGACATCTGAGCTGATTCCTCACTCTCCGAACTTCCACACCACGCCAAAGTGAGAACTTTAAGCCCGAAAGATTTAACGTCTCTCTACACGACAGGTGAAAGTAACGAAAATAACTCATTCTGATTTTTCCTATATAATATTAATCTACCAGGAAATATTAAAATTTTTATAAGGAACTCAATGATAAAATGATGCTAAGCATGATATGATTTAAAAATAATTTTACGTAGCTCTGTGAAAGAGATGAGAAAAAACCCCAACTCTTTTTTTATATGCAGTAGATACGTTCCTCAGAAAACCGTACAAAAACATCGAGTAAAAAGTACATGCGACATACGGTAAATTTGGCGATACGTTCCACAACTTCAAGAAATCGTGTAAGATGAAAAAACTCTAAATATTTTTCCAAAAACCCATGGAAAAAAAATAATGAAATCCATATTACAAATTTATAAAATAAAAACAATTCATTTTTATTACAAAAGAAAATTAAAAAATAGTGTTCAGCGAAAATTCAATCTATAGGTATATACAACATATAAAAGTTCAAATTGAAATTAAGAATAAAACTACTAACTAACAACTATTCATCGCTACTTGATAATAAGCGTGCACATTTATTATGAACTGGATCAAAAATTATTTCATCAGTAGATGTGTCAGATATGTCTGGCACAACTGTCGGCTTTGATTCAAATGAAGAACTTTGTTCGGTATTAACAGCTTTTTTTTTTTTTTTTACAAAATCTGCCACCAATAGCATTTGATAGAGTTATAATTTCAGAACACACAGCAGATTTTTGTACTACGAAACCCACTTTTGATGCATGCTGGCAAAATTTTTTACGAACAAGCATTTAAGGTTGATTGGCGGAACTGTTTGATGGCAAAAGAAGCATGTATGATACAATCCATAATCGTAAGCTTTCTCCATGCTTCCACAACAGTCAAACTTCTGACTTCCACTGAATCTAAAATATATTTTTACGCCTCATGTATAATTGACACATGTATCGGCATAAAGCATCCGTCTTCTTAATACACTATCAAAATAAGTTTAAAAAATTGAGGGGGGGGGGAATTCGTACTAAACAAAAAAAGCGTGTAAAAAAATATTTTGGTGAACCGTGTTATTTCAAAATCGTGTTAAAAAAGAGTTGGGTGCATGTGTTATTAATTGAATTGAGAACAAAAAATATAAAGGGACAAAGAGAGAGAGGGATCGGAATCGGTAGATAGTTCCGCTGCATTCGCATCAAACAACGAAGTGATTTTTCTTTCACAGTAATTTTGATGCGCGCTGTGCCAGGAGTGCATGAACTTATTCAATCTCAGTACGATTAGCACGAAAACATATTCATGAATAATTACTCAGTGTCAAATTCGGTGGCTTCGTTCAAAAAGTTCCTTAGAACATTTCATATTCAACTGAAAATGAAATTCTTACGATTTAAAAATGTAAATTTTGATTTTAAAAAATGGATGTGTGATAAAATTATTGGAAATAATTGTAATTTTTCTTTTAAAAAAATGAATTATATTCTAAAATTATTCGTATTTCATTTAAATGAGTTGTGAATATGAACAACTCTCTGTCATTGCTTCAGGTAATTTAAATATGAAATATATTTATTTTTTTGTTGCTACTTTACGTTATGTTCTTTGGAAAAAGAATGTTACAAATTTTTATAACCACCCCGTAATCTCAGATCCTAGATCACAAATAGGAATAATTAAATTAGTTCTCGTTTTTAATGTAAGCAATCTCGAGAACTTTGACGTTTCTCTTTGGTTTTATATCAGTGTATTGATAAACAAGCACCATATTCGTTATTGATTAAAAAAAAAAAAAAACAAAAAAAAAAAATATTTTTTTTTTTTTCCTTTTTTTTTTTTTTAATTCTGCTTACGTAATCTAACAAGAATTTGAACAAAGTAAATGACTTATTACGATTTTTTTCAAATTTTCATAAAAGAAACCAACTAAAAGTTTTTTTTAAATGATGAAATATGTTTTATTTTTAAAATATTGAATCCAACAACATCAACATCCGGTTGTTATTCTTGTGCTACAGTTAAGGTGACCAATTTTTTTGCAATGAAAAGGAGGACGAAAAAATTTAAGAAAAAAGTACTACGTAAATAAATGAAACATTTTTTATTCAATCAAAAGTACACTAATTAATCTTACATTCCTTTTAATTATTTAATTAAACGAGGATTTTTGCATTGAATGAATATTTTTTGTTAATATATCATTTTCTAATAATTTATTGGAAATTTCGGAGCAAGAAATATTCTTCATACTGAATTTTACGGTAAGTGCTGCAGCTGCAGTATTATCAACATTCCATCTTGATTTCTCACTTGTCTACAAATCCATTACCAATTGAAAAAACTCTTTCAACTGCTGCCTTAGTTCCAAGGCAGCACAACGTAAATTCAACAAGAATAACGAAATTTTCATATGGAAAGTGTTTATTTTTAAAATGGTTAATATTTTCACCCATCAATTCAACATATTGATTTTCCCATATTGTTCTAATTTATCAAAATTTAACTATACACAACTTTTTCAAACAGACAATTGTCATTGATTGTAATATCAGGCATTTCTTTCGATAAAAACTCAACACAATTTTCAGTATGTGCCCGATTTATTCGCGATGAAGTCAAAAAACACCATTGAAAACTGTTATTTCTTGTGATATTTGTTTCAGACTATTCTTCAACATATTGGAAAGATGTTTGGTAAAAATTCTGCACTTCTTTGGGACACTTTCCCATTGTGCTCGGATTCGATTCCTCTAAGTTTGACAATTTTCTTTTTTTATTATTAAAGGAATAAAGTTTTCCTCAAATCGTGATTCATATTGCAGGATAAAATCATTCAAAATAAGACTAACTTCTATAGCTGAAATATGTATAATTCATAATTGAAAAAAGATTCCAGAATATTTGGACATTTGTCTAAACTTAAAAAATGGGAATGGAGAGGCTCAATTAATTTTAAAACACGCTCAAAAGCAGGTGTTAGAGTGAGCCATATAACTTTTGAATGTTTTAAAGTTTTTTTTTTTTTTTTTTTTTTTGTATTCAACATTTGCGTAACAATTTGGAGAGGCATCTCTGAATAGAAAGATTAACAGATCAGTTTTAAAATATCGAAAAGGAGAACAAGAAGGAGGACACTTTTCGAGGAAGGACAAAACCTACAAAAGGAGGACAATTGGTCTTGTTTTTCATTCTAATAAGGATTGAAATGATGAAAAATCGTCTGTCAGTGCATTACCATTTCCCCCCCCCCCCAGTGTCTTCTCTTTTTCTGAAACGCACGTTTACTTCCTCTGAATTGAAATATGCTTTTAAAAAGCACCAGGCCCCCTTTGTTTTATTTGATTACTTTAAATTTTCAGATATTGCTTCTGATGACACGTTATATTTATTAACGAAATTTTTTCACGACGGTAAAACGTTACGAAATCGTAGATATTCCCACTCAAAAACCTTCTCATTCGTAATGCAAAATTTGATGCATTTTATCTTACCATTAACCGCTCATAGCATAAAATTTGAGTTTAGTTCAGTTTTTGATGGCAGTGTTAGTTTTGAAAACTCTTTTAGCTTGACTGAAACCTTTTTCTGCGCATCTCTAGGATATTTCACAACCACAACTATTTTCTGAATTCTTAAATCATAAAAAAATTTTAATCAAAAGAAACACGTCTTTATCGTTTGTGACTGCAATACTATTTTCACTTGCAGAAGACTTTCTTTTGGAGACTCAATTAATTAGTTTAACAGATAGTAAATTTCATTTTTTTTTTTTTTTCATTTTCCTTTTCTTTTTTGTGTGTTTTATTTTCTGACTGGTAAGTACCTCCTCTCTACCTTTCAATGAGTGTAAGAAAATTTGAAATCAATTTATTTCAACAGTAAATCCTCTTTACTTTCTATTTTAAAGGGAACTCTACGAGTATAAAAATGCTTGGCATCCACACCTATATCGAGTCCGATAAACAATAAAGTTAAAGAAAGTAAACTCACCAATTTTTCATATGTGAAACATTTTCTTACAAATACATAATTAACATGTTGTGTAAGATAACGTTGCATGATTAAGTAATTATTAATAGAGAGTTTAACTTCTTGCAAATATTAAACAAATTGTACTTAATTACAAGAAAAAATAATTAACTTAATCAAAAGATGCATCTATTTTTAAGCGCAAAAAAAAGTAAACACTACCTCTTTCCTTCAAACCTTCTTCATTTTAGCAGATACTGCCACTTATTTTCTTTTAGATTCTTAAAATAAGTTGAATCCCTATATACATTTTGTGCCTGTGTTATAATTAGTGGAATTCTCTGGAAGAAGAACAAAAACCAGAAAATCTCACAAACGAGGAAAATGACGATGAAAACTTGAAGAAAAATTCAAATTCTTATGTGAAGTACAACAAAATTGCTCGAAGAAGTTTATACATATAGTAAAGAAAATCATTGACACCAAGTAGGTTAAGAATTTTCAGAAAACAGGAAGAACAAGACGACTTATATATAAATTAGATGTGTTTTATACGAGAGTTTAAAGCGAATTCAGTTGGAAGTTCTCTAAAAATGTCGCAAAACATCTTACATGTATCAGGAAAGGCAGAGAACGGAAGTACTAAGTTACACTGTGGGATTTCGCGTAAGAAATCATTCCTATTTAAAGTAAACCAAAGAAAGTATCAGCAATTTATATATATATATATCGGCAAAAAGCTCGGCAAAAGAACTAGGATTTAAAGTTAAATTAGAATTTAAAATGCGATATTAAATTACGACGCGAATAGGCTAACAGATTGGCTGCCGCCAAAAAAACATGGACGTTTGCTCTCTTCAATAAGTACAGACTGTATAGTGGGATTAAGAATTTGTGATTACTTCGAGTACAGACCGTTCTCAAGAAATTCAGGACTTGTGAGTATTTTTAAGTGCAGACAGCACTTACATCACTACCAAGTAATGAAAATTTATTCTTGTTGTTGTGCCACTATTCCATTGGATTTGTTCAAGAATTTATGAAAAATCAACTCTAAAAGAGTAATAACAGACGGTTTATGTTTTGTTGTGACTACCCATTCGGATATACCACTGCTGAAAAAAAGGGTACATCCTCTCTACTTTTGAATTTATATATGAAAATAAGTTTTATTCGGTGACTGAACTACTCAAACAATATAAATATGATCACCCTTAATGATATTCCTATTGTGTCTAACTTTATTAAAAGAGGAAATATTAAAACAATTAAGTTATTGGACAGTATATTATTTAACGATGCATTTGATCGTAATATACATGAAAAAAAAAATTGAGAATTTTTTCCTCATTTCCACTGATTTCAATATTGCGGATCGCAATAAATAAATATTTGATTCTTTTTCTACAAATGATTTAGTTTGTGTATTAAATGTGTTAGGTTTGGGTATTAATAGTAATAATAGACTTTTCCTCTCGATCTCCTCCTTAATAGACTTTTTCAATCTCTATCGAATTTAAATGAATTGCAAGCTTTAATCTCTAAATCGCTAAATAGTGACTCTGAAATTTCTGATGACCAAATAGAAAAAATTCTACTTCTTTATTTCCTTCTGTAATGTCTCCGACATTGAATCATAAAAACATGTCTGCTAATACTTTTGACATTTTCCTCTATTTTGTTCTGAAAGATCGCGGAAATTCACATCGGAAGTTTACTGGTTCTGATACATTATGATATAAAATGCTATATACAAGACTGTGAGGAATAGTTTGTTTTTTTCCCCCATCGTTGAATGGGGGGGGGAAGAAACTAACAGCAAAAAATAATATTCGCTAAAACTTTAATTGAAGGTCAGGCAGAATTTTTTATACACGCAACGCAATCTAACGACATGGCTTTCGTTTACAGACGTTGTATTAGAAGAATTCTGCCATCAGTTAAATTCTGTTGAAATTCATAGGCAGTTAAATAGACGTAAATTAAGTCAAAACGAATCCCTTTTCGAATATTTATAGCAATTAGAGAACTCGCTAGTACTACCTGTGAAATTATTGATGAATCTTCATTATTAGAATATTGTATAAATGGCATACATGATTCCCCATCAAATAAAGCTATTTTATGCGGTACTAAGTCTATTTCAGAATTTAAGGAGAAACTTCGTATTTATAAAAAAAAATAGTCAGTGATAGGAATAAAAAAAACCCTTTCCAAGATCTAACTCTCACTTCAGTCAAGGACGCAACATGAACTCAAAACATAATTTTCATAGGTCTGAAATCCAAAATGATAATGCATATCGTAAACAAAAAACTTGTTTTAATTGTAATATGTCTCTACATATTTCTCGTTTCTGTCCCGACAAACATAAAGGTTTAAAATGAAGTGATTGTAAAAATTTTGGTCATATTTCTGCGAAGTGTATCAATAAGCTATTCCAAATTGAACTCATACTGATGTGTCAACTATAAATCATTTACCTCCTTTGATGTACAAAACTGTTACTATCAATGATAATTCATTTACTTCATTAGTTGATACTGGTAGTCAGAAAACAATTCTAACCAAAAATACGTACAAAAAAATGGTTCACCACCTTTAACTATTTTTCATGGATCATTTACGGCCTTTGGTAATGGACACATTACACAATTCGGTAGCTGTATACAAGAACTTACAATAGATAATTAGAAATTTATCGTCAACTTTTGTGTTGTTAATAATGAAACTATGACGTCAGATGCCATTATTGGCATGGATATTTTAACGCAGGCCGAAATAAAAATCAACACAGATAGGTCATATCAGATCAGAGCAGTTTGGGATGCTTGACTTTGGCTTTTTCCAGCCCAGAATTGCATTAAAGATATTTTGGATGGCTTTATAGTGTAAAATTAATTTATCAGAGTGATTTAAAATTTAAAAGGATGAAAAAATTAAGTGAAAGAGAGTTTTTAAAGTATTGGTTTAACCTTTTTTTTTTTTTCGGAGAAAGGGAAGGTGAAGGTGAGGGGGTGAAAGCAGTTTACCAATGGGGTTGCTGCTTATATGTTAGTGTGTGTTTTCAGAGTGAGAAGATATCCTGGTTTGTATGAGAGTTGTGATTGGTCGGCTTGGTGTGGGGCGGTGTGAGGTGGGTGATTCAGAATGGGAATATTTTTATTTTAAAAGATTTTGGGAAATTAAAGTGAATTTAATAAGAATCGAGTAAAACATTTTTGAGTCTTCTAATAGCTGGGTCAGGGTCATAGTTTGAGATGTTTGTAAGTGTGTTGTTATTTATGTTCATGAGATTATTAAAGAAGTTAAAGGATGTTTTTTGTATGAACTTTATTACTGCTGGGAAGTTAATTGAGTTATAAATGTCTGTATTTCTCATGAACCATCTAGCTTTTACAATTTGTCTAATAATGTTATTTTGTACTTTTTCAAGTTTATTAAGGTGTGTGTTTGCAGCAAAACCCCAAACGGCACAACTGTAGGTGAGAATAGGTCTGAGAATCAGAGCATAGATAAGCAACTTGTTTTTAATGCTTAATTTTGAATTCCGAGCGATTAGGGGGTAGAAATCAACACAGATGGTGTCAGATTAACAAGAATTTCGGATACCAAAACTGAAAATGCAGAACAATTTTCGATATTTAACATCTCAACAATTGATAAATTAGAACTTGAAATCGGATCAAATGTTACTAAAACTCAACGAAATATTATTCATAATTTGGTTTCAAACTATAAACCAATTAATACTAAAACTGCTGATATTCAGATGTCTAATAATTTAAAGATTGAAACACCAATAACACATAAACCACGACGATTACCTTTTGTTGAAAGAAAAATTGTAAACAACCAAGTGATGAAATGGTTGGCTGAGAAACATAAAATATAAAATTATAAAATTGTATAGTTCTAAATTTTTTTTTTTTTTTGGGGGGGAGGGCTATAATTTATATGATACATGTTTTTAATAGTTTTAAATAAAGTTTTTCTTTTAATTTGATTAAATTTTAATTTAATTAAAAATTTCCATTTATTCTTAATATTATTTATTTATTTTATATTTTATTTATTTATTTTTAAAATAATTTGTTAATTTTGTTAATTAATTATTTTTATTTTTCTTAATTTAAAATTATTTATAATTATATTTTTATTGTTTTTAATTTTATTTTTTAATTTTTTCAATTTTATTTTTTAAATTTTTTCAACTTAATTTTACTTCTATATAGTTATTTTTATCCATTTATTTTAATTTAATTATTTAAATGCTACTATCTCAAATTTCTCTTTTTAGATTTAGTTATGAAATAGTTTTATGGATGGCATTACTTTATTCTGGTTTTTTTGCATTTTTAAATTTCGCTATGAATTATTTTCATTTTTAGGATGTGTTTTCTTAAATTTATGATTTTGTAAGTTTTTTAATTGTAATTTTAGTTTCAATATTCCATGTAAGTTGTACTGGTAAATGATTTTTGATTGGTTATTTCTAGAGTTTATTGTTGGCCCTCTGGCAACATCTAAAAATTAGTTTTCTTTATGTGGGAAGATGATATGGTGTTTTGCTACAAGCTTAGATATTTGACTAATTTCTAATGCTTTTTCAAGTGTAATTATGACTTGAAATAAAGCCTTCAGTAAAAAAATCTTTTTTATAAATTTTATTTGTTTATGTTATGTAAGTTTTTAAATTTATTTTCACTTTTTTGTATGCCTGTATATAAAATTTATACACGTGGAGTGTTACACCTGAAAATGTTTAATTTTTCTCAAAAGTTTTTTTTCCCCCTTTTCGAAGGGTGCTTTTTTTTGTAGCTATCGATTTTTAAAGATTTTTTTTTTTTTTTTTTTTTTTTTTTTTTTTTTTTTTTTTTTTTTTTGTGTTTTCCTTTTTAGATTAATTTTCTTGGACGAACGTTCTCAGATTTTTTTTAATAAATATTTTTGATATTATAATCATTTTTTAATGATCTATTTTATTCTTAAGGATAGGTAAGCTTATATTCTAGAATAACCCAGCTTAACTGTCTAAAGCCTGTTATAAAATTTAATATATTATTCTCCCTTTTTGTGATTTTCAAAAAAAAAATTGGGGTTTCTAAGAAATTTTTGAATTTCTAACTTTTTAATTCATTTATTTTTTGTTTATTTTCGATCTGCCTTATTTGATTTATAATTTACGAATATATAAATGTATATATATATATATATATATATAACTATATAATTATATATATAAATCAGATAAAGTAGTATATTTTATTATTATTTATTAAAAAAATAACAATTCTTTCATGTAATAAAATAGTTGAAACAAATTTTAAAAATTACAAAGACATGAAATGAAACTAATTGATATTGCAAAATTGTTAATTACTTAAAATTTCAATGAAAACTTGTACATAAATTTGTTAAGTTATATGAAAAGTCTACACAGTTTTTTAGATACAGAAAAGTATATATATATATATATATATATATATATATATATATTTAGCTGGGGTTCAAACAACAACATCAGAATGGTTTCTGAGAGATCTCTAACAATTTTGCAATACCAATTTTCAGGCCACGAACTTATTCTAATGTCTCAATAATTTCTACTTTTTCCTTGCGACAATCTCATAGTTCGTGATGACAGAATCAATGATAACCATATCTATAAATGAAATCTTTAAAACCTATTTCAGTGATATCCCACTGAGAAAGAAAGTACGTTCCGAAGTCAGTGCTAATCGTGGAACACTTGGAAGTAGGCTTATTATGACCTTTGAAATACGAGAGCTAACTGAAGAAACGTTTCCACAAACAACATGTTCTGACATGGTTTCATGTTGGACAGGAGTTTTTTTAACGCTGTATATAGAGAGCTGGGGAAAAAATAAGAAATAATTTTCAATTAAGTTTCTGTAATCAAATAAACTATAAAGAAAGAGATGTTAGGAAATAGAACACGGCCAAAGAGTAGTACACATTTCGAGTCATTTTCTCCAACCCGAAATAATCATAATTTGAGCTTCAAAATGTACGCATATATATATATATATATATATATATATATATATATATATATATATATATATATATATATATATATATATATATATATATATATATATATATGAGGTAGGATTCAAAAGTTTCCGGACTGAGGCTATAACGTAAAATTTTTTTTTGCTGTAGAGCAACTACGATAACGTTTTTGTATTACTGCATTCTCCCCCTTTCCTAATAGTGGTTCGTCCCAAATCACGTGGTTGGCTCCAAATCACTCCATGGCTTCGTATGCAGAATTCCGCCAGAATCACTCTAAAGGGAATGTCATGTTGGAGGTGTTTTTCGATATCTAGGGCATTGTGCATCTAGAATTTATCCCTGAAGGACGCACTGTGAGCAAAGAACTCAAAGTAGATATTCTGCGTCGTTTGCATGAGTCGATCCGAAAAAAGAGACCAAAATTGGGGCTAAGCAATCAAGGAGGCTTTGGCATGACAACGGTGTTGCACACCGATCCCTCCTCGTCACTGACTGTCTTGAGAAAACGAAAATAAATGTTTTGCCATAGCCTCCTTAGTCCCCTGCTCTCACTCCCTGCGACTTCAGCCTATTTCCTGATCTGATACGTTGCTTGAAGAGTCGTAGATTTCAATCTACAGATGAGGTTAAAAATGCATCGCCGTCTGAATTAAAGGACATGGCTAAAAACGGATTTCAGAAATGTTTCGATGACCTTTACAAGCGATGACGAAAGTGTATTATTGCTCCAGGGTCTTATTTCGAGGGAGGATGTGTTTCAGCAATTTAATTGATAATATTTTTAAAGTTATAGACTCAGTCCAGGAACTTTTGAATCCTACTTCATATATATAAAAATTTTCTAGCTAATTATCAATTTATTAATTACATTTGCAATGATATTGAAAAGTTAGTTTCTCATTTCTTCGATAGATGGCACCGTGAATCAGCGTCATGTGATAGCTCATGCAGCACTCCATATTCCTGAACAAAACCGAAGAACACAGAGCTCTTCTCTTCTCTTTCCTCCCGCTCTTTTTCACTACTCTTGATGTAACTAACAGAGTTGCCGAACTCCGAACTCCAAAGAGCGTTCTTTACTTATAGATATTATGTCATTAATATAGGTCACCATCAACAAGTGTTTGAGGAATTAGCTCACTAAATAGAAATAATTATGCAAATAGAAATTTTGTTCTGAGCAACAATTCTATCTCCAGCCAATAAACAGCATTATATACCAAACTCGACTCTTCAGTTAAAAAAAAAGAAGTCACATTCATCACGGAACCCTACGAAAGAACAGCCCCTTAACTCCGAAACACCAGGAGGTGTCTCGTCCATCAGATACCAACTACGAATTTTATGGGCTTTCGGCCCGGGATTACTACAAATCTGGGAGATTCTCCCGGAATGTAGAGAAAATTTTGACGCTCAGCACCGGAAAACAACGATTAACACCTATTAAAAAAATATGAGCCTCTTTCGGAATTAATTACTACAAATTTGGTGGACTAGCCCAGGAATCAAGAAAATCTCCGGCCCGAATGAAAAGAATTTGGCGACTATGATCCGGACTCACACCAACAATAAGAATTTTGCATCTCCGCTCAGAATTGGCACAGCCTTCTCACAAGAAGAACAGCGAATCAAGAAAATTTCCCAGATGCGGAGGAAGACCCCCTGATAACTTCTATCAACGAAAAACCACACAGTCATTCAGAATCCACTACTAGTTTTTTGCGACGACGAATGTGTCTCATCTACAAGTGAAGCAGCTGTCCAGTATCCACTACCAGTTTTATGTGACGACAAAAAGGATATCGCCATCAACATGCATCGATTACTAATTGTCCTATTAGTTTTCAAAATACTTATTTAAAATGAGAAAATAAAGATAAAAATAGAATAAAAAAGTGTTTCGAAGTTTTTTTAAAAAAAATAAATAGTCCACTTAAAGTTTATATTGTTTTATCGCAGTTGAGAATGTGGCCACAGTAGGCTAATTTTCATGGTTGCAAACTCGCAACTGACGTAGTTTCGTCGAGTCGTGGGTTCAAGTTTTAATGTTATTAAAGGCTTGCCGTGTAGCAGAGCTATAGACTTTATATTTGTCAAGGCCTTAAGTCCCCCATTGGCAAGTTGTGGAATTTTAGAAATGGAAGTATCAGCTCACATAACGTCCTCGTCACTTGACTCGGGTTCAAACCAATAGCCCTCAGGATGCTTCTAAGTGCGACATATAAAAAAAACATTCAATCAAATGGCAGAAGAGAACAAATACGTTTTGTTTTATATGGTAATTTTTTTAAAATTCAAATTAAAGTCAAGACAGGGTGATACGAGTATGCTATTTTTTTAAAAAAAATTTATAAGTAAATAATTTTTATAATTTTAAATTGAAGTAAATATATAAAAAAAAATTCAAGAATTTTTACAATTATTGCTTTTAGTGGTATTATGAGTATAACAGATCTGTTACAATTTCTGTTTAAGGCATCCGTACACCTTTAAAACGTCATTTTTGTCAAAATTTTCAATTTCTAGTTTTATTGTCAGTTTTAAATTTAAACTTTTTTCTTTCTAATACTGTTTGGATTTTGCTTAAATTTTATTTAGAACTTAAGTTACAGGGATTTGAATTTTATTCGGTAGCTAATTTTTAATTGCATTTGAAAGTTTGTTTTTGATTTTTCTCAAAATGAATTTTCTCGACATATTCACATATTACAACGTAGATATTAGAAAAAGTTATGAACCAAATTAATTTAAATTTTGCAAGTATCTTCCTTATATAGTTTTTAAGAGCCTTTACAATTTTTATGGTTGTAAAATTGATAAGTTTTTGGTAACAAAGGTGTAAATCGTGTATTTTTATAACTCTTTTTTTTTTTTTTTTTTCTGATTTTTCATTGTTATTTGACTCGAAACACAATAAAAATTGTAGTAATATGATTTTCAACATGAAAGTAGTACCAGCCCCTAAACATGTTATGATGAATAAGATAAAATTTACAGAATAATGATATTTTTGTTTACTTTTGAGTTATGAGCATAATTCTGATAATCAATTTATGTACTTTTTTCACCACGTTTTCCACTCCAATTTTTTTTTTTTAATTAAAAGCAGATTATTAAATGTGTTTTTCATAGTTTTAGGCTATATTTTAGCATTAAAAAGTACTTTGATAGCAATACCAATGTATTTCAAAAAAAATTATCCGAAGGTATACGGATGCCTTAAAAAAGGATGGAAAATGAGGTTTTGCCATTATGTGTATGATCATACAGGAAGTAGTCGAGTATTTTTGAAGTATAATTTAATAGTAATATATGCCAATGCTTAATATTATAGTATTAGAGAACATGTGAAAATTTATTTTGAGTAAGTTGATTTATAATATAATTTTGCAAGGTATCATTTTTAATATTCTTTTCTGAATTTTCTTGAGTCCAAAAAATTCCTAAGATTTTTTTTTTTTTTTTTGTGTCCTTGGTCTTTTGGTTCATGGCTCAAATAAAATTTTCTTAAAAATTAATTTCCTACGAGGGATGGTTTGGATCATATAACATGATTAATCACACATTTAAATACAAAGCCGGAAACAGCAATTTGAATTGCTGCTCCATTATTTGATTCTTTATCTTCTTAATAGTTTTAGAATTTTCAATCATAATTTAACAATTTTAAAACTGCTTAACCTATGATGTTTATGAGTTCATATTAAATAACAATACTGAATTCATATGCATTTATTTAATAAGTTTCATTAATTGTAATTATTTATATTTTTATTGTAAAAAGTATGGTGTTTTATTTTAAATATTAGATTATACATATGCTTCTTTTGTATTTTATATAATTTATGCCTCATTTCTAAGGGGAAACACGCATTATGTGCGTAAAATTTAAGCAAGAAATACGTTTTTCAACATACAACCTTGAAATTGTTGAAAATGGCTTTTTGCGACTAATACGGCATTACCATTAATAACAGCCCTTCGGCTGCACCGTTCACAATGGTGTCAAGAATACAAAGACTGAACATCTCATCATTGGAGTCAAGCTCTGTTTACTGATGAGAGTTGTTTCAGTCAGCGCCAGTCGATATAAAGGGAGTTACGTAGTTAATTATCTTACGAAATACCTAGCCCTGTTAGGCTTTAAACTTCTCTCAGTGCAGGTATTTTTCTCAGAGCTCTTATCCGTGTATCCAGTACAATAATAATTATAATGGTAGATTAAAAATCCTAATGAAGAGCGTTAAAACGAAAAACTTGGTGAGGAATATTTAGAATCAGTGATAATTTTCTTGGCGTTTGGGTAGAAGAGTAAGGGGAAATGTTGAATTCTCCTATTGGTCAGGTGGGCATTCCCACCAGAGCTATTGGTGATCGTGGTTGGAAAATTGTAGAAATGATGATTTTTGAACTTGAATTTTGAAAAATTAAAATGATGATGATCTAAATTTATTAATTTAGGCTAATTTTACGATCCTTGCATGAAAATATTTAATTTATGGATATTTTCTTTGGCTTTATTGATTTCTTTGCAGACTTCTAATGGGCTGGGATTATTCTGGAAAACAATTTTCAGTTCTGTCATTGCATCTATTATTGTGACGTTATCTTGCGATTTTTCAGTTGTTTTTGAAATATTATTTTCTTTTAGGTTGGGGCGCTTGTTGAATTGGGTTATTTTCGGGAGTTTGAGTATTTTCAGGACTTTGGGTTTTTTCATGGTTGCATTTATTTGCATAAGAGATATTTTCTTGAACGCAGGAAAAGATACTGTTCGGGTAGTCGTGGAGTGCTTGTATGGAGATGCCTTGTGTTAAATGGACGAGTGGAGTTATGTATTTTCGTCAGCGGCTCATACAGGAGATCGTTACTGCGATGAAACTATCCTCCCGCTCGAGCGTCAGTTCCGAGTGAGATTGATCTAGATTTTATTTTTGTGAACGAGAATGCACGTCCTCACAGAAACTCTGCCGTTTAGGAGCTTCTAAAAAGTGATGATATTCGCAGAATGGATTGGCCAGCGTGCTCCCCTGATTTGAATCCTATCGAACATGTATGGGAATAAGGTACATACTGTACAGGTCGTCGTACAAACAGACCACTACTGTGTAGCCTCCTGGCCACTGTGAAACATGATATCGGTCGTCCAATCGCCTGTGTCGTGTGCCTAGCAATTTCTCCAGCTGACTTCCACCTATTCCTACTGGCCTGTAGGGCAATATACCGGTCTTCCGCTGGTGTGGTTGCTCGTGGACGACCACTGCTGAACAGCTTCGGACAACTGTTCCTGTAGTTTGAAATTCTCTCCAAAGTCGTGAAACGATGCTGCGGGCAATCCCGAACTCCACAGTCACTCTTCGGCCTCCCTCTGATTTTCCATTGATCGGACCTCGGGTAAAATCAGTCAGATGTCGTCTAACAGATTGATTGTTCGACATTTCACACTGAGGCAATAACTCGACGTCGTTTAAATTGATATACGCCGTGCAATCGCTTTCCCAGAAATGCGAAGAATTTTCCACCAGAATTTTAATGGCCAGCAGTGAGAATACATACTCAAAATATCCCAAAAAACAAACGATTGAAATTTTTCGAAAATATTTTTAAAATTTATAAGATGTTTTTTTAAAATGCTAGTCCTCTTATCAATAATTGACTGACACATATGAAATTTGATTTACAAATTCATCAAATTATAAACAACAAAAGTTGATATGGTTTTTCAGATAATATGATTGAAATTCATGAAATATTAAGAGTGCTTATCTTAATTCCTTAAAAAAGGCATAAGTTTTAAATTCAATGATTTTTTAAAAAATTAATTGTTGCTTTCATTCAAAAAAGCGTAAAAACTTTTGCAATACGTATTAATAGCCATAGTTAGAAAAATATTAAAACACTTGGTCCAATAGAAAAAAAGCCTTAGCAATTTACAAGAAGAAAAACCAATGCTTTTGTTGTTGTTCTGAGATCAATTTGAGTTTTTATTTTCTGTACAAAGGTATACAAATGTATGCAAAATTAGTAAATAAAATTACTGTATGTGCACATTGCTCCAGATAAAAAGTTTCACCAGTTGTTTAGTGATAATTATTATTTTGTTCTCTTTCAGATCTTAAATTTTTTTAAAAAAAATATCGAGAAATAATATACAAATCAAGTTTTTAAAAGTACTGGAATAAATAAAGTTTACCTATGCATATTTAAAAATGTATAGTTCTTTTAACTTTGTAAATTTTCTTTTTGCACACAAGCCAAGATTACTTTTAAACGCACTACACGAAATCTACATTTTTCTTACGCCTACTTTCTTTCTTACGACTATAGTCACGTCTATATTAAATTTACTTGAATTGTTTTTACTCTTAGAACGAGGCATAACAAGCTTATAAAAGGCTCCATATTACAACATTCGCAAAGGATTTTTTATCAAAATAAATAGAATTAAAAGTGACGATTAATCTTTAAAAAGATTGTTTTATTAAACCGAAACTAAATAATATTTCAAAAATATGTAATAAAATTAATTAAATGAACAAGCGCGGAATATATCGGCAGATATAAACAAACATTGAAAATGGAATGCGATCTTTCCACGTCATTTCAAAATAACTATACATTGAAAGAAGTAATTAAATAGGCAAAAAAATTCAAAGGCTCGTCTGCTGGAGAAAAATGGCGTCAGGATATGAATAACAATGAATTTAAAACTTATCATATTTTCGAATATTTTTAATGTAGAGCTCTGAAAGTTTGTAGGATAATAGAAAAATGTATAAAGAATAATTTGGGCTAAAAAATAATTTCTTAAATTTTTTTTGATCGATTCTAATCAAGTCTTACGATCTATGTCCCCTTATTATTGTAAAATTCATTACACAGCAAACAGTCGCAATCCCAAAAAATATATCATCCAATAAAACATGTAATATATTAAATTGCATTAGATAATTCTAAATTTCTGCAATATCCATAACCCATCTTACGCATTTTTTCAAAATGACGGTCAACACTAAGCACCTTATATTACAACTTTATCATGTAAGTATAAAACAAAATATTAAAATTATTAAGAGTCTCAAAAACTTTTTTGTAAATTTAGAAGAAAGTAAATTTGTAAATAAAATTAAAGAAAGAACACAAAATATATTTTCATTCAAAAATTTTTATTACTGGTATCGCCATCTATTAACACGAAAAGAAATTAATTTAGTGCAGAATAGTTTTTTATAAATAATTTTTTTTTTCAAGAAATTTAGAAAACATTTAATTATTTAAAAGAAAAATCAATAGTAAGTAGAACAAAATTTTTAAAAAATTAATAATCTACCAAATAATTTTTGATGAATTCCTTAAATTTTTTCAATTTTTGTCTGAAATTTGTGTAACGAAGTTTTATTACCGTGTTTTTAATATGACTATATTTTCATAATGGATTTAGGAATATTATCGTTCTAGAACGGAACTTTAATAACTTGAAATTTAAAAGAAAAAGAATATCTTTTGTCCTAAATATTGCTACGTATTTTGTTATCTATAATTTTCAGTTTCAAACTAAAAATTCTGATTGGTTGTTATTATTATTTATTTTAATTATATTTAGGATAAAAAGAAAGATTAGGCTTATCTTTTGAAAAAAATTATTATTATAATTAAAAATTATTAAGTAATGCATATATATCTATAACTAATGAAATTATTTTTTATAAAGTTTTGATCGTAGAAATGCAACTTAGTGAAGCAAAAGGCAAGATATACTGTTAGAATCTTCAAAAGAAGGCATTAGCCCACTCTGAGTTGTGAGTCAAATATGATGATTAAATACTATTATTTAATACACTTATGTTTAAAAAAAACTATCCGTTTGAGTTTCCACCGTGTAAGACACGAATAAAAAAAAAAAGAGTGGAAATTGCCTGTCTTGGTTACGTCTCTGAATGAATGGTTCACTGCAGTGGACTCATCACCTCATGCTAACAGGAAGTTATAAATCTTCTCCTAGCGCCGTCTATTAATAAACTGCATCTCACCCTGTTAGAGAGTACGCAACTGACAACCCTTTCTCAGATTCCATGACCCCGGGAAAGAAAGAAAGCCCCAAATCAAATCGACCTGTTGAACATACATTTGGAGTGATTCCAACGAGCTCCTGCAAAGATCTACCCGATAAAATGTGTGATTAACGACTGACAGACTGTCTCATAAATAAGATTTCTGTTAGATGGTTTGGAAAATCAATTTTTTAAAAATCTAGTATCAGACAAATCATTTTAAATTGTGTGTATAACCAGAAATAAAAAAAAAAAAAAAAAAAATGATTGAATATGCTGAAAAAATATTTATATTTTTGAAACAACAGGAAAATAACTTTTATTTTGTGTATGTGTGTTTAGCATTTTCAGTAATTACTTGATTTACCTTCGTACGAGCTTAGTTGAATTTCAATAACAAAGTGAATTATTAAAATACTATCTTCTTGTTTAAAATAAAAATGTAACAAAATGTACCATATTTCACTAGTTTTAATAAAACAATGTAATTTTTTTTTTGTTTTCGGAAGAGCTAATTTTGTTTCATATCCGGTCTTTCCGAGATAGATTTCTGCAAATTTAAATTTCAAAGCAACCAACCAATTCCATTACTTTTTAAGATATTGGAACGAATATCAAAAAAATGTTGAATGATTATATATACACTGCTCAAAACAAGTGAAGGATATTTTAAGTCTTATATAAAATAACGATATAAGCGAAAAAAATTTTTGCCGAAAATGGAAGAAGAGAGTCACAAATGTAAATTTTTCTCATTTTCAAACTTCGGAGTATGCAAATTTTGAGTCTGAAGTCAAAAACGACGCTTTTGCGGCGGCGAATGAAATTTGTCTTTCAACTTAACGGCGGAAAAGAATGATCGACATTCAATAAGTGTTATTTTTTTCCCCGATGATTGCGATGTCTCAACGAAGACATTTAACCGATTCAGAAGCCTGGAGAATAGTTGGACGGTTAGAGGGAGGCCAAACACAAGTCGAAGTAGCAGAAGCTTCTGGAGTTGCACAAAGTGTGATTTCCAGAATTTGGAACCGTTTCTTGGAGACTGGAAGTGCAGGCCGAAGACCAGGGCAAGATCGAAGACGTGCAACAACGCCCAATGAAGATAGATATTTAACACTAACGGCTCGGAGACACCGAAATATGCATGCCACTCTTCTTCAGCAACACCTTCGCTCGGCTACTGCTACCACAATTTCGACTCAAACTGTCCGAAACCGGCTCCATGCTGTAGGACTGTATGCTCGCCGACCAATGGTATGTGTTACACTAAGAGCAAGGCACCGTCGCGCCCGTAGGGAGTGGGCAACCGGGCATGTGAACTGGAGGAGAAATGAATGGCTCAATGTTCTTTTCTCTGACGAGTCCCGTTTTTCTGTTCATCCTGATGATAGGCTTATTTTATGTGGAGGGAACGTGGCGGTAGAAACAATCCTGCGTTCGTGCTTGGAAGTTTCAGATTTGGTGGAGGTGGAGTGATGGTCTATGCTGGCATCCCCATTGATGGGCGCACCGATCTCTACATCATTCGAAATGGAGCTCTGACCGGTCGTCGATATAAGGATGAGATTGTAGTCCCGTACGCTGCAGCAATTGGAGATGACTTCATCTTAATGGACGACAACTGCAGGCCACATTGTGCCAACTTAGCACAATGGGTGATTTCCTTTTCGAGGAGGGAATCGTACGAATGGAATGGCCAGCATGTTCTCCGGACATGAACCCAATAGAACACGTTTGGGACATTCTAGGCCGACGAGTTACTGGCTGCCGCCACCCCCCCCCCCCGAACTCTCCAAGAACTGGAAAGAGCTCTTCTGGAGGAGTGGGATAGAATACCTCACTCCTCATAAATAGCCTCATTGACTCCCTGCCTCAAAGGTGTTCAGCGTTGCTGGCCGTCCGGGGAAACCATACCCCCTAATAAAAACTTTTTTCTTTCAAGTAAATACCCCTTTTTATTCGTTTTTTCTCGAATGCACAAATTGTGTTTTTTTCCTTTTGTGTCCAAATGCTGAGTGAAATGCATTTTTTTTCTGCTAAACATGCTTGATTTGTTTTCTTATATAACCTACCACGTCTGTCGATCATGTATCAATCATATAAAATAATTCGAGATAAAAACCAACGTTTTTAAAAACAACTTTTTATATGGTGGTAAAGTTTATTAAAAACAATTATTGAAATATTAGTTAAAATTGTCACAAATGTCAAAATATTGCATTGTTAGGCGAGTAAGAACGATTCCCAAAATTTCAGAGCTCTTGCTTGATGGGAAGTTGGTTAAATTAACTATCGAAAATTTGATGACACTCTGATACATAAAAACGTTAAGACTATCTAAAATTAATTCATCCAGTAAATTAAATGGTTGGAATGTAGTTTAATCAAACCATTCTTGGAAACAGGAATTATTTGGCGGTATTTTGCCAAATGTGTCTACCCTGGTCCGCTTCGCGGACTTAACGTTCAGCAAAAAAAAAAAAAAAAAAAAAAAACCCCCAAGTTTTGGATTTTTTTTTTTTTTTGTTTGGTTTGGCAATTTTTGAAACCGCGCCAAGTGGTTGGGCTAAACTGCATTATTTTAAGAAAATATTAGTTAAAACTTGTCACAAATGTCTAAATATTGCATTGTTAGGCAAGTAAGAACGGTTCCCAAAATTTCAGAGCTCTAACTTGATGGGAAGTTGGTTAAATTAATGATAGAAAATTTGATGACACACTGATACGCACACAGACAGACACACGCCAAGTGAAATACATAAAAACTAACTAAAATTAATTAATTCATCCGGTAAATTAATGGTTGGAATGCAGTTTAACCCAACCACCCTTGGCGACAAGAATTATTTGGCAGTATTTTGCCAAATGTGGCTACCCTGTTCCGTTTCAGGGATTTAACGCTCAGGCAAAAAAAAAAAAAAAACCGCCAAGTTTGGTGCCAATTTTTGAAATCGCGCCAAGTGTTTGGGCTAAACTGCATTATTAAAGAAAATATTAGTTAAAACTTGTCGCAAATGTCTAAATATTGCATTGTTAGGCGAGTACGAACGATTCCCAAAATTTCAAAGCTCTAGCTTGATGGGAAGTTGGTTAAATTAACGATCGAAAATTTGATGACACACACTCACTCACACACACCAAGTGAAATTCAGAAAAACGTTTTAAAAAACAATTCCCCAGCATCTTAATCCACCCAAAACCTTAATATCCATTTAATTGTTTTGACCAGTATATATATATATATATATATATATATATTATATGATACATGTTTAATAAGTCAGTTCAAGTGGTTTATTTAGTCATGATAATATTATTTGAGATGATTTATTCAATCATTTGAGAGATAATAAAAGAGCATTACTTGCTCTTTTATTATTTATCCAGCCAATATAATATAAGTTTTTATAATACTATCCAGCCAAGACGAAAGAACCCCCGTCGGAGAAGAGAGGAGGTAGAAAGAGAACGTTGAATTGCGTAGAGAGCTTATAAGATAGAAAACGGGGGGAAAGCTTTCTTTCATTAAAAAAAAAAAAAAAAAATTTTTTAAGGACTTCTTTAAAACAGTGTCCTTTCCACAATTTCAACTATTTTTTGAAACATTTGAATTTGAGTTGAATCCTCGATTTATGGTAATGATTTTTTTTATTTACAAGTATTGTTCCAATTAATCACTTGATATAATTACATTAGTGCGCAAAACTTAAGCAATTTTTCAGATTATGCCATATTCCGAAAAAATCAACTGGTGATATATAATTCCCCCTACCGAAGCACAATGTAGCACTCATACGTTCATGAAAGCACAGTAGCCAAAAATTAAATTGTAATGCATATGTTATGGAACAAAGCAGAAAAAGGCTTTATTGATAGAAAGGCGATATACTGGACACAGTAAACCGTGATACCTGTCGTCCAGTTGCCGTACACAGCTGCCGAACAATTTTGCCCAAAGTCTGGTTCCGGTGGGTTTTTTTTTTTTTTTTTTTTGCCTGCAGAACGATAAACCGGTTACCTTTTGCCGTTGTTTTCCTCGGCCGACCACTGTAAACCTTTCTTACAGCGGTGCCTGTAATTTGGAAGGTTTTCCAAGCTCTTAAAACCACACTGTTGTCAATTCCAAACTCTTGTACGACACTGGTCAAACTACTCCCCTCTTCAAGCTTGCTGATCATTCTACCACGTTTAAAGACATCCTGATGGTTACTTGTAGCTATTATAACCGTACGATTTCGCTTTGAAGTGCACGAAAATGTTTAGTCATGCGTCCTACTGAGCGCTCACTTTCCACACATTTGCGTGGCGTGATGTCTCCTCTGATGTGAAAGTGTGGTATTTGCATATGTATCACCTTTCTACTGATCTGTTTTTTCAATATACTTGTCGCAAAAAACCTTTTCAACAATTTCTTGGTTGCATGTTGAAAAATGCAATTGCTGCTTAGGATTTTCACGCTGTTGTGTGTGTATATATATATATATATATATGTGTGTGTGTGTGTGTGTGTACGGGGGTCGTTCAATAAGTCCTTAGGAAATCTAAGGGATAGCATCCTCGTGGCATCGAAAACGTTTTTTTTTTAGTAAGCATCATGACTTCCTAAGCATCTGTATTAGTTATTTCTATTTTTTGATTGTATTTTTATTGTCGATTGAAGCAAGACACTTGTGTTTATTCAAAAAAAAAAAAAAAATGTGAGTTTCGAGCGTGATTGAACACTTGTATTTAAAAGGTTTCACGCCGAAAGAGATCGAAGCTGAGTTGGATGAAATTCATGGCTCATCTACTTCTGCGTTTGAAATGTTCACAATTGAATAAATGAGTCAAAAGATAGCCGTACATCCGCAAAAGATGAACGCCGTTCGGGACGTTCAGGGAAAGTGACTACTTCTGGAATGATTGACAAAAGCCATGATATGGCTTTCAGTGATCGACGAATTAAAGTGTATGAAATAGCCTTAGTTGGGATCATTGGCATATCTCAAGGTAAAGTGTTTTCAGTTTTGCATGAAAAATTAGGAGTGAAAAAATCTCTCCAAGACGGGTGTCGCGTTTGCTCTCTACGGAAAATAAACACAATTAAGGCTATTTTGGCACTTTTTCGTCGCAAACGTAACGAGTTTCTGCGTCAATACATAACAATGGACTTGTAGAAACACAACTATAATCCAGAGACAACGGATCAGTCAAAATAGTGTGGTTTTTAAGGTGAAGAAAGCAAAGACTGTGTAATAGGCCGAGAAGGTGATGACCATATTTTGTTTGGGGTGCACGTGGAATCATCTGCACCAATTACTTGGTAAAAGTGAAAACAATAATTAGAGAGTATTATGTGTCACTATTGCATCGGTTGAGCGAAAAAATAAAAAAAAAAATCTAGAAAAACCCATCCACTTTTGAAAAAGAGGAACATCCTCTTTCATCAAGGCAATATACGAGTGTACACCTGTGCAGTTTCGGTGACCAAAATCGTGGCATTTTAACAATTAAAACAACATCCATTATATTCGCCCCTAATGATTTTTTTCTAAACTTTGAAAAATGGTTCGTCGGACAACGGTTCATATCGAACGAAGAGGTCATCGCCCAAACAGATGCCTATTTTGAGGACCTTCCGGAATCATACTTTCTAGATGGCTTACAAAAGTTCGAGAAACGCTCGGGAAAAGTGTATAGAGCTAAAAAGATCAAGTTGAAAAAAATCTACCTTCAACAATAATTTGTTTTTGAAAAATAAACATCATATTTATATATATGTGTGTGTGTGTTCTGAACAGTATATTTTTCCTGCAGAAACCGCAAGACTCTCGCAAGAGGACGCTATTGATTGGAGTGAGCAGCGTAAAAACAAAACAAACTTTAATAAGAGAACGCTTTTGTTCTCCTATGTAACCTGTGTTGTGTCTTGTAGTATGATGTGCAACCAAATGTTGTATATAGATTAATGTCAATACATTTTATTTTTATTACAAGGGAGTGCTGATTTTCGGTGTGACTGATTATTTTAATCTGACGGAGTTTTGTTGCAGCTAAAACGAAAGTTAAACATACCAGCTCCCCGGAACGACAGAAAAGGTGTCAAATTTTAATATTCTTAATGAATAATTACATACCAATTCTGAATTAAAGCGAGAAATAATCAATAGTTTCTTGACAATTTATATATATATATATGTTTAGTTTTAACTTATCTTGATCATTTTTAAATGTTTGTTAATAAAATTAGTAGGATAGCTTGCGTTTTATACAGCTTATGAAAAAATGTATTTTTAGTATGGAGCAATTTACTGAATAATGATTATTTTTAACATAACATTTCTAAAAAAAGAAATATGTAAGTAGCTACTCCAGAAAGGTATCTTGTAATATATTTAATTTATTAATAATATAAAATTTAAAAAAACACATAATAAAAATAGATCAAAAATAAGTTGCAATTGGATGGTAAAGTCTTTAATAAAAAGTTTTTGAAAAAAAATTATGAAACCAAGATTTATAGTTATAAAAATATTACGGATGAAACTATTTTTTATATTGCGTACAGTTATATCATGCAAAAATACAAATATATATGTGCCGTACATATATACATACAAAATATATATTTATTTTTAATTTATCTTAATCACCTTTATATGTTTATTAATAGAATAATGCTACTTGTGATAAACTTATAATTATTACATTTTAATATATTATAACTTTTACTAAATTATTATTTCTAATAATATAATTAGATATATTTTTGAAAATAGAAATATGTAAGCCGTTACTCCAGAAAAGTATTTTATTAACATGAAATTTAAGCTGTCTCTTGTCATAAATATTACTAATAATTTTTGATTGAATGCCTAAATATTCTGTTTCATATTTACTATTATTAGTTATAATTAAATTTAAATATGTAGAATAAAAAGATAAGTTAGGTTTATCTTCAGAAGGCATATTATAATTTGAAGCAAATTGACTCTATAAGTAAATAAATTATTTTTGTCAATATAATTCTGTTCGCTAAAAAGTAAGTAAATACTCGCCAAACTATTACTGGTAAATTATCCTTGTGGTATACCTTTAGTTTGCTAAAAAAATTTATCGTTACATTTAATTTAGTTTTCTCTAAACATAATATTAACTAAAGAAAATTTATCATGAGGGGAATAAAATCGTTATTATTATAATTCTTATAAATAGTTGAAACTACCTTCACGAAATCATCTATATATCTATATTTTAGATGCCTTCAAAATCATATCTATGTATAGAAAATTAATCTTTGTTTTTATATTCTTTATGCTATCTTAACTATTCTTAATGACCGGTTTAATAAATTTACTAAGATTGCAGCGACTCTCTTCTACAACAATGCCATTAGTTAAAAAGCGCCTTTCTAACTAGCCAGACGAGACGTCTTATCAGCCTGTTGGTAGTAGTGCATTCTTCGGAATTGTGACCCAAGACTTGAACACTAGATGGCAGCACAGCCTATAATTACTGGTTGCATATGGTCCCAACGCAAAACGCTTGCTTCTGTATGTCTAAGACAAACGCACACAAAATCACTACTAGTGATATTTCGGCTCTGGCGCACGAGTCGACGAAACCTGCTACTCAACACGAGACAGCCGATGACTCAAAATGGAAAACTGTCCCAAGAAAAAAAACTCGGAGAAAACACAGCTCCGAAAGATTATCTTGGGTTAAGAGTTTTTAAAAAAATTTACTAACTTTTAATCTGTAAGTATGCTATCCATTAGTGATAGTTTTAACTTTAATAGGATCTTTATGAAATTTTGTTCTAAGGATCCTAGGAAATTTAATTTTATTTATTTGAAATTCAATTTTTGTTTTAATATAGAAAGTTGATTCAATATTTAATTTCAATGTCACCAAAAAGTATTTTCTAAATAAGCATTATTCACTTCTAAATGTTAATTAGTAATTGAACTAAAGTAATATATTTTTTCAAATAATTGCATAATTACTTGGAAATTTAACCACATAGCAAATAATAAAGTATTTTGTAAATCTTTAGTTTGCTATTTAATAATACGTATTTGGATCCCATCTCTAGTCTTAAATAATTAATATTTTTATAAATGCAGTACTTATATTCATATATTGTGTACTGTAGATGGTAAATTATATTTAATAGCAAGATTGCCTTCATACAATTATTGATAGCGTAAAAATCTACCTGCGACGGCAGGCGCAAATCTGTTTCTTTCGCATCTGTCTTTATAGGGCCGGAGGGGTTTTCGTTACGCCACGAAACCTAAATCCACGAAATAGGGTTATTTAATACTGTTAAGTATAAATGCAGTATATATTCTCAGTATTTTATATTTAATTACTGCATTATTCCCTCAGTCATCCTTGCCTTTCCGTCCCTGCCAGTAATTTGGCTTTTTTCCATAAGCTGACAAGTCTTACAAAATTATTTTATGCCTCCTGCTTCAATGGGATAGTGTTTGAATCAATACAAAACAATGCATTTTTGTAGTTCGAGTTATTTCAAGAGCAATATGCATTTAATTTGCATGTTCTATATTATTTTATACAATAATGCTTAGCTTTAACTGTTTGTATGTACTAATTTAAGTGATTTTCCAGGGCTTTTCAATGATCCGGTGGTGCTCTGGTCCAATGTCTGCTGGATTATCGAGACATGATTGTGTATTATATATAATATACAGTAATATTATCAAATATTTATATTATTTTTATATTACTGTTATATATATTTACATACTTTAAGCATCAATTTTTTTTTTTTTTTTTGTGTATTTAAATGAAACTCTTATTTATTTAGTAGTGAATCATATTGATGAAAATTTATTTTCGGAGCTATACATCATCATTGGTATATAACTATTTTTTTTTTATTTTATTGAAGACACACTAATCCTCTCCAAAGTTCTAGCAAAATTAAAACTCCCCAACCAACCAACAACAAATACCACGTATTCTTTTAAAAAGTCGCCAGGTAGACTGCAAGTCGAGTACATGGCTTTTACTCTACGTTTATATGAATAAATTCCACAGGCTCTGCGAATTATCTTTGTCTCATTTTGAGTAGAAGGTTAAATCAACATGCATCCCACATCCAAAAGACATGTATGTCGTAAAACAGCAAGAGAAAAATAATTTTTTTTAAAAAAAAATGAACAAAATGGAAATAAAGCTTTGTAATATTACTATCAGGATTTAGTTTAGTTTTTATTAACGTCGCAGTAGAAGCATCACGAGGGCTATTGGCGACGGACCACGTAATTTTGAGCCACGGTCAAGTGACGAGGACGACACCTGAGCTGGCACCCTCCTTTCCTAACATCCACATCACACCAACGGCAGAACTTTGGGGCCCAACAGATTTAACGTGCATCAGCCCCGGCTACACGGTGGGTCTTTGGCGGCCAAGGATCGAACCCGCGACTGAACGAAAACCGGCGGCCACGAATCCGAAGCCATGAAACAAAGTCAGCAGCCATCAAAATGGAGGAAACAGAATAAATATAAAAAAAAACTCTTTAATTTATACCAAAACTAAAAGCAAATTGCAACACTATAACAGGTCAATTGAAAAGTCCCCGGCCTACCATAGTAAAACACATTTTTTTGGCAAAATTAGTTTTTTTTTTATTCAACATAATTCCCTTCTAGGGTGATACACTGATTATAGCGAACCTCCAATTTTTCGATACCATTTTTGTAGTACGATTTGTACTTTGCTTCAAAATAGGCCTCAGTTTCGGCAAACACCTCTTCATTCGACGAAAATTTCTTCCCAGCGAGCATTCTTTTGAGATCTGAGAACAGGAAATAGTCGCTGGGGGCCAGATCTGGAGAATACGGTGGATGAGGAAGCAATTCGAAGCCCAATTCATGGATTTTTGCCATCGTTTTCACTGACTTGTGACACGGTGCATTATCTTGGTGAAGCAGCACTTTCTTTTTCTTCAAATGCGGCCGTTTTTCGGCGATTTCGTCCTTCAAACGGTCCAATAACGCTATGTAATAGTAGCTGTTGATGGTCCTTCCTTTTTGAAGGTAGTCAATGAAAATTATTCCATGCCCATCCCAAAATACAGACACCATAACCTTGCCAGCCGACAGTAGCGTTTTCCCACGCTTTGGAGCGGGTTCATCGTGTGCAGTCCACTGGGATGACTGTCGATTGGATTTCGGAGTGAAATGATGGAGCCATGTTTCATCCATTTTCACATATCGACATAAAAACTCGGGTTTATTACGCTTGATCATCTTCAAACACTGCTCCGAATCATCAACTCGTCGTTGTTTTTGGTCAAAAGTGAACTCGCGCGGCACCCACTTTGCACAGAGCTTTCTCATACCTAAATATTCGTGAATGATATGATGTACACGTTCAGTTGATATCTTTAGAGTGTCTGCTATTTCATTCAATTTCAATTTACGGTCATTCAAAATCATTTTGTGGATTTTTTAATGTTTTCTTCGGTAACAACCTCTTTTGGGCGTCCACTGCGTTCACCGTCTTCGGTGCTCATTCCACCACGTCTAAACTTAGCATACCAATCCTTGAGGTTGATTTTCCTGGGGCAGTGTCCGGAAACTCGGTATCAAGCCACGTCTTTGCTTCAACTGTATTTTTTCTCTTCAAAAAGCAATATTTTATCAACACGCGAAATTCCTTTTTATCCATTTTTTTCACAAAAACAAAAGTTGCTTCACTCAAAATGCTATAATTCACAAACTAATGATCTGACAGCTGTCAAATTTATACACGCATCTTTTGAGAGTTAAGGCTAACTAAAAAACATATGGATTTAATTCTAGTAGCGCCATCTATGTGTCAGGCAGGGGACTTTTCAATTGACCTGTTATGTATCCATATATAACATTTACATGAATAATTTTGTTTTATGTTAAATTTTTTTTTAAAAAAAAAAAAGTTTTTCATTCAATTAATAGACACTAGATGACGACTGAATCAAATTATATACTTGCGTAACGAATTTCTATTTTAGATTTAAATTTATTTGTAAGAACTTTTATTTATTTCATCAAATTTTTTTTTATACAGAATAAATGGGTTTTAACACTATTTTTCTTGGTATAATAGTTTTTTCAGGACATATAAAATGTGTAGGATTGTAAATTTTTCCCCCTCGTTTCATAAAATCAATCATGTAGTTGGGTGGGATTGTTGCGCACTATATTGGATATGTAGGTTGAGGGTTCCATCTACTGGTCATTTTGATTTCGTGGACGTAATGTTATTCTTATGAAATTTCTACTTTTACTCACAAATCTTTACTATTTAATGCAATAATGTGCATTAGAAAGAGCAAAAAAATAATGAATGCTTCTGCGGAATTACTCCCCCCCCCCACTTCCGATCTTTAAAAATATTTTTAAAGACCGCAAAACTCACTAACGATTAATTAAAATAAGAGTTAAAATATTTTTAAAAATCGGAGAAAAGATGTCCATATTCAACTGAAAGGGAAGGAAAAATATTTTGACCGGAAAAATACTTTTATAGTTCAATAAAATGATTAAAATATCATTATTAGGGACAAAATTCCTCAGCTCCAAGAATAATTTTTAAAACATAAATGCCACAAAAAGAAGAGTCTTGAACTCGGTATTTTATTTTCTCTCGCATGCCCTGGTACCCTTAAGACCATTGAAGTAATTAAAATGTTTTCAAATTGTAGATTTTATTATTGCATATTAAATATAGTTAACATTTTATAATCGGGTAATTTATAATGAAATTATATTCACGCTTAAAATGTATTCTTGTTTAAAATTCCACTTAAAGCAATTTTAAAGACTTTTCCTCTTGTTTAATTTACAGCTTAATCCTATTTATTTTAATTTGTAGTTAAAATAAATTTGTTAATCAAATTAAAAGCATTTTTTACAAGTTTAAATTTTACATTTGATTAATTTATCTTTGCTAAATTCTTGTTACTTATTATAAGTTTATACACGAGTACATGTTTACTTTGTTTTTCTAATGAACATTTATATTTTTACAATATACTTACCTTTTTTTCAACTTACGACTATGCACATTAATGACAGCACACACAAATTGAAATACAGAAAGGGTAAAAAAGTTAAATTACATACAAATGATTAGATCGAATTTTTTTGTTGAACATACAATTTTTGTATTCGATTGATTTACAACTTATTAGTGAGAACGACACTCGGTTGAGAAAATCCAAATGTTTTCATCCATCGCTGTGTTAAGTCAAGCCGATGCTCTTTAAAACGAGATGGACAAAATGTTACCACAGAAATTTGGTACATGCATAGCAAAACATGTCAAGTAAACGCTTGGCCCATTGGGAGTGTAAAACAATTAATAACGTACTTTCAGAAAGTAGAAACTACTTAGAAATAACGATAGTGTATCCAGAAAGCCTGATCAAAGTGTCTATTATTAGTGATATATTGAAAAAGCAAATGACTGAGTTACAAGAGGTGTTTTCGAATATCCCGCTGTGAGTGATGATGCGTACACGTTAAAGGTGAGTGAGTGACTGTGGGGTTTTATGGCGCAAGAGCCAAAGTAGGCTGTGCTGCTCCAAACATTTGTTAAAATCAATCAGAAATAAATTAATTTAAAAAACATGGTATTAACGCAAGAAGATAAAAGAGGTAAAACTTCAAATGTGGTGTAAAAGGTCAATATGTCGTAAGAAAGCAAATAAGTTATGATGGGGGGGGGGGGCCCCCACCAAGTCAGATAGGTTTAAAACTGATGAATGAAAAAATGATGATCAAACACCGGACAGTCAATTAAAATATGATGAATAGGGTAAGGGACACGGCAGGAAGGACAGTAGGAAGCACCTTTCCCAAACAAAAGATGTCTATGGGTAAATCAAGTATGTCCAATGCGAAGGCGAGTCAGTCTGACATCCGCTCTTCGCACTGGAAAAACAGGCCATTTTCCAATGATCGGCTTCACCGAGTGTAATTAGTTATGAGACTCCATGATTCCTGCTATTTCTGATGAATATGCTTTAAAATGTGACATCGTATGTCCTCCAGTGGGACTGCGAGCTGCAGAAGTACGTGCAGCCCAGTCCGCTTGTTCAACGCCTAAAATACCTACATGACTAGGTATCCAACAGAATTTAATAACATAACCCTTGCTATATAGATGGCAAATAATGTCAACCACAATAGGATGACTGCGATCGTCAAGATATACCAATGTTGCCGGCAACTTTCGAGAACTGGATTTCTCGACTAATCTGAGGGCACAGTAAATGGCGACAGCTTCGGCAGTGTAGACACTACGGGAAGCGTCGAGTCGGTAACTGTGCATGGTGTCATTTGAAACGACGCCACAGCCGACAAATCCTTTCGATCCGTCCGTGTAAATTGGAATAAAATCCATATATTGACTGCGAAGGAAGGCGAAGATATTCTGGAAAACAATTGGACATGTATTGCTTTTCCTGTATGAAGCAAAGGAGTTATGATATACAAACCTTGGCATGTTCCAAGGAGGAAATTTAATAAAATTTCGCTGTTGAATACCCAAGTCATGTAGGCCGAGTGCACATTAAAGGATTGGTATGCCTTTAACTCTTGGTGCGAAAAGCCTCGATTACAGCAGAGGAGAGTTAAATGTGATAGGAACCCAAAATGAGAGAGAGCACAAATACACAAGGAATCGAATCCTGACAGATATCGATTTTATGCTATTTTTGGATTTCTTGTCATTTTGAGAGATGAGTAATGACATTGTAATAAGAGGAATTTCTTAAATTTAATGTGATAGTCTCTCGAAGATTACCCAAATCCAAACAGAAAAAGACTGTGTGAAGGAAATTGAGGACACGTTTCTCGCCATCATTTGTTGCACACCCACTTCAATCATAAACCATTAAAACTCTGTAGTGCTTGAGGGTAAAAAATCAGTTTTCTAAGTAAAACATAGGCAGATTTTAAACAAAAAATTTTCGTTAGTAAAGGAAAATTTTTTTATCCTTACTCAATTGTATTTATTGCAATAAAATTTTCTTAACTAAGCGGAATCGAAAACTAAACCATCTCTCACAACGCTAGCATAATTACAATCATACAATATAAAAGAAACTGCGCAAGAATTTTCATTTGCGATCTTGCTTCATTTAACGATAGAAGTCAGGTCGATCGTTTTTGCATATTTCGAGCAAGTGAGTCTATTTATCAGCGATGCTCGTGATAATACACAAATTGGCTCACTTAAACTTTGAACAGAGACGTAATTTGTTTTAGATTAGATTTCATCGCCTCTCTAAAAATTCAATTGGATGGCTGTTTCGTTCTTTTAGACAGAAACAGGAAGAATGCATCAGAATGGTTTTTGATACATTTCTTTTCAAATTCAGGTTAAGTTTAACTTTGACAGTGACTTATTTCTAAATTGAGTAATTGAAACAATTTGGTCAAAACTTGCGTTATTCAACTAAAGCTGCCGATTTCACTACGCTGTTTGGACATTAATCCAAAATAAAAATAATAAAACGTAAACAAAACGCATAAAAAACTCAAGAATGAAAAACAGAGTAACGCCATTGTGCTGTTTGAAGACAATGTGTCATAAAATTGTACGATTTAGTTCAAACGTAGAAAACTATAGTATTGTCATTTTAATTGCAGCGATACATATAAATGAACCTAGAAGAAATAAACAAAATGAAAAACTACACCTTAATTTCTCGGACTCAATTTTTATAACGTTTTCATGTTCGATGCTTTTCGTAGAATGCAAAAGCTTAAAATAAGCGTTAAATATTCGGTTGAGAATCTGCATAAACATATCAGATAAGTACAGAATAATGTTTTTCACGTCTTTCTCTAAATATCAATTCGAGTAATTTTCTTTTTGTTTATATATTTTAAAAATTGTTATTTTTGCAGTTTATAATCATTGATGTACTCGGTTATTAACACCTTAGAATTTTATAATCTGGACGAGAGTAAGTCTCAAAATTATAAGTTTTGAAAGAAATGAGTGGCAATTCGAATTCTCCTTTTGGATGGCATGGGGGCATTTCCCAAATATTTCATTGTGTTCTCTAAAAGTCGTCAGAAGAGAGAACGAATTTGGTTTTCATGACGGATGATGCGTAATTTTAAAAAGAAAGAAAAGAAAAAACTTACGAGCATTCCGATCCTAATCAACAAGCATCTCAAATCGATACAGATAAAGCATCTGCTGAAGACATTCATTCACCTCGTCGTGTGCAGTACCGCAGGGAGAACTCGCCGTCTTTGGGATGATTCACGTCCATTTATCTTAATCATGACGCGCTCTTTGAATTTGACTGATAAAATACGGGAGCATGCGCACTTTTGAACCGAGATGCGCTCTTCCGCGAATGTTGTGACGCTCGGATATCTTTTTTACAACTAATTTTCAACTCTTTAAACGTATTTTAAAACCTTTATTTGATTTATCTGGTACCTTTAAAAACCAATAATTTAAAAATTTTAACTTAATTAATTCCGTTTCTTAAACAACTGTTGTTATCCGAGATTAAAGTCCGACAGGGCTATGAGGTCAAATAGGTTAACTGTGTCCTCACAGTACACTTCACCCTTAAGAAATGTCACACTACCACGCGATTTTTGTAACTCTTTTTTGAAAATTCTCATCCATCACATATATTTTTTTTCCTTTTACAACACAATTTTTAGACTTTAGAATTTCCTGAATTACGACCAATAGAATAATACATTGTTTCCCTTTCATCATTCGAAAATTGTAAAGTTGAACTCTGTTCTATTGCAATGCTATAGTGCAGAGGTCTTCAAACTATTTGCTTAATCAAAACGCCAAAATTTTAATTTTTATACAAGAACGAATTCTTAAAGGCAGTTAGTTTACTTGTAAAAATAAATATTTTAAGGATAAAATAAAATCTTAAATTTCGCAAAAGTTGCGTGTTTCAAATATATTAATCAAGATGCATTAGGTCACATATTAGTCTGCATTCTTTGGCTCGGGTAAGTTTAGTTTAGTTTTTTTATTAACGTCGCACTAGAAGCAACACGAGGGCTATTGGCGACGGACCTCGTAATTTTGAACCACGGTCAAGTGACGAGGACGACACCTGAGCTGGCACCCCCCTCTCCTAACATCCACACCACGCCAACGGGAGGACTTTGGGCCCAGAACAGATTTAACGTGCATCAGCCCCGGCTACACGGCGGGTCTTTGGTGGCCAAGGATCGAACCCGCGACTGAACGAAAACCGCCAGCCGCTATCCACGACCTTGACCACTAGGCTACCGCGGCCCCCTTTGGCTCGGGTAAAGAATCGCCCACTTGTTTCATTATTTTCAAGGTATAAAGCAAAATTGACGCTACCCTTCTAAAATTGAAATTTTGGTCAGATTGCATTTTGAAAGACAATATTGTATGCTTTCCTAATTTGCATAATATTTTAGTTGGCGATAACGCTAATCCCGATAAAAATTAGTTTGGTCCAGCATTTATCACATCCGCAAAAAACATGTCTAGAATATTTCTCTGTTCAAAAAGTAAAATTCTCTTGGATCCAAAATCCTTCTAATAATGTACGTCGTTAATAATTATTTTACATCTCTCGATGAAATTCTTTTTTTCCCCGTGTAATTCCGACAAAAAAATATTTTTTTCGAAAATTCCAAACCATTTTTGCTCTTGGCAGTTTTATCCAAGAAACCAAACTTTGAGGGTAAAATTCACGAATTAATTAAAAAAAATTTAAAAATGAAACAAAACTTACATATTTGCTTTACTTTGAGTTGATACCAGTTTGTACTCTATAAATATACAAAGTAATATCATTTTCATTATGTAATCTTTTTAACGAAAGCCAAGGCTCTTTAAATAAATAAAACATCAAAAAGTTTTTAGCTCCGCACCAAATTATGATAAAATAAAATAACGTGGCCACGGTATCCGAGTTCAGTAGATTGATGCACGTTAAATATGTCCAGGCTCCAAGTCATAACGTTCGCATGATGTGGAATTCGTTTTAGCCTTGCTTTGAACAAAACAAAGATCGCAACTCTTTCATCTAAGAGGAAATACATTTAAAGTAAGGTCTGCAAGACGGCAAACTACATGGAGCCTCAGATAACTCTAGTGAATGGGAAAAATGGGTGATATAAATATGTATTGAATTTCATGATTTCTTATCCTAAAAGGGTCGGAATATTAATGTAGTAAATCTATTTCTTTGCGATAACATGCCAGTAAGAGAAATTGAAATTTTCAGACTGTTATCTAATAGAAATACAATAAAGAAACGTGATTTCAACTTTTCTTTAAGTTCAAAAAAACTCAATTATTTTCAATCGAAAGTCAGCAAGTAGAATGTTTATGTAGAGGGAAAATGGAGACACAAATATACCAACGATTGATATTTGCATCAATGAAACCTACACCAAATTAAGATGCAAGGTTTATATTTTTCCGCTGTTAACATGACCAAGTCGAAATGTATAAAATTGTTTACTTTAATTTGTGCTCGATATCATCTAAATTTCATTTCGTGCGCAAAAATTTGAAACAGCGTATTAAGAAATCGGTTTTCAGCTCGAAGACCCACAAATGGATTCGGTTAAAATCAGGAATAGGGTGTCCCCTAGGCGATTGGCGACTTCCTACATCATTCGCCAAACGTGCGTGACTTAAGCATTGAGTATGCTTATAGTTATCATAACCTAAATCGCCAAGCTTAAATCATTATCGCTGTCATAAGTCGCCAACGCTAACAAACGTCGCGAATCGCCTAGGGGACACCCTATTCCCGACTTTAACCGCGGATTCATTTAAATAAGAAGTCAAATCAGCTAAAAATTCTAAAACTATGAACCAAGTTCAGGATTATTATTTTTATTTTAAATTACAAAAGCAACTTGATTTAATTTCTCAAACTATAAAATCTGTCCAACCTTTTGCCTGTCATCTTACTTCTGAAAAGTTGATGATCTATAAAGTTTTCATACACATTTTTCTCCTTTGGTAATTTCCATTAGGTACAAACTTTGGAAGGCAGTTAATACTACTCATTTTACAAGTCCATCTTTTTATCCTATCATCAGCTATAGATATTCATATATGTTCACAATGGAAAATCACTTTAAAGTATTTTTCTTCACTTTTTCGAATATACCTTTTGATTTTGTGCCTTTATATCACAGTAAAGAGGCAATTTTTTCTGAATCACTGTAAGTTTTTCTTAGAAATATTACCGATTACATTAGGACTTTTATCTATTACCACAGCTTAAGATTCAATAACAGCAACTCCAAACAATTTTCGATAAATTTCATCCATTTGCTTTACTGTATTGTCATGATATAAAATTTACTACAAAAAAAAAAATCCATTACACCAACCTTCCGAACATTTCTTTTCTACCACTAGCATACAGTCGATTTTTAAATCTGGTTTATTACACCAAAACTAGTTTATATAATAGAATACATCAGAATTAGCATTTTTTAAACTTTAGATGGTAGACTTGGTATCGAGTTCAACTGTTTCCAAAATAATCCCACATGCGCAGTGAGAATCATACTGCGCCAACAGGCAAAATATTGAGAGCATTATTTATATCATCAAAAAGAACATTTATTAAGAGTACTCATATGGGGGGCTGTTATAAATAAGTTATACATTAAACATACAGAAGTAAATAAAATTGAGCGAAAACGTTCATTTGAATATCTCGCTGCAAGAGTGTTAGCACACAAAATTTCATCGCTTATAAATAGCAAGTTAAATTTGTATTTGTGTTATAATTATAGGTATTTTATAGTCACAACAATAAAAAGTTCCCATTATGGTCCACCAGATGGATCTTCAGTAGGCTCATACACAGATTGGCCAATGCCTGTGCTAGTCAAATGTTTGCTCCATTCTTTATCCTTTTAAAATTTTCATTTCTAAATATGCTTCTCAATAATAAATATGAGTGAAACAGTTTACAAGGAGACACTAGGAAATATTTCATGAACTCTTCCGTTTATAAATTCCCTGGTATACAGCATTTCAATAATAAAGACAATAACATTGTTATAGAAGTAGTATTTACCAAAATTATATTTATATTGATTAATTACATAATTTATTAATATAATTACATAATAAAAACATTATACAACACTAATATTACAATATTGAAAGGACATTTGCTTTCCTACCCATCAGCTAATCCAAAAGTGAGTAACAAACAAATAAATTCTTTAGAGATTTTAGCATAGATATATGTAAGGCCTTGCAATAATGGAAGCAATTTATTGTTGCTATCTAGAATTCTTCTTTAAGACAAAATCAAATAATGTTATTTAATTTTTTATATTGCAATAAAATCCAGATTATGATTGTAATAATAAAAATTACATAATCAATACTATAAATTTCATATATAATATATCATAGTTCAATATCAATTACAGCCCTCTATTCTAATAAATGAATTAAACTGTGAAATAATATTCATAAATAAAGTTTAGTTCCTGATTAAGGTGAAGAAATAATAGATCTAAGAGTGCATTTTATTTTGTCCCTTTTATAAAATCTAATGTCCAACCTTTTGTTCAGTCCTGGCAATGTGCATGCATTACTGATGGATCAATGAATTTCTTTCAATAAAACCTGGTGCAGATAAGGCTTACAATAGTTATGTATGGGAAGAGTGGAAGAAGAGAAAAAAAGCTTTTCAACTGTGATTTCATATTTTCATTCATTTAATGAAATACAGGTGAAAGATGAAGATTTGAAAGATACTTAAAAAAAAAAAAAAAAAAAAAAAAAAAAAACAGTTAAATTTTGAAGGGTTTCAAAAGACAAACAACTTCCTTAATCAAGAACATTTGGAAATTATGACAGGATTAGTATTGCGGTAGAGTAAAAAAAAAAGTTACCTTCAGAACTCTAAAAAATTAACCAAACTTAAAGACCAAACCTGTGTTATGTATGATCATTTGCTGTAACATTACCTTCATATAGAAGAAATTTATTTTTTTAAAATAAAAAATTACCTAAAGACTTCGTAGCAATAGAAATAATGCCCCCCCCCCCAATATTAATTTTTTTGCATTATAATTTACACATAAGTAAGAAACCAAAAAAAAGAAAATATGGCCAAAATGAAAAAGAGACCCCGAGAGAAGTTGAGGTGGTGGGATGCTGTAACTCAAATTATTCTATGCATTTCTTTTAATCAATTACAAATTAATATAAAAGGCACACTACTAACTAATCCCATTCTTTCAGAAAGATTCTCTGCTAAGAAATTCTATGAATGCATAAAATGAATGTCTTGCCCCCTTGAAATATATATATATACACAAATGCAAGTCATGTTTACTAATTCAAGTGGAGTTTTTTTTTTTTTTGTTCCTTTCTTTCATTGTTCTTATTGCAAACAAACTGTTTAAAATATTTTTCTGTCACTGAATAGAAATGAGTTACTCTGATTCATACATTAGTCTGAATAATGCTGCAAGAATACTTTTATAACATTACATCTGTCAAACTTATTACTTAGTAGAAAAGAAGCAAAAAATTGTTATAATTATAGTATTTGTCCTGTAAGAGAAAAACAATATGTGCTGCACTATATAATCTATAATTTTATAAACTAAATATATGCTTGCTATCATTGATCACTCATAGCAACAAAAAAAAAAAAAAAAAAAAAAACTACAACAATGAAATTAATACATCTTTTACTCCTTCCTTCAGATACACAATGGAAAACAGCGAATTAGTTCCATTTCTTTTTACCAATCTATTCCAACTCAGTGGAGGATTAATCATAACAAAAAGCTTATGATATTCCCCAACTCAAAAGATATGCATATTTCAAAAAATGAACTAACAATGATTTACAAAATAATCATTTTTCTTCTGTTAAAAAAATTAAAATGTACAAGATTTTATCTTTCAAAAGCACATACACAAAAAAAGCTGTAAATTTGATATTTTCATTTGGTAAGTTTTACTTAGTAAATGCTTTCTTTGAAAATTAGTTTAAAATTTTTTATAATTGTGTGTAATTTGTTAACAAGATTTTAGTTTCCTTAATAATTCTGAATTGAAAATCAAATGAATAGGTTACTTATATGAATTTTCCATTCGAAGAAACTTATTCTTAAAGCCTGAATGTCCAAATATGAATTTCAGTAAATACTAAACAGATGATTTTTTCTTCATAAAACATTGCAGATTTCAAAGCATATTCATTGCGATCAGTTTTGAGTTCATGTTGGCTTTAATTGAAGTATTATTGAAAGCTACATAAAGAATGTCAAATATAAAATAACATTTCAAACTTAAAAAAAAAAGAGGCTAATTTTACAAAGCAACAAAGTTGCATGCATATTCTACATTCAATTATTTCAGAAGCTGATTTGTTATACTAGAAAACTTTTTAAAAATTACTTTGATTCCTATCACATTTTTTGATCATTATTTCTTTTAAAAAATACACTTATCACTTAAATTTAAAATGCTTCAACTTTATTCTTTTCCTATAATATTAAAATTATTTTTGTTTCCTAAAAGACTAGTAACCCAAGATTTTATATTACATGAAAAGTTTCTTTCAAGAGATATTTTTACATAAAAACTGATGGGGGAAAAAAAACCAGATGTATTTATTTACATACGACCACACATTTAAGAATAAATGACAAACAATAATGAAAGTCCAAATTATGCTTCTTCTATGTTCTTCTTCCTGTAAACAAATACTTAAATTTAATGATTGAGGGATGATTATAAGCTATTGAAATAATTTTTAACAAACATTAGCAATAAAAATTATCAAATATAGAAATATGTTATTACACATGAAATGTTATAAACACACACACACAAAATTTGAAAATTTTAAATTACAAAAATATATTTAAAAAATCGCATCTGAATCAATAAGAAAAAAGACATTCACAGAACATAAAAATACAGATAAAAATTGCAAACAGAAAAATGAATGAAAATACATTATTCAAATTGAACTGTAAAAGAAGAATTATATCCATCTTTAAAAAAACATAATTTAAATGAAAAATAGACAAATACCAGAAATATATATATATATATAAACATTGTAATTGAAAAAATGTACAAATCCAAAAATTTTTGGGGAAAACATATTAAAATAGAATTAATGTGTGTGTACATATATATATATAAGCACTCCTCAATGAATCAGGGTTCCTGCCTTTTCAACTAACAAAAACATGAATCAGCCCTTTATAAATACATTAGAAATTAATTTCCAATATAATTAAAATGCTTCAGTTATCTTGATTACATGTATCAGTAGATATCAACTTGAAGTAACACAAATCCATTTGAATCTGCCAAGATGTGTTTATCACATATTTCCACTTATGTTAACACCATTCATAGTTTTTAAATTATTAAACTTGCACGACAATCAGTAGACTAAAAATTTAGCTTTCAAAACCAATACAAGTCTTAAATTTTTATTTAGTTATAACTGAAACATAAACTGCAATGAAAAAAACCCCTATTCAATAAGAACAGTATACATTAAGGTTAGGAGAGGAAATGTAATCAACAAAAACTTATCCCCACAGATGATGCAAATATAAGAACAATGGGTTACACACAATGAAAAAGGTACTTTTTTAAATATCAAATTCAATAGTTTGCACATTAAAATACAGGGTTATTCAAAATGATTCATCTGATTTTGAAACATTATATAACGTTCATAAATAAACGAATATTTACATGAACACGAAGAGAATGTTCGATAAAACTTCCTTTAGTTACACATAATGTCAATTCAATAAATAAATTCTTGCCACACATATTGTAAAGCAGCAGTGGTAATTGAATGAACAGTAGCAAAAATCTGTTGTTCACATAAATTTGTGAGTAAAGGTGGTGTATTCACTTTACTGGTTAACAAACCTCCAAAGAAAGATATTGCATGGGGCCATTTTAGGTGATTATAGTGTAACATCAAGTCATCTGGTCAACTGCGACCGATCCATCTGGAAGGTAGCTTTGTAAAAACTTCTTAAACAGTTTCATGAAAAACACACAAAAGCCATCTATTGTTCAAAATATAAAACATCATTTTCTTTTTGTCATTTATTTTTAAAAATTTGGAATTTCGAAATTGGATGACTCATCTTAAATAACCCTTTATTTTTTGAAATCTACAAAAATCTACCTGCCCCCTCCCAATTATAACTAATATTTTTAGCAAGTAAAAGCCAGCAATTTTTTCAAAATCTGTCTTTCACAGAACTCAAAATAAGAATTTATTTAATGTGAATCTAAAGCCAGTCCTATTGTACAAATGTGCTTTTAAAGTAAAGAGAAGATTAAATCATCAGATTGATCTTCAATCATAGAAGATTTTCAGTTGAAACAATGTCAATGGAAATACCATTAAGGTAAAAATCTATTGTTAAAATATTAAGAATAGGGAACATGTTTGAAAAGGAAGAATAAAAAATAATAATGACAGCTAGAATTGAAGAACTCAGAGAAAGATTAACAAATAGATAAAAATTAAAACCAATCAATAAAAAAAAATTTAGAATAAAAGGAAATACTTTTTATGGAAAGAAACTCTGAAAATATTTAAAAAAATATATATATAAATAGATAAATAGTTAATTGTAAAAAATCAAAAACAGAAGGTTAGAATTTTTTTTTAATAAGAAAAATTTCACTAGGAATCAAAATTATCAAAAAAGCTGTGTTTTCAATTTAAATAATACTTACGTCTTTTTTGAAGGTATCAATAATGACTCTAAAAGTTTGGAACATAATGCCAATGGATCCATCACAAAAGCTGAGTAAGATATCTCAACTTTATGCTATAAATGGAAAACAGATAAGTTTTGAGTAATCACAACACAATGAAAAAATGTATAAAGAAAATCCAAATAATGTATTAGTTAGAATGCAAAATTGCTAAAAAAATGAGTGAAGCCATTAAAAAAAAAGAACTACTAATTTACTATCCAAAAACAAAACAACACAACAAAAGGAAAAGAAGTGTACACTTAAATGCACACTACACAAACAAAATTAATATTCATGCAGATCAGTTAATCCTTGATTTGTTTATTTAAATGTCACATAGTGAAAACTACCTACCTAACGGCATGATTAGGAAATAAATTAACATATGGCCCCATGATCAAGTAAGTTTAATTATGAAGAAGCAAACAAAAGTTTTACAATATTCTTGAGTTTATTCAGGTTTTGTTAAGAAATTAGAAATCATTTTCTTCATTTACTTATTCTTAAAACATAAATTGAACAAATTTTTATCAATTTTCCAATAAATTTAAATTTCATCTCTACTAGTTTAGTTTTAAAATTGTTAAAATTATTTTTGGAAAAAAGAGCTGCAGCTTGGTTGTCAAAATATACATTAGGTTCTTTCTCTCTTTTATAGATATATAGATAAATACAAATCTCTCCCTTCAGAACAAAGTTTATTTAACTCAAAAACTACATATGGAGGAACTTTAAAATTGAGTAAATTATAGGAAGGAAAGAGAAAAGATGAGAGTGGTGTTTACATATATATATGAAGAGATAGAAAAAAAAAAATATTACACATTACAAAATAATAATAATAAAGAGGTACAAGTTGAGAAAAAATCATTTAAAGGAAAGCTTACATTTCCTTTATTGGGAACTTGGGGGAAAAGTTCATGTTCAAGTGTTTCAATGGTTGAAATTTTACTCTCAGCCTGCATCATTGCAAATGGTGTAGGAGGGAGGTTTTGAGTAATAGTCACCTATAACAAAAATAAATATAAATAATAATAATTTTGACACAATAAACTGTAGTCTTTAAAAATTAAAAATTGTATAAAAACAAATACCTTATTAACTTCACTACTTTCTATTTCATCATTTTCATCTGTTAAAGTATGTAGATTCTAAACAAAAAAATATATATTAGTACATACATATTCCAAATCCAAATATCAGTACAATATTTGTTTCATACACACAACATTTTTCCAAATAACAAAATACTTGAATCTTAAATATATATACTTAAACTTACAAGATTTTTACAACTTTATACAGATCTACAATTTTTACTCTTTGGTGTACTTGCCATGAATAACAGATCTGAAACACATTCTGTTAACTTCCATAAATTATAAATCCCATAAAAAAAAATCTTTGGAATATACTCCGAAATCAATTCCTGAAATATTATTACCTTCTAATAAATTTTGGAAAAAGCATTGAATAAAAGAATTTTAAAGCTTTTTTGAATATGATGAAATTCTTTGATATTTATTAATCTGAGGAGGAAATGCACTAAAGATAGGGCTAGAAGCCTTTGCTGCTCCATATTCTCTAAAATCAAATAATTCACTCTGCAGTATAAAAATAACTTAAGAATATAGAAGACAAAATGCAAAATAAATTATGAATGCATTTGAAAATGTGATTTAACTACAAATATATAAATACATTAAGAAGAAAAAAAATTTTAGACAAAATATATATTAAACATTTTTAAAGACAAAAGTTTAAAATTCATATAATTCAGGTAAACAAATCAAATGTTATCCTTTCTCCAAAAATTAAACTCATTTTTACTCAATAAATTACTTTAAAAAGGTATGCATTTAAATATAATAACTAGTAAGAGTCTCCATTGTAAATATACATGAATATTTTAAATAAAACTCAATAAAAATTTTGTAAAAATATTGTAGTATAATTTTTCTAAAGGGAACAAACAAATGATCTCCGATAAAATCTTTAGGAAACAATAATGTTACATGATGGTGAATTTTAATGGTGGAAGAACCAAATGCATCTATTCTAGGTCAAATAAGATGCAACTCTGATATAGATATTTGAAAATTGGAATAAAAGTAAAAATTTGTTGACAAGATGAAGAGTGGGGGGGGGGGAGAGAGGGATCAGTAGGGTATCCCTAGGTTGCATCATTCATGTTTACCACAGAAAGTAAATTCCATGGGAATAAAAAAGATCACTAAATTATCTCAGGGTTATGATTCCTGTACTTATCTAAAGAAAGTAAGTGTCTGAAGGCTTAGAGAGTAATAAACTGTTAAGTGGAAGAAAAACTAATCTTGATAACTGATGTGCACTTAAAATTTTGTATAAAATTCAGTAATTCATATTTTTTCTCCATTCTTTTTTAAAATAGGACCAAATGTTTTTTCTGTATACCATTTGAATACTCTGTTATTTGAACTGATAGATTTTAGATAAAACTTTTTAGAATTTTTTTAAAATCTGAAATTGAGGCTTTTTAGCACTATTTTCTCAAATTCACCAAAATTTTTCTGATTCACATAATTGAAATAAATCTAGTCCATTTAAAATAATTTGAGTACCAGAATTTGTAGGTATATAACTTTGGTGCTCAGATGGTGCAAAAATTGAAATTAAGCAAGTAATCATACAAGAACTAGGTTGCAAAATATACAAAAAAATCATTTCAAGTTTATAAAAAAACATGAAAACTATAAAAAATAAAAATTTGTAAAGCAGGTGACAAATACAGTGAGGAATTGAACCCACATCAAATTATCAGAAATTAAGTATCTTAGACACCAAACTGTATTGAGCTAGTTACAGAACAGCAAAAGTACTAAAAATGAAAAATATATATTATTATGATTTGAAAGAACATATTGTAGATGTTTAAATCTTCAGATTTGAGGAACCTATAAATAGGAATGTTTTGAATTTAAGGAATATCAATATCAGATATACTGTTAAAAAAAATTAAGAGTGTTTTGTTGAAAGTATTGTTTTACAGTAAGAAGTTGAATCAGATATAATTATTAAATGTTCATTTCAAAACAGTCATAATATTACACAAAGAAAGAACAAATATATAGAAATAAACATCTTCAAAACCAAGCTATGGAAAATAAATAGCCAGCAGCAATGGAAGTCATGATGTCATGCGATGCAATACTTAGTTATACTATGGCATGTTGAGTGGAAATGAAGATCCTAATTCTTAAGGTATATGGGATAATTATCACTGATATGATGTCATCCCACACATATGGCAATGAGGCATCAGGGATTTGCATTCAATATGTTTTTCTGGTATGCTATATTGTGATTTTTTATATTGGTTACCAAAAAATAGATAACTGTCAAATTGATTGAATGCAGATTTCATACATATACATATAATAAGTGAATTGTATAAGGCATAACTACTTATTCCTCTTAATCAGATGCAGCCTTGATCTTACTCTCTCTCACTTCCTGTATATTTTTGATGAATAAATTAGTAAGGAAAGGCAAGATTAAAGACTGAGTAATTTTTTTTTTAAGTTTACTTTTAGAGATTGGTTTTTTTCACTCTACTTTGAATGAAGTTCTGGCTTATTTTATCATCAGTGGCCAGAATAGGCCTGTTATCATGCATCAGAATTATGTGGAGTGAAAGCAATATACATATAACATACCAGAAAAGCATATTAAATGCAAATCCTTGATGCTTCATTGCCAGATGTGTGGAATGATGTCATATCATAGATTCATAGTACCAAATTTTGTGCTTTTAGTTTATGCAATTTTCCCATTACATTCTACACACACACACACACACACAAAACTCTCCTTTTTATTATACAGATCACCAGTAACTTAAAATTTGGGGGAAAAAATGAAGCATTTTGATTAATTATTTCACTTTCCTTCCTCAAAAATATAATTTTAAAAATAATATTTTATAGTTGCTTTTATCAATTAAAATTTAAATTGGGAGTAATTATTCTTTCTCATGTTAAATAATAATACAATTTTTTTTAAAAAGGGGGAGGGGCATTTACTTAAGATTTTATTAAATTTTAATCATACAACTGCTCATATTGAAAATTATTTTTTTAAAAAACTTAAAAGTCATATGCTTTTTTTAAATATTTAACATGATTTCTATTGTGCCTGGGAAATAATAACTTCCTCTGCATGCTATAAATTCCCATGAAATAGTAGGATGTACAAAAAAAAGTACCTGATCAGCATCAAAAAATAATAGTTTTGAAGTTTTAAGAATAGATTTTTCTTCTTTATGTGGAAAAAAGATGGCTCCGATGATAGGCTTTCTGCTAACATTCTTCAAAGAATAAATTGGTTTGGGGCTGTCAGGTTTGAAGAGAAGCACTGAAAGCACATATAAAATCTAATAATCGTAAGAATTTTGCAAAATAAAAAAATTTCATTTTAAAAAGTTTTATTTGGAAAACATATGCATAATTTTAAAATTAAATATCCAACAGACATACAGTTCAGCTGGTTATCAGTTTAGTCAACCATTTGGCTCATGCAATAATACCTATCGCAATATAATTTTGAGTACAAAAAAGGTGTATCCCAAATATGCCCCATTTTTTTTTTTTTAAATTAATTACAAGCCTTAATCTTTCTTATAAAAAAGGTAAGGGTAATAATAAATCAGAGCTCAAACAATGAAGGCCAGCAGAAAACATAATGAATTTTTTGAGTTATTAACCTAATTAAAACTTTAAAGTCAAGGTGGCGTTATAAATTATATTAGAAAACATATTTCAACTATTATTTTCTTTTTTCACTAATCATTAATTTGGTTCGAAAGTTATATTATGAGCTTATATCTTTACCTTTAAATATATCATCTAATTATTTATAAATATACTCAAATTGTATTTTGATACTATTGCATTACTTTGTTTAGTATTTTAATAACAATGTTTATTAAATAATTACATATGCCACACATAAAAAAAATTATAATTAAATACAAAGTCAAGAAAAAAGAAATGCTACCAAATAAACATGAAAAGCTATGTGAAAGGAAATAAATGGTAAGATAAAGAATGAGAGGGAGGGGAGAAAATTAAATTAATATTTCAGATACATTGAATAACGAGCATTATAGAATAGTTCATAGAATATGTGTAATATGTTAATAGATTTCTTCAAAGAAACTTAAAATATAAAAAAAATTATTCAAATAAATTGATTATTTTTTTAGTGACAGATTACCATCATTGCATTAATATTCAAATGATACAGAAAAGTAAATGGGAAAAAATATGTGCGTATACTTAATATGGGATATTCACATGATGATGAAAGTCTATGCAAACTGCTGTTTAAAAAGATACCTCTCTTAGACTTATTTAAGGCACTATAATTTTGATCCTTTAATTGTATTTTACACAGAGAAAATTCCTTTTATGAATGACTATCTTTTTTAATTATATAGGGATTGATATAATTACAAAAAATACCGATTACTATAATGAATTAATCTAATACAGATATTTTTTTTGCTAAGAGAAAACTTACAACTCTGATCTTCACAAAAAGCAGCAACCATGTCAGAAGTAAGATCACAAATAATCATTTGCACAGATGTTTGCACTATCCATTCAACTAAAAGAAATCAGAAACAAAGGTAGATCAGATGTAAATTATACAATATTTTCAACTGATTATAAACTAAATAATCAGACTCATTCAACTCATACTAAAATTACTTTATTTACAAGAAATAAAAATATATAATTGATATTTACTTGACAGTGACAACAAATTCCATACTGTGATTGAAGTACCATCCTGACAAAGCAAAAAGTGAGAACAAGATTTTCTTCCAAATGCTAATTGTCTACAGGACATGAAAACAAATGGAAAATTTTAAGTTTTCTCTTACACAGATTTCACCAAAAATCTTTTCCCATTATTTTCAAAAAGAAACATAATTTAATAACATTTACACAGTTAGTCTAAAGAAAATGGGAGGAATACCATTTTAATAGATCTTTTATCCACACCATAAAACAATGATATCTATAATATCAAATTAAAATATTTTAGTTGAAATGTTTTTACAATGATAATAGATGTCTGGCATATTATTTTCAGCTAACTGAAATAATGTATTTACTTCATTATTGGGCAAAAACAACAACAAAAACACACACCCTAGTTTAAATAAATAGATTTGATTTTATAAACACAACTTTGGGTACATTTGCTATTATTTATTATTCTGTAACAAAACTAAAAAAAAAAAATTAAATGCAAATTATTTTCAATTATGTGATTATTAATATATGATTAATTACTCATATTGACTAAAGAGAATGAATGCCAGTTTTATATTAGTTTCGCAGGACAATTTGACAGTTACAATAATGCACTAACTCAAATATAACAAAGCTTCTACACAAGCACATTAATTTTATATTTAAGTAAAGAAAAAGTTGAAGAAAAGAGCCATTTTTTAATTCAATTAGAGCAAAACTTCGACATTTTAAAAGAGATTTTTTTAAAAAAAATTTTTTTATATAAAATAGTATGAAAACTTTTGATATTTGACAGTATATACTACAAAATTAATGAAAGACAAAGAGCGTAACTTTGGATCCAAAAGGGGAACTGTTTCAGAAAAATTGGTCAGATCGCATTTTGCTGATGTATATTTATCAAAAATGTTCAAAAGTTGTATTATTTAGCACTTACTTGATTTTGGTACTATTTTTTTCATTGCAAACAACAGCTTTGAGAGAGGTTTTACCTACACTCCACAGAGTAGCAACAGTGTCAAATGCAACCGCAAGCAACGATCCTTCTTCAGAGAAACATGCATCACCAGCAGGCAAATCCCTGTAACACCCCATTGATTCACATGTCCAACTCTGTTTGTCATCTAAATGAAAAGAAAAACTTCATTTTTTTTTGTTTTTAAAATTTCTGTGCAATTTCAAATACATGAAAGGTAATATTCTGGTTAAAAAATTTATTAAATTTAAAATAATTTTTTTAAAAAACGTTCCAAATATAGTGAATATATTTAGTCACTAAAATTATAACATCAAATGAAATAATGCAATCTTCTCCTTAAATACAAAAGGGCAGTACTTGTTTTTCAAATACTTTGCTCAAAAACACATGACTGATTAACTGCATATTAACATAACATAATAAGTAACATGATGATTGTTGGCAATTGTTGATTGACTTCAAGCTGTTACTGTCAGAACCATAATAAATATCTCTACTTTGTACCCGCCTCCACCCTTATTAATCAGCTTTCATGCCTATTATAATGCTTGGGGATCTAAATGGCCTCAATATTCTTTAGGGCAATGGAAAAACAATTCTAAGGGAACTCAAATTGAAAAAAATCAATACAGGCAATTACTTGAACCTTTTAAACAATAATCAATCAACTTACTTTCATACACCTATGAAGATATTTCATTCAACAGATTTAGCAAGTTGTTCCCCTTTCCATTTTACCTTTCTAGACATTAATTAAAAGCAGATACTTATAAAACAGTGATCACTTTCCAATTACATTGGATCATGCAAATGAAATCCAACGAAACTTCACATTCTGCAATATATTTATGAAAACACTAACTGGCCCCTTTTCTTCTTCTCGCTTGCCAATTTCTCCAAAGAAATTATAAAATCATCATATTAATAAATTTGCAGATAGCATCTGAAACACATATCCTGTTAGTGGAAATGCATCCTATTAAAATAGTCTATAGCAAACCAAGAAAACAATTGAAACCATGGTGAAATAAGGATTGCAGAGATGCTTATAAAAATCAGAGGTGGTTACTTAACAATTTTAAAATAAATCCTTCACTCAAGAATTTTATTTTGTATAAATACAAAACCATCTTTAGAAAAATATAATTGAGTGAAAAAGAATCATGGATGAGAAACATAGGAAATAATAACAACATTACCAGCCCCAGAGTTTACACAAATTCCAATTTTAGAACATAATAACCCGACTTTATTATCTTTAGAGAATATAGCTAAAACAATAGCTTTATATCTCTCACACATTTCCAATTCACCTAAGCTATTCAGAATTTTTCAAAGAAAGAGAAATTGCAGCTGAAAAGAAAATTAAATTTATCACAAGACACAATTTCACATATAATAGTGGTTTTACTTTTCATGAACTAGAAAATGCTCTTTCTCATAAATATTAATTTCCATAATCAGATAATATCACATATAATCTCATTTATCCTTTCACGAGAGGCATGTCATACATGTGTGTGTGTGAAGGTAGAGTTTAATGATGCAAGAACCAGATATTGCTATGTTGTGCCAAACAAGATGTCACCGTGATCTAGATGTAAAAAAAATGTTTACAAGAAAGAAGGTCAAAAACAGAAATAGATTGCTGGGGTAGTTACAATAATTATTAACTCTATCATGCATTAATTTTCATTAATCAAATATTTTAAAGCATTTGAGTAAAATTAATTAAAAAAAATTGATAAATCTCCCCAAAATTGAAAAAGTGTATATGGATGCAGTATTACATGACAGTTTTCCTCTTGAAAAACTAAAATCGCAAATTCCTATTTTTTTTGGCAAAATGCTTTTACAGAATTTTTATTTTCAAATGCAAATAACTGGAAAACTTATCCTTTATTTATTTTTGCATGTATGGGATGTCACATTGAGTTTTCCAGCATTTTATTATTTGACATTTGCATATTACTTAAAATCATTTATTTCAAAATAAAATTCCAAAACCTCAGCAAATTTTTAAAAATCAAACACATTATCATACATGATCAAAAAAACATGTTGAGACTAAATATTTTTTTTAATGAAAATAAAAGAAATATTCTTAAGAATTAAAAATAATTTACTTTTAACTGTATTAGAAATAAGTGAATAGCTTTTCAAACTCAAAAAAAATCTTTAAAACCACTCTTTACAAATGAAATCTAACCAAATTCTGTTATTGCATCTAAATATTTATGAAAGATTAAACACCTAAAAATGCAAAAATATATTTGCTCATTCAATCATAAAAATCTCATATTAAAAATTTACACAAAAATTATCAAATATTTTCAGAAATATTAAAAAATTAGAAATGATAAATACCTTGAATATTAATCATTTGATTGAAGTAAATTAGTAATTTAGTATGAGGACCTTCATCAATTTTTGTTTGTTTGGGGGAGGGGGAAGGATATCTTTGGAATTAATTAATTTTTAAACACTAATATTTAATTCTATCTTACTGAATAGTATAATATTTTTTGTTTTTTTAATATTTCATAGCTCCCTACTGTAAACGCTTATGAAGACTATATATTATAAGTATTTATATATTATACAGATTGTTTAGTATAAATATGACTTTATTATGTTTTGTCTTTCAAGCTTTTGCAATTTTAATTGTCTAAAAAATATTTTTAATGGATATAAAACAGTTTATCATGTTTGTCAAGCAAAATCAACACAAGGACATTAAACAATCTTAGTTGCCCACTTTCATTTTTAAAAAAATGCAATTAAAAGTAAAGTAACCAAAGATTCTATTAAAACTTGCAAAAAAGTGATTATGTTAATTAATGACAAAAAAAAAAGAAAGAAAGAAAGAAAATTCATAAAACATTAATATGGTTATCACACTAAATTAAAGAATAGACATTACACTAATTCCAATATCAAATACCCTCATTTCCGATATAAGGCAAAGTCCCATTTGACAGTTAAAATAGTAACATAACAGGTACTTAATGATTAATATTTGAATGGCATTTTAAGAATTGAATGAATTCTTTTTAAAAAAATTTTAATCATTAGACAAGCTATAAAAATTATTAATACCAAAAGAAATATCATCTTTTAAAGTCCAGATTTTAAAACGACAATCATTGCTAGTTGTTACAGCCAGTGGTAAATCTCCTGAAACTGCAAAAGGTCTGAACAACATACAGTTCACTTCCTTGTTATGTGGCAAGATGACATTGGTATTCAATACATATCTGAAAAATACATTGGATTTTAGTTATATATAATATATAAAAAAAATTATGAATTGCTCTGATTAAAAGTATTTTAAATTGAGAATCCTTTTTTAATATATAGTTATCACAACTTATTAAAGACCATGCTTCAATTAACATGATGTCATAAAATGAAGACTTCCTTTTAGTATTATTCCTGCCTCATGACGTTTGAAAACACCTTTGATATGATCAAATGCTTTGCTGCTATGTCATGGATATGTGAAATATAACAATGCCATTAATATCAACAAGAGGCATGTCAAATATAATATTTATCCATATATATAATTATGAACACATAAATAATTATACAATTTTAAAAAAAATATGAGACTAAAATTCTGTTTCATTCCACTTATTCCTAAAATATAATAATAAAAAAGGAACTGATTTAATTTTATGAATATTATAACAATTTAACCAAAATAAGAAATGTAAAATTTTAAAAACAAGTAATGAGACAAGCTACATAAGATATTATTTGAATATCTTACACTTATAATACTTTGTACACTAAAAGTTTAGAAAATATTTTAAAAAGTTAAGAATCAGCTTAAAAATTAGATCTAAATGTTTACAAAATCAAATATAGCTTAATTTAAAACACATTATTTGTTTGCAACAGTAAGAAATCAGTTAACCACAGACAATTTTTCATAAATTATAAAAAAATTAAAATAATATTGTCCGAAAAGTTTAGCAACGAGTAACCTTTCTATATTTGTTCTTATGACTTCAAAAATGTATTTCTCAACTGCAGGGACTTTTGCATGTCTTGGTCAGGATGACATGCTTTTTCAATAACAGATTTCAATCAAAGATATTAGAAAACTACCAATGATTATCATGCACTAAACAGATAACATACACTACACAGATGTACTATGTAAGATTAAAATCTGAACTGCAGATTGATCAATCCAACACAGAGAATGTTATGGAAGAGAAACCACGGTTTTGTTGGATTGGTTGTATAAAAAAAAGGCATTGTCAAGCTGAAAATGTACTGTGGATCTATTAATATTTCATCAAATAGTTAGAAATCATTCTATAATGTGCATATGTAGTCATCTGATGTTTGGTGATTACTGAGGAACTTTAAGGATAGCTATCCAATGAAGGCAAATGAATCCCAAGCAATGACTCTTCCACCATTTTGCTGCTGGCTGAAAAATCATGTGGCTCATTTTGCAGATTGTGCCAATAATTAAACCAGCCATCAGGACCATCAAGGCTCCATTTTTTTTTTTTTTTTTTTTTTTGTCACTAAAGATGACTGAATATTCTTTGTTCTCATAGGACAAATGAATATGAGACCATTTGAATCTTTGAGATATTTTATGTGGTTTTTAAACTATGTTCTTTTGCAGGTTCAAATAAACTAGTGTTCCATATTCTTTTGAGAACCATATTCTTGAAGACATTAAGTTTGTTAGACTCTAAAACTTGTTATCTGACCATTTTTTTTCAAAGCCTCTAGCCTTTGAATTTGTCTGTTTTTATTCTATTAGTCACTTGCTGTCTTCCAGTGCAAGATTTTCCATATTTTCTGCTTTATATTATTTGATAAATACTGGATTTTGACATATTTAAAATTGATGCAATATTGAGAAGAGACTTCCTTTCGGATTTTAATTTCCATAATTCAATAACTTTATCAGGAGTAATCTGTCAACCTTACAGCATTTCACATTATAATACTAAAATGTTGAATAGATTTTTATGCTTCCTGTTAATATTATGATGTCACTTACAAAATTTACAAATTACTGATTTTGAATACAAAAAAGAAAAAAAGTTTCTAAATTTTTTGGATATGTAATTTTTAATTTTCTTAGTTTATACTAAGTCGTTAAATGACTCAAGTAATTTTTATTCAAATAGGCTTTGTATATTGAATAAAATATCTCTATATTGAAAACCACTTTTTTTTTTATCTACCACTATTAGCAGAAAACTGTATTATTTAAACTTTCAGCTAGCAGTATATTAATAAGTAATATAAATGTCTTCTCCGACCAAATCCCTTATCAAAAGGTATTAATAATAAAAAATGAAAATATAATTTACGTTTGCTTGGAAAAATCAAATTCCCAAAACTTGAGCCAAATTTGAGGACTTGTTTCTTCATCACTCCAATATTCGACAGTTGACAACCAAATCCCTTTGTCATCAATAGCAGCCTTTTGAATATCTGTATTTTGAATTTCCTTTTCTTGGTCTTGACTTACAAAATTCCTCCCAACTATATCCAGCTACATATACAGAAAAGACTACTATGAATCAGAAATACTAGGAAAGCAACCAACTATGTTAAGTAATCTTTTAATAAATTTTATTTTTAAGAAATAAAATAAGTTTTTCAGTTACATACATGAAGATACTTAAAAAAGAACATCAGAGAAGATAAATGATCTATTAAAATAAATATATAAAAATAAAAAAAAAAAATACATCATACATTGAACAAGTGCTTATCGTCAAGTACATTGTAAAACTGTAAATGACCTGGTTTCCCATTCAATACAAGAGCTTTGTTAAGAGCATCATATAGGAGTCCAGTAGAAATACAATTGCTTGCCCTAGCACCATGGAAATGACCCTGAGTTAGACCTTGTATTACTTGGACTATAATGTATTGAGAGTTGAAGATCTGCAATGCTGGGATGAAAAAGAATTGTTATAGTTTAGAGTTACTTTGAAACATCTAGTTAAAGGTAAAACAAATAAAATAAGGTATATTGCCAATAGTTTTGAATAATTAAGCTAATGCTCAAAAATAATATTTAATTATATTACGTTACACAATACTTTGTGTAAAAAAAAAAAAGAATGATTAAAAACAATTACATAAATGGCAAACATTCACATATTAAATTTTTTTAAAATATTTAAAGGACACATCCCACTTATCAATATTCAGTATAGTCTATACCCAAATTATTATTCTCTGCAGTAAACTTACTTAATATGAAACAAAATTTCACATTTTCAATAATATGGCTAGCAATTATATATATATATATATATATCCACTTTTTTACAACATAAATGTTTCACATTTGTATAAATATGACTCCTTAAAAGCATAAATAGAAGCATGTGTAGAGAAAATTCTACATTGAAATTGAAGAATTAATATTTTAGGAATTCAAACACTGCAACAGTTACAAATGGAGAGCAATGTATTTCTGCGAAGGACAATTTTAATCTATTTATTTAAAGTATTTAAATTATTAATTTAAACTTTTTTCCTACTGAATTGTCTTTAAAATCTTCCATTATTCTCACATAGAGATAAATTTGAACTTCATAATTTATTGTACAATCATTGCCCAAAAGGGGGGGGGGGGTACATAATAATTTTCCTGATTCTCACCACAACAACATAGAATTCATATCATTTTCAATGTGACTATCTGAATTTAAATAATAGATAGTTAAGATAATTGTTAATTACCTTAATTAGTATAGTTAATGAATGTATAGTTAATTAATTTCTAAAAATATGTTCTTGTCATCAATACCAGAGTGGAAGGAGGTATTCCTTGTGTTCTGAAAAAAGTCCAAAATTCCAAATTTAACAAGACATTTCCAGAGTTATGGAGATTTGAAAAATAGTTCCTAAGTGAAAAGAATGTTTCAAAAATTTAACAATCGAGATTTTTTTTTCTGTACATGTTTCAAAGCTTTTTACACCAAATGATTGTAAGTTATTTTTAAATTACACATACATATATATATTAAAAATATTAATTATAAAATACAGTTTCAAAAAAAAAAATGAATAGTAACAAGCTTCCCCCCCCCCTTAAGTATTTGGATTTCTCATTTTACAAAACTCCTAAATTAAAAATTTCCAGCAATTTTTTCCAATAGTTCAAGAAATATTTAAAATCAAGTTATTAAAAATTTTAGAGCCTTATGGGACTTGTGAACTAATTTATAAATTCACTTCTAACAAGATGTTAAAAATTGGGGAAATAATATGAACTGTTTTCTTGGAAGCAATTTAGTAGGTGGCTCCTAATAGTCCCAAACCCAATATATATGGAACTAATAATTAGATTCAAATATAATTTGGAATTTAAGTATTTAAGACCATTTTCTACCTAATTCTTAATTTAAAAAAAAAAAAAAAAAAAAAAAAAAAAAACACCCAGTTTTCCATAATGGGAATATATTTATTTTTAGAAATAATTAAGTTAACATCATAATTTACTTCCTTCTTGACCACAAAAATTGATGACAATTTTGTTGAGCTGCGATGAGAATTATAAGTTATTATTGGTGTCTCTCTACCCTTTTTTTGGCAACTGTATTAACATTGAATGCATAAGTGTTTCTAAAATTTCAATTGCAAATTTTATCCAAAATCTCATTTCTTAATTTTTCGATTCTTTCTACTGATAATTATTTTTAGTGAAAGTAAAAAAACACAGCCCAACTTGAAATGAACATTAAGCTTACAATTATCGTCATGAGCCGTTAAGACAAAACTGCCATCTGTAGACATGTTCAGTTTATGGATAGGAGCACCCAGTCGAGGAAGATACAACTGTTCATCCTTGAATAAATTCCATTTGACCAAGGTAGCTTCTCCTCCCCCACTGAACAGATAGGATCCTGGAAGTAATAAAATTTACTGTAGTATAAAAAAACATTTTATGTCACTGTGAGAATAATCTTATTCAATTATTAGACATATTGAAATGTACACTTAAATTTTATTTAGCAACATTACCATAAAACTGTACATTGGGCTATCATTCTGAATCATAATCAGATTAAAATGACAGATACATGTTTTATTCTAAAACATTTCTAAACATTACACTAGAAACAATACAATGGCTATTGGCACTGATTGATTTGCCACAATGGGCTGAAGCCACAAACTTCCTTATTTTGACACATTCTCAAGTAATGAACATAACACACATGAAAATCCATTCTCCTAACCTCCCCACACTTCAAATGTGAAATATTTTGAGTTACAACAGATTTAACTTGTGTTAGAACGGCTGGAACTTTTTTAGTGGAATTAGTATTTGAGCATGCAGATTATTGGAATACTGCCAGTTATAATTTCATGTCTATAACCACTTTACCAACGGAGGAACCAAATGACAGGGACTAAAGATATAGATGCACCAAAGTAGTTTTTTATTCATCCATAAAAAGTCATACATGGTTTTTAAAAGACTCAAGTATGTTGCAACCTATTTCTTTATTTACATATAAATCTAAAATAAAATTTCGATTCAAATACACCAAATGGAGTCTTTCTGTAAGCTACAAGCATGATAAAATAATTTTTAAAAAAAGAGTGAATATAATATATATAAGATTTAAAAGGCAATTAAATGGAGGTGAAATAAAAAAAAAAATTATTCAAGGATTGTTTAATTGTTCAGGTCTCATCACAAGGAAAAAAAAAACAAATTGAAAGCAATGGTCACATCATTAATAACAGTATTTCAAAAAAGAATAACATACCTTCTGGAGAGAATGCAATATCAGCAACAGGCAAAGTATGCCAATGGTATATGGAACGAATTGGAGATTTGTCAAACAAGTTAGACCTGCAGATTAAGAAAATATAAAAATTTGAAGAGAAAGCTAAACAAAATTACGTATAGGTTACATAAAGGAAAACAAAGTTGGAATGTATTTTATATTTTTTAAATAAAAAAAATTAACATGAACATTTTATTGTGTCACATCCTATTAATATAGCAAGTAGGATTAAAAATAACATGGTTTAAATGTTGAAAGTTTGACACAATTATTTTAGTAGTTAATACTCATCTACAAAATATATTCTACACAAAAACAAGTTAATCAAAGACTATTTACATAAGCAAACAAATGTCTAAATATTTATTTCCTTTCTCAAAATTCAATTTAAAAAACTTACAAGACAAAATATGCATCTATACACCACATCAAATTGAAATATTTATGTGCATGTAACATATGTTAAAGATAACACAGCACTGTTTACTTAAATATGTGATTATTAGCAAGTGAAAAGTTCTTTCAAAAAAAAAAAAAAAGTTGAATCCATTCAGCCCTATTAATCCTGTCCTGTCCACAATGGCATTCCAGAATCAGAGCAAATTTCAAGATTGCTCACCTTTACAACATGGCTGCTTCGTGGGCAAAAGAAACACTGATGGTTAATTACATTAAAGTCTGGAAGATACACACAATGACATTCTTTCAAAAGATGAAACACATCATGAAAAGTATTTTCCTTAAGTCTCACAATAATCAAAATCGATTTTCAAATTTTCCCCCCCTTTCCAAAGTCAATAATAGGGAATAAATTATAATTATTGATATCAATGACAGATAGAAAAAAAAAAAAAAATCAGGTATATAATAATAGATTATTGATTGTTAATTTTTATTCTAAAATATATATTTCTACATATTTTTAAAAATATAGCCTATACTTAGCACACTAAAAATATAGTACTGAAACAGCCCCAATGATTACACCAGTTTTTCTCCTTAATTATTCATTTTTTTTTTTTTTTAAGGAATAAAAAAATTTATTAAAAAACTTAACAAAATTTTTGTTTTTAAATACTTTTAAAAGACAGGTATATGAAAGATGTTGAATGGGAGGGAATGTAATAACAAACAAGAAATATAAAAATAAACTATGAGAAAAAAAATTACCAAACAAAAACTCTCCCTAGATCATCTCCAGTTGCAAGATTTAAATCATTTGGATGAAATACAACACATCTTAGTGTTCGTTGAGTTAAGTGCCTGAAACAAATGATAATGTAATTACATAATAATAAATATAAACTGGTTTTTAAGCTTAAAAAAATATTGATATAGCTATCTTAGATTTAAAAGACAGTAGTGTTTATTGGTTTATGGAATTGTGATAGAAATTGTTTGTCACACTAATTGAAAATAGAATTTTCTATATTGAGTTCTAATAAGTTCTTGTGTTGAGAATATTCTATATTTCTATTTCTACATTCTACTTATTAAAAGTTTGTCAAAGAATAATAAATGCTTTTTTTTTTCATGTTCACAGACTTTTACTATTCCATCAAAGGCATTATTTTTTTTCTTCCATGAAGCTTTCTTTATTCAGGTCCAGATGCTGCCTTCGAGTGCAGAACCAGCGACTTCCTGCACCCAGATGCCATTCCTTGGGTCAAAATATTGTCAATTATGCATATAGTCATTGGTGGGTTTGAAATAATTTTTTTTTTTTTTAATACTTCCAGTTTCTTTCAGCAACACAACTCATTATTCGAATTGTGAGCAAATGAAAAGCTAATAAGCTCAGTTCAGCCAATACTTTGTTCTAATTTTAACACCAAGCTAATAAAGCATTTTAAAGGTCCATTTGAATTTAAAATGATTTTTTTTTTTTGTACTACAATCATTTGTGGAATTTTACCTCCAATTCACAAATCATCAAAAATGCCAACAACAACACAGAAATGCTCAAAAACTAAGTTTGATGTTTATCAGTGAGGTAAAATTCAATAAAACAAGGAATAACCTTCAGCAAATCTTAGAGCAGAATAAAACATTTCAATAAAAATTCCAATTTTAAAAAACGACTTATAAATATATATATATATTGTTTTTTTTTTTTTTTTGGCAGAATGATATAGTGAAGTAAGTTGAAATTTATTTTTCAATTAGTAAAGAAAGAAAATGTTACTTACTTAACAAATTTTTTTCTAACAAAGTTATAAACAGTCAATGACTTTTCATAAATTGCTGCAGCATACTGTGCCTGCAAAATTTTTAGTAAAATAATTTCAGAGTATTTTTATATTCAATAATCAATAGAATTCCTGAAAATACAATGAATTTTTTAAGTACCTTAACACAATACATATAAAAAATAGTAACAACATAACACTGGAATGCAAGATCAAGTTGATAATCTTGAATTCTATTAACCTTTTGGAGACGGGCACTTACAAGAAGAAAACACTGGTGAGGACAGAAGATTTTACTACATTGCTTACACCCTTTCCTGTCAATAATTAACAGTTATAAGTGTTGTCTGACAAAAGGACCAAGCAGAGTGTTGGTCACCTGCAAGGCAGTAGAGATGTTTACAATTCAGGAAGTCTCTAGCTACCAATGATTTTCCCTTTTTTAGGGGAAGTTCTTTATGAAAGCTGATTATCTGTTAGTTTTCAATTCAAGAAACTTTCAGAAATATGTTGAAAAAATAGATGGCATCTTCTTTCCTACAATTTCCTTACATCTTCTTAATATCATAATTAGAATTTTCAGACAGAAAATTATTCTATTCATATACTATATAATTGGGAGAAAACTATTATAGTTATTTGTTGGATATCAATGCATATTTGCTTTCCCTTCCCCCAACATAAAATAGAATGTGGTACGCCATGTAAGCTCCTACTGCGCATGCGCGCAATGGATGGTGAAGTTTTTCCCTAAGAACTAATATGTCACTATGACTCCTGATGCTGTTGAATTTGCAAACGTCAAACTCACATTGCTGTGCTCTGTTATATATGTCTTTCAGTAAATAAACCAGCTTTTCATAATTTGCCAAAGTTCTCACTGCGTTTTCTTCCAACAATGGTTATGGGCCCAGGAACTGAAACGATGAACCATTAGCAGTGCACAATACGAAAGAATCTATCTGAAAGGGCACTTCAATCTAAAGAGCTTCGCATCCTTGATCCAAAAAAAATAAAAGCTGAAATCATGGCGCAACTCAACGCTATAGAGAAGTTGAACAAGGATAACTATGATACCTGAAAGTTGCAAATCGAAGCGGTCGATAAAAAAACGACCACTGGGATTACGTCAACAGCAATGAAGCTAAGCCTAACGAAGGTGCCACGACCGATGCATTGAAAAGCTATGGAGATGGACAGAAACCGATCGAAAAGCTCGTGTGGACATTATTTTGTCTATCAGCCAAAGTAAACTTTGTCATGTTAGACATTGCACAACTTCCAATAAAGTTAGGGGGAAATTGTATTTGAAAAGGAAAAATTGAAATTGGAAAACCTGTATTCGAATCTAAAGGACCAACCAAAAAGGCTTCGCTTTTGAAACAACTATTGTTCCGGAAAATGACTGACACAGAAACAATGTCGGATCATCTTAAAGAATTTTTTGACACAGTAGATAAGCTGAAAGAAAAGCAGCTGGATATTGCCGACGATTTCTTATCCATTTTTCTTCTATACAGCATTCCAAACTATTTCTAAAATTCTAAGTATATTTTCTACAGAATCAGATTATCAATGAAGTGAGTGTTAATTAAAATATGAAAATGGTGCTCACATCACAATGAAAATGTTTCAGGTAAACAAAAACATAGATTCAAAATTTATTGAAGGAAATTAATTGAATTTTAATCTTTTTATTAAAGGTTGTGAAGAGAACTCACAGAAGGATATTGTATTGGAGAACATTGTTAACGATTTATCAAATTAAAACTTTCTCATCAAATGAGTAGAATCCTCGAAGGAGTCCATTAGATAATTCAGTTAACATTAATGTAGAATTGTGTGACAAAAATAGAAAAGTGTTTGTTTTTTCTGATAATTCAGATTATATCAAAAATGGTATGAAAGATGTTTTCTGAAAATGAGAAAGATACAGACATGCATGCAGATATTGTGGATGGTAAAGAAAATGTCTTTTCTGAACTAAGAAAAGCATAATTAAGTATTTTTATGAATGGTCCATTATGAATGGCAAAGATGATCATAATTGTGAAGAAAATGATAAAACCTGCTTGTTTCAAGGATCAGAATAACATATTGATACCCCCTGTATGGTGAAAAAAAATTGTAGCAAATAACAAAGATGAGGAAAATAGAATGCATTTCAATACAAGGGAAAATCGTTAGATTACACAAATAAAATAAATGACCAAAATAGATTGACAAACAGCAAAAAGTCATTAAAAATTCCTTATGGTTCAGATTTGTATAAGAGTCAAATATTTTTAGATAAAGAAGAAAGTTTAAATATAGTTAAAAATTGTAGTAAGTCAAGAATTCAGTATTTTGAAGCTTCAAACAAAGACCTTGGAAACCCATTTAATCTTGAATTTATTAAGTGTTTATAATACCAACATGTTATCTAATGTTCATAAAAGCTTTACTTCTAAATCTACCATTTTAAAGTCTTCAGATAATGTTATTTTATGGATATTAAAAGCAATGTGAGTAAAATTGCTAATGAAAATTTTCACAAGTGTGAAGATTCTTCAGTGAATACTGAATCAGATGATAAATTTATCAAAACCTAAAAAGGTTGTTAATTTACTCAGTGATGATGTAATTTCAAGTGCAGCTGAGAATGTACAAAGTTCTTTGACAATCCATAGCTTTACTGAATCAATTACAATGCCTAAAAGTAAAAGACAGGGAACAGCTATCAATACCTTAAAGAAAAATATATATAATTTTCAGTAATCCATAACAGAGAGTTATTGCATGAAAATACTGATAAACTTAGTTGAAATGTTACTTAAAAGTTAATGAGTTGTAAGTATTTTCGGAATTTAAAAATATCTGTGTAGTAAATATTTTTCATAAGTTGATTTGTTATACTATGAATATTCCGATATGTGTAAATTGTTTAATGTGTAATTATTCATACATTTGTATTGGATTAATGATACTGTAAATGTATATTTTGATTAGTAAAAAGCTGATAGCTTAAGTAGTCTATTTTAAAAAGAAATTTACATGCGAAAATGATGTATTTAACATAATAATTGTGTGGAATATTTTTTTATCTATGTCAACAAGTTGTATTAAAATAAATTTGCTTTACTTTATCTTGCTTACATATAATGTTAATTCTTTAAGAAACGCATGTTTTTATAGAAATGTTTTCTACTAACGTAAAAAATTCTTAATAGGGGAGAAGCTGTGATGTCATAGTTTTTATACTTCTTATTTTCCTATTTTTTTCTCTGTATATTAATCTGTATTCCATTAACATCACAACTTCCTCCTAACAGCAGGTGCTGATATTTTGATTCTCACCCACACGCTGTCTGGTTGGTAATAGTTGGCACTGCGTTGGTCAGGAAGATGATTTTTGATGTGATGTGAATGTGTGTGTGCCATACAAATATTTGTTGGTAAAAGATTTTTAAAAAATGAAATAGATGCTTCAAAATACTTCCACCATGCCACTGAGAGTTAAAAATTAAGAAAAACATTTTAGAAAACTACCTTGCATCCAAAAGCTACTGCATTTTCCATCGGAAGAACTGGACTGATCACCATTTGCACATTTGTACTTTGTATGGGTTTTGGAACAAGAGAATACAATCTATACTGATCTATAACAAAATAATTTGTTCAAATTTTTTTTATGAAACAGAATGACACTTTTAAGTATTAATTTATCAAATTTCTGGCACACAATTTTTTACTAATACATATTTTGATAGAATGAGAGGATTTTATATGGAAAAAATATAGTAAACACCTTAACTACAAGAAAATCATCTTACAACAAAACAGAAACATTAACTTAGATTAAAATGACCTGTTCATTTAAAAAAAAAAAAAAAAAAAAACTTAATTTTTTAAATTATTATTGTACAAGTTAAGTAAAAAAATATTTTTACAATAACGATAAAAATATTTTGTGCCAGTAAATATAAACATTATAACTCATAAAACTTTTAAACTAACTTTCCGAAAATTGCCAAAAGCTTTTATTCAAGTATTCACAAATTCAAAACTTCTAATGAAATAAGATAATTATAAGCTAATAATTACAGGCTATCAATTTCAATTCCTATTCAAAATACTATTAGACACATTTGAACATAGTTTTGTTTTTAAAAAAACAATGTTCGAAAGTACATAATACAAAAATAATTTCAAGTGTTCATTCATTGTGCTTAATATAATACCTATTTACTTTTGCATTTATAAAGCAAGAGAGAGCTTTATATTCAGAACCAAAAAGTTCATTCAAAATTAATATCAACTATACAAGCAAATCAATCAATAATAATATAAAAATTAACAAACCTCGATTTTCTGGTTGTTTAATAACAAACCATGAATCACTAATACTTGGAATATAAAAGCAAGTAACCGGCATATGTAAATTATAAACCTAAAAAGAAATTCTAAGCTGCTTAAAATTGAAATCATGTAAAAATGCATACAAATATGATTTTAAAATCTAAAATTAATATTTAGACATAAAATAATACAAAACTAGTCCCCCCCCCCCCCAAGAAAAAAAAACTTTTTATCAGAGGTCTAATGATTGGTAACTGCTTAAACTATCAAAATAATCAAATAATGAAGAAAGTAAAATGTGAAATATTTAATGTCTACAACTCAACCAATGAAAAATTTAAATATTTTATTTTTAAAATGTGGAGGTTGTTTTTCAAAATAAAGTGAAGTACATTTACATATGTAAACTTTTACAGAGATTTGAAGATTGTAGTCATTAAATATATAAACTGTGCTATTTTTACAGCTAAAATATGTTCATCACTATTCTTAGTTACAATTATATATAAATTTTAATCGCATTAAAACACTGATTTGTTATGAATTATCTCTCCCCCCCCCCCTATTTCAAAGTAAATGTCTGCTCAGACAATAACCTGGATATGCTTGAAATTTTCCCATTTCCTCAAGATTGTAGCAATTAGTTTGCTACATTAATATTTTTTAAGATATCACCACCACTCCAGTTTGTTATCTTTATTGATACAGGAAACTAAATACATAGCACCAATGTAAAATTACAACCAGTTACACTTTCTTCGAAAAATGACAATTTCTGCACCATATAGACCTTATTAAATTCAGCTATATGCCAAATTTTTGTGATGCCTTAAATATGTGCTTATCTTGCTGAGTGTTTAATCCACCACTATGTTTTACAATAGCAAACACTGAACATTTAAAAAACCTTGAATTGATGTACTGTGTACTTATGTGCCACAATTCATAAATTAAGATTTGTCCATTTCTTTTTGAGGCAAGTTTTGCATTTAAAAGATAAGCCCAAAATTTGATGAGGGTAGCAACCCTATATGTTTGGGCATCTTCCTGAATGCATCCTCAGCATGATGGATAGAACTAGCCCAAAGTATACACATATAAATGAAAAATTTCAAATGAGATATCTTAATACCTAACAGCTCTTATTTTGTTCTGTGCTATACAGAGATTTACTTAATTATTTTACATTGCAAACATGTTGTGCTTTGTTTGAGAGTTTTTCCCAATTCTCACACATTGTTAAAGCAAAACTGTATTATAGAAATGCCTTGTTATACAGGAGTTACCTGTATAATATTAATGTTGAAACCTTTCTTTGACTTCACTATTCTATAGAAATTGACTGATAGTTCATTAACATTACACTTAAATGCAAAACATTGGCCATGGACCTTATCATTTCACCTGAGCTGGCTTTCCACCCACCTAACTTCAAACACAAAGCAATGTGAGAATTTTGATCCTGATATATTTAACATGAATTGATTTTGCCATACAATGTGTCTTTAGTTGCATCAAGACTCAAAAGTTTAACTCGATTAAAGCAATGTTGGCCATGAACTCATGACCAAGACTACTCAACTACAACGGCTGTACCATTCTACTGAGAACAGCCTAATTTTTATACTAAATTCTATCAGAAAAAAAATCAATTTTTACAAGAATAAAATGTATTTCATGTTCTGCCTCCTATAATTTTTACATTTAAAGAAATATTGTATGTATGGAATGTTTCCAAATTTAAAAAACACAGGAATAGAAATGGATGTATGTGTAGCAATGTTACGAATTTATATGAAAATTTTTTGTTTAAAAATGTGTTTTTAAATTAAATCAGGTTTTTCATATACTAGGCTAATTGTATTATGCATGAAAACAATAATCAAATAAATGCACATTTTTAATACCTGAAGTCTTTTCCCCTCAGAATAATCCCATCGCACAACAATTCCATCTTCAGAACAACTGTAAAACTAAAAGATCAGAAATGTACACAGTTTTAGAAATTTTAAGTAAGATATTTATATTAAGGATTTCATAACAGTTTTGAAAATCTGAATTGTTTGTAACATTACAATATTTATTTATGAAAATATCCAAATATTTCTGTTCCACTAATAAAAATATATCGAAATTACTAACATAAAATGTTATCAAAAATGTATCAATAAATATAAAATTTGATGTATTATCTATATATCTTCCCCACACAAAAAAAACATAGGGAAAAATAAGCAAGTTTTGTGCAAAAGGGGGGAAAATGAAAGATTCTTTTATAAACAGCATTTACTAAATGGACTAAATTTTTTTACACACATGTTCAATAAGTCATAAGAAAAAGGGGAAGGGGGACTAAATATCTTTATTTGTTTGATGCAAATACATATATATATATACACACACACACACACATTGCCATAAAAATTTGTGAACCAAGAGGTAAGAGTGGGATTGTTGTGAAACTTGGCATGAAGGTACCTGTCAGGCAGATATGTAAATGATTAGCATGATTGCATGCAGCATGATTGCATGCAGCATGATTGCACATTGCATAATGCCACCAGAAAGCATTGAACTTCATTCTCCTTGGATTACAAAACAGGTAAGCAGAGCTTGTTTGCATGTATTTAATCTATTGCAGAGGGACGCTTTTTAACTATAGATGTCATTATGTCGCCATTAGAAACAATATGAGCAGCTATCAGAGTTCAAGAAAAAGAATCATAGAGATTATGTAAACCGTGTGGTCAGCTTGGCAAGTAGCTCGCCCCCTAGGCTATTCTGACTTTACAGTGAAGATGTGTTGGGACCAGTGTGGACAAGAGATAGGTCTGTTACACAGCGACCAAACAAGAGAGAGAACCATTATATGGCGACCAGACTCAGGACACCCTTGACCGACCAATAGTCAAGACCGTCACATCACACGACATGCACACATAGCATCAACTGTCTCATTGTTCACCATCCATACACAGGCAGCACATTCACTACAGGTCTCTGTGTCAGTCCATACCATTGCACGGCACCTGGATAAAACACAGTTGCTATTGCAGCACCGATTACATGTACTCCCACTGATATTCACTCACTCTCACCTCTGTTTGGAGTGGTGTCGCGCTTGAAAGGATTAGACTGCAAGTAAATGGAATCAGATTGTCTTTAGCGACAAATTCAGATTCAATTTGTACATATAAGGAGGCTCCTTGATGAGCGTCTCAATCCCACTTTCGCTGTGCAGCGGCATACCGCTCCCACAACTGGTGCAATGGTATGGGGTGCCATCGCATACTACATAGGGCCACCCCTAATAATTATCCACTACACCATGACAGCCCTGAGATAGGTTCGTGACATTCTTCAGGCAATATGTTTTGCCACTCATGGCAGGGCTCCCAAGAGCCATTTTTCATCAGGACAATGCTCACCCACACACAACAAAGGTTTCACAGGGCTGCCTCCACTACATTTCCACCTGTCCCTGGCCTACTTGATTTCCAGATTTGTCACTAATAGAGTATATATAGGATCATTTAAAACGGTAAGTTGGACAGCCTACAAGTTTGGCCAAACTAAAGGCGCGTTTACAGCAACTGTGGAACGAGATGTCGCAGGACATCATACAGGACTTGTATGCCTCAATGCCCAACTGTATCACATCATGCAATCATGCTAGAGGTGTCCCAACAAGGCACTAAAACCTCCATTTATTTGTAATTTTTTCATGCAATAAATGATCATTTTGCTTTGATTTTGTAATTACTTACATCAACATTGAACTTACGTACATGAAATTTTGTTTTATTCTCAAATTTCTTGGTGCGCAAATTTTTATGGCAATGAGTGTGTGTATGAGTTTTCCTTCTGAGTTCTCAATACTCTTTACAACATTGTTACTACTCATAATTTAACAATTTCATATTTACATGACCAAATATTCAATGAATGATTTCAAAGTCTAACATGGCACTGAAAGTACTATCTATATTGCAATTATTCCTTATTTTTGGTAATGTAGATAGTGCTTCAGTAGATAAAATTCACATCATAAAATTTATTTATTTTAGTAATTATAAAAATATATTCATTTTTACTTTTATGTTCTATCATCTTGTCTTTATCCCATTTAATGGTTAAATCAACAATATCCATAGCTCCACTCATCAAAATCTCATGTTAAGTGCAAATAAATCATTAGTTATGTAAATTGAAAAAATTCAATATTAATTTTAACATTAAAAAAATGCACTTTCAATACCTAAAATTTCAGACTTATTGTTTGTCTTATCAACTAAAGCTTGTGTAAGAATTAAGACTCTTATAAGAGGTAAGCCAGTACTCCTGTTATGAAAATGAGAAGTAGCTGTCAAGTTGATAAGCCATTCATGCATCTCAAGATGATTAATGCTGACATTCTGATAAGTTGACAATGCCTCATATTGGTTCTGCTCATTCATTGGATTCTTATTTTCACAAATCAATGAGGCACATTTTCTCTAATCACTTTAAAGCCTCAGTTTGCTTTCAAATGACAACTTTCTGAAGCAATTTTTGGTTTAATGATTCCTCTAATGACAGGTGTTTTCAGTCTGCTTCTTGTTGCCTGGCACAGTTCTACATCTTTTATTGCTTTTACTTCTATATTAAGATTTATAAGCTTTAGTGAAATATGCATTTGCATCTAATATATCCAATCCTTTGTCCTTTAATTTCTGGACAATACTACTGGATGCTATGATTAATTTCTACTCGACCTTTTCTACAATGCATTCATCTTCAAAATGATACAATGTTTGTATAATTCGTCACATTTACTTGACACATCTACATATGAGTTGAAAACATACTAATATCTATGGAGTTTCAAATTCTGCATCTGTAACTTCTTAACTTTTTGTTAACAGGTTAACAGAAGATGCTGGTCATCAGGCACAATAAAAAAAAACTATAATCTATCAGTCCTGCTAGTAGAACTCTCGAAGCTGGTTTGGAGTTTTCTTTTAGAATGTTCCTCACAATTTTTTCCATCTTCTGTGCCAGCAATCCAACAGTCTAAACTGAGGTTTGACTCATTGAAACGTAGTTCTTCATCAACTTCGGACTTGAATAATTAAAAGCATTTAGTTTTGGAGAACTTACTGTTCTAATGTTATTTTCTAAATCCATTTTCGTATTTCAAACATTTCATATATAATATCAGTAGAGTTTTTTTTTTTTTTTAATTATGGTTCCAGTCATTATAGATATTCCATCTTTCTTCAACTCAAATATCAATTACCTATCCTGCAATTTTTAAAATTTTTGGCTAGAGTAAGAAACATTTCTGGCCCCTTAACTATAGGACCTAATTTGAGAACCCCCCCCCCCATATGCACATAGAGCACTACAGGCTATTACAGCTAGCGGCCTCAGGACACACATGATGGTGTACCTTGGTGCTCCTTGAACTGGAATACATTCAGACTAGCCAGACTGACATGTCAATATTTGAGATGAAATTAAACCATGCCACTATAGAATAGATCAGCAGGTTTAAATCTCATTCTCCTCTGCCACTTTATCCGAGCTTGAGACCGGCAGGAGAATGGTCCACTCCTGGCGAGGTTCCCCTTAATTATAAAATAAATCCTTAAATTTCCTTCACAATAAGCTTATAGCAGAATTATAATCAAAGATTATTAGAAAAAGAATTAAATATAGCAACCCCAATTTGTCACAGACAAACTATCAGGGTGATGATGTTTCAGCCTGTGTTAAGTATTTAAATGCCCTTCACATTTACTTTAAAATTAGGTTTGAGGATGTTTTGACTATTGAAATACCACAGCTAATTATCAATCCATACAATGACATTATAGAATTTGGATGTCATATTATAAGAACTAATTGGAATATGCAATTGGAATTGCTTATCTCCTAAGGCAAAAATAGAAACAGACTGCAAATCACTGACCAAGGAAATTTAAGGTTAAGGTGTAGCCAAATAGTAAAAATCTGTTATAAAAGCATCAGGTTAATCTATCCCATTAACCCTAGATTCATAAACATGCATGGGAAATGCACTATTCATAAACAGTTGTCTCTCAGATGTACATATTATATTGATGATTTTTGTTTTATAGAATATAAGGAGCAAAACACACTTTAAATCTGAAAAGTTGTTTATTAATCATTAATTTTCTGAAATGAATAAGAACACTATCATGTTTACTGTAAAAGGATTTATCGAAATGATCCTTACTTTAAAATGATAAATGAAAATATAAACATAGTTACACTATTTACAAAAAAATAGTCTAACAAATGAATACATATTTATTTCTCCCTGTCTGACCGGAAATTTACATCGAATAACTTCATGAAAAAATCACAATATCAAATAATCATACCATTCAACAATCACAACACTATTCATAAACATTCCTTTGTCCTCATTATCAAAAAAACATTTAGAAATGCAAAACGCACAATACTATTTATTGAACTATTTCAGAAGATACTTAGCAGTTCATCTTTCTATCTCTTTCACTTTACAAGTTATATGTGTTTACCTATTTTGCATGATCTGTGAGACAAATGTTTATGAATTTAGGGTTAAAAAAAAATTGATTTTGTGTGTGTGTTTTACATAAACAAGTAACTACATTTGCATTTCATGCCATTTTCATTAATATAGATATATTAATAACAATTTAATAATTTTATACTCGACAATAAAACGGTTGGATAAAAGAATAGGGTTGATTTGGTGAAAAGAAAAGGAGGATAAGGGGTGATAAATTGCCATATTGGCAACCCAGTTTAAATTGGGAATAGGGTGTCCCCTAGGAGATTGGCAATGAAACTTGGCAACTTTCTTGATAGGTTGCCAAACAAGCATGACTTAAGCATTGAGTATGCTTGGGGTTACCATGACCTATATCGCCAATCATCGCTCCCAAAAGTTGCCAATGCTTCCAAAAGTCGCCGCCAATCACCTAGGGACCACCCTATTCCCGATTTGAATCAGCAACCTAATACTCATCTAGTAATTCTACAAATTAAAAATTCATTTGCACACCATTTTTTCCTCTTTGCACTTAACTGCTTACTTCTGTTATGCTCTGCTGGATACCAAGAAATTTGAAAACAAATCGTTTTGAAAAATTTATGGTTAAAGTCGAGAATAGTGTCCCCAAGGCGATTGGCAATTTTTAGGGAGCATTGGTGACTTTTGGGGACGATAATTATTTAAATATGGTGATTCGTTATGGTAACCTAAGAATACTCAATGCTTAAGTCACGCACGTTTAGTAACCTATCTAGGAAGTTGCCAAGTTTCGTCGCCAATCGCCTGGGGGACACCCTAGTCCCAACTTTAACCAAATTTACACGTAGCTGAAAGCAAAGGGAGTATCGGTATAAAAAGAAAAACCACTTCAGTAATGACTCTTAATTCATTGAGTGAGTGAATGACAGTGGAGTTTTATGGTGCAAGAGCCAAAAAAATGCTATGCTGTGCCATTTATTACAATAAACAAAAAAACTATATTAGTTGAAAAATATGAAACTAATACAAGGTGATAAAAAAAGTTTAAATTTAAAACTTCAAAGATCGGTAAAAGGCCAATGTTTCTTAAACAAGCAAATAAGTTATGATAGGGAGGTTTCCCCCACCATGATTCCTAGTTTAAATGGCGAGTTTCGCTACGTTTCAATTTATGTAGTTGTGTAGATATTTTTAGTGTATGTATACACATTTAGCTTATTTATTCTTTATTTTTAAATTAAATTGTAGTATTTTTTAATAATTTTTAATAGTTTCGTAAATGCTGTGGAGAGGTATGGAGAAGGTGTAAAAGAGCAGGCCTCCCTACGGTGTTTTATTCATATGCAAAAGTTTCTACTCATTTACGTGCTTAACTGCAGTGCTTCCTCAGACGTACTTATCAAAGCTATAGCGACACAGTGTTCTATGTCATGGAACACCCACAAAGTCAAAACGGTGAGTGTAGTAAACAAAATCAAAGCGGTAAGTAAACAGGCATGTGATTATGTGCATTGGATCGAAACTTGGATCATTTTCATATTGAATATCATTCAACTACTCGTAATTTCGCGATTGTAGCTTCCTTCCTTCTTGGCTTCTATTTCCCATGTTCCTGAGTGCGTAAATATACAAATACATACGGTTTTTACACAAAAGTGATAATCACTTGTGAAAAGTTTAAAAACTAAAGATTTGTGTTTTTTACCTGTAAGCAATTTCCTTTATTTTCTTGCAAACTGATGACTTGAGTTTTGTGATACCTCAAGTTGTGGATGCACTCGCCACTCTGAATAACATAGACTTTAACATCAGACCCACATGCAATGATAAGATACCTAAAAATAACACACAAAATTATAAGCATTTCATGTTGTGAATAAGGATAAAAGTTGTTTTTTATTTTTTTTAAAATTTAACTTAAGTAAATTGCTTTCATAGTAACTAGAGTACAATAACTATTTATGTTTTTGGTTAAAATGAAGTATTGGGTGCTGCTTGGCGACTTTTGAGAACAAAAACCAACTTAGAAAAGAGATTGCCAAAGCAATAATAAGTAGATAAGTAGAGTAAAATGAAGTGTTACAATAACTTAAATTGCCACATTTAAATTGTTATCACAACAAAAGTTGCCAATTGTCAATGGAACTTTAATAAATGTTTTATATTTTCAATCATCTACTTTATATGTGCAATATTGTAATTTTATGATATAATAGTCAGCAATTGAATTCTTTGAAATTATCATGCAAGTTTAAATTTTCATTTACAAATGTTCAACATTGGAATTTTAAAAATATTTATTAAAAACTATTCAGAGTTTATTTAAATGTGAATAAAAAATTATACATTCAAAAGAAAAGATATGTATGAAAAAGTTTAATTTAGATGCTTATAAATTTTCATTTTGTTACTAAATACGAATGTCAATTCTATGAGGATATTTTAAAACAACTAAATATACAATACCTAGGAAGTGGTTTCCCATAAATAGTTCAATCTTGTTCAAAGTTCTAGGGACTATTTACCAACTAATCATTTAATAATGTCTTACTAGAAACAATGAGGGCTATAATTCAATGTTTTTTTCTTAAAATATTTATTAACATTTCACTTTGAAGCAACACAAGGACTATAGACCGACTTTGCAATTTTGTGCCTTAATCAAATGTTGAGGACAACACCCAAACTGGCCACTCCCTCTTATAACTTCTATATCATACAAATAGGAGGACTTCAAGCCTTGATAGATATAACATGCATCAGCTCTGCTACATAGCAGGTCTTTAGCAGGATAAGGACTGAAACCTATGAGTGTTTGGAAACAACACCAGTTGCAAGACTGTGACCATGATCACTAGGCTACCACATCCTACCGGCAATGGATCCCATAATTCTGAACCATTTTCAAGTGACAAGGACATTTGGACTAGCACTCACTAATCAGATTTACAGAGGGCCTACAGCTACAACAAATTAAACATGCATCAGTCTAGCAACAAAACACATTTTTAATGGAATGATCTATTATGAGTTTCCATCTTAAGGGTGGATCTGAGTTTAGCGTACTTCATGGTGATGGAAAAAATTTCGATTAGAGATAAATCGTCAAATTGGTAACCCTATATAATGTCTTAAAATGTCAAAAATCAATAAATTATTTTTCTGGTAACCTTATTATGTAAACGGTTCCATTTCTCGTCTTGGCCGAACAAATCATATTTGCTTAATACACATTTTAATAAGCTTGGTTAACTTTTAAATAAATAGGTACTTGTCTATTATAGCAGCGCCTGAAGATTAATCACCAAGTAGGTTGTATCAAAAGATAGGCTTCTTGAGTTTGGCGACGACTTGGGAGTAATTGTAATTTGACGGGCACTGGTATAACAGACAAGTACCAATAAATTTCATGCATGCATTTAAAAAATCAGATTGAGCAAACTGTCGTAATAACTGACGCTCGCTAACCATTTGATTGTTGTTATTGTCTTAGCCTTTTCACGCTAGACTCAACCCTTCACCGACATTTTTATTTGTGAAATACGTGGTCAATAGTCAAGTGTCCATTACAAAATCTAGCTATCTGAGCAGTATACCAATTTCATCATTTCATGACCAAAAGGTGGGAATATCAGCACAAAAAGATTATTAGAGAAACTATTTCTGGTTTGAAAACAGAGTTTCATGACTTTTTACAATAAATTTAGTCGTCAATCAAACATCTATTACAAAAAACTTCACGATCATCAATGTTAAAGGCCATTGATTTGTTACCTTTCCTTTTTATGAAGTTTTCAATGTTTTTTTTACTGAATTCATTTTGCAATCCCTAGGAAATTGTCATTCACACAACATCTTGTTTTCTGTTGAAATGCCTTAAGAGTTTGGAAATCGCGCATTTTTTTTATAATTGTTTTAAGTGTTTTAGTGCTATGTACACGATTTCTTGGAAACAAAAAAATTTCACGTTTTATCTAGTCATCTGACCAAACGCCATCTCATTTCCTGTTGAAACTGCTTCGAATTTGAAAATATCACGTTTGGCACCATTATAAAAGCCGAGCCAAGAAGTATACTAAAATAGGACTTTAACCTTAATACTATGTTAAAACTAGCGACTTTGCATATGTAAAATGTCAGGTGACTGGTTTGGAGAATCATGGAACATGGGAATTATTGTAATGTGTTGAACACTTTGATTGTATGAGTTGAACATTTAGAGTTGAGGGGAGAAAATATAACAAAAAAAATTTATTTTGGATGTTAATGGGAATTTGTAGAATACTGTTACTTTTTATATTGGAATCCAGCTGGGAAGAATTATTACTATTATTTGACAAATTGTCAAAGTAACTTAGAAATAAATGGCCCTTCCTTCACTTGACAACATATTATTAAGTGTTGCACAGCTTTTAACAGTCTTCTGAACTCATTTTGATTACATGTAAATTTACAACAATATTGTGTTAAAATCTATATTCAGCGATATATAAACAGCGATTAATTTCAACATACAAGAAAATTTTCATTTCCTTACTTGGAATCAGGAGTAAATAAAGGTCTTATTCTAACCACACTCAAGCCCGATCTTAACTTTACTTTTAAATCTGCATATTTCTGTTCATCGAGATGCATTTTGTACAAAACAAATATAGTGCTGGTTTATTTCATATGAACAAAAACAATCACATATTCCTCTACACGTGTTAATGAATGTTATCACAGCACTCGTTAAAGAGAGAGCGATTGCTCGCGAGGAAAAAGGGGAAAGCAACGAGGGGATAGCAGTTTACAGGGTTACATAGTCAGACATTTCTCTCGCCAACATCAGTGATTATTTTGAATACGATGCCAAATATTTCATTTTTTCTTTGGATGCGAACCTCGTCGCACCGAAAGCTTGGATACTTATTATTACGGATATTGGATTACTCACAAAAATTAGCACTTTTTAAATCATAAATTTAAATACATGTTGCAGGTATATTTTAAATAAATAAATAAGCTGATTTAGTCAATCTTTGTATGTTTATTTAAACAGATTCAATGATAAGAAATACGATTTTGAACCAAAAGCGTTAAAAAAGTAATCATCTGAAAAGCTTGTTTATGTATTAAATTTTGTGTTTCTTACAAAACAAGAAGTTCAATTACTTCATTTTAAATTTACTGTTAATAAAAATTTAAAGATAGCCTTTCATTTTAATCTATAACTTGTTTTGATCATTACTGTATCGGACATGTGAGTGTTTTAAGGACAGCTGTCAAACTAATAAATTTCTTTTCATAAGGAATAAATAAAATATTGGATTTGAGAAACATTAGCCATTGCTTTCGCTTCAAACGTAAGTTTTTAGTTATTTTGATTTATGTTGAAAATTTTCTTAAAATTTATTTATATTTTATGGCCAAATATGAATAGTTCCGAATAATAAAAAATATGCTCCATGAATCGATTGAAAATAAGTATAACAAAAATTAGCATAGGTTATTTTATTGAATTAATTTTCCAAATGTTTGAATAGTTGAATGCATCTTGTACTCGAATCCTAGATCAGATAATAAATTTTAGCCACTTTGATACACGCAGTTAAATACCTTTTTTCCACTCAGTTCATTATTAACATTCGTTAACTTGCAAAAGAACAAAAAAAAAAAAAAAATGCTTTCAAATCTATATAATTTATCAAAGTGGGATTATTATTGTTATTAACATGCATATTCTTACCTTTTTCTCCCCATAAGTGAGTCATATTGGTTTTTTGTAAGTATATATGTTATATTTTACCAGTTTGTGCTTTTAAATGTTAATTCAAGATTTAATTTAATACAATATAAAAGATTTTATAAATGGATTTAATAACGTATTGCCAGTATTATAGTTTTTGATTATTTGAAATAAAAACTGAGTTATACCTAATGTTTAACAAGTCTTATTTTAAAGCTGAAAAATTCACAAATTGAAATGGCAAGAACTGTAGATTCTGCCTTATTGTTAATTTTATATAGGAAATATATGAATTACAGAATTTAACAAAAGGTTTTTAATCGTAAAATATTTTAAACGGAAAGAAAGCTTTTGCTAATATAAAAGAAACAATGGTTTATATAATCTCAATGAATATTTATATGCTTATACTTTAAAATACAAAGCACCTTTTCAAGGCGCTTTGTTTTGTGTTATACCTGAACAGAAAATTAGATTTTTTTGGTTGAACGTTGTATAACTTCTTTTTGGATAGCTATTAAATCAAAAGCAAATGATGTTCAAGTCAAATTATGCGACCTGATTTTTTTTCAGCGATTTCTGTTGATTATCTATGTATATCAACAGAAATTATATTCACATGTTTTATAAATTTCAACTATTGAAACAGCCTAAAGAAATTGAAGGAATTAGGTTTTACTTTTTCCTATGGCATTTCCGACAACATACAAATAAATCTTGTGTTAAAATATTTCTTTGTAATAATTACGGGGTAAGTATTTAACGTAAATTATAACAATATGAATAATTAATATTGATGTTTCTCATTCTATATGATCATCTGCATGACTAATTGGTCTTCATACGCACTCAACGAAAAATTTCAACTCGGATTTAAAATGATATCACACCATTTATTTAATAATTTATTTATTTGAAATCTCTTATTACATTCTGATGCAACATCCTCTAACTTTAAACAGTTGTTTATCAAAGCTCTAAAAGGCTCTAGCACTCGTTTTTCGAGTAAAGTGAAGAGAGTCAAAAATGTTTTCTCTAAATACCCATACAGTAATATTCAATATCAGCAGTTTTGTAATAAATGTCGCTAGATTAACTTTTTTAATGTTTAAAAAATTTATATTTTGTATTGTTCTCTTCGACAGTGACCCTTGATAATTTTTTTAATCAAAATTAGTAGTTCCCACAAGAAATGGGAAAAAAAGTTATTGTATCACATCACATAACCGAAATTAGAAGAATCAGTTGTATCTAACTACATAAACAAAAAAGTTGATGAAAATAATAAAATATTGTTCTGTGCAATACATTGCAAATAATAAATTTCACCACCAAAGATATCTGTTCTTTTCAAAGTAATATATAGGGTTGTCTGGAACGCTTACAAGCAATTCAGGAAACAAAAGTTTTACCATTTACTGGAACTAATACATATTTTAGGATTTTATATAAACATGATTTACATTAAAAATTATGTTTCGTTGTACTATTTAAATTTAGGAAAACTTCGATCTTAATTTATATTATTGACAAATGTCACTTTTTAAAAAAAAAATGACCAGAAAATATTAATTTCTTAATCTTGCATTAATAAATAATTCAAAAAGGCTGGGGATATATTTTGAAACAGTATTAGCCTTATCTTAATTTCGATATTTCCTTACATTCTAATTCTGATACATTAAATATTTATCAAAGTTATAGTTACTCCAGAAAACACTCTTTATCTGAGCATAAAAACAATTTTTTTTAGTAATGCTCAAATAACAACACTCAAAAAAGGAAAAAGTTTTTTTTTAACAAAATTAAAAGTGATACTTGAATGAAGCGAGTCCTAGAAAAATCTAATACTTCATTTTCTGTTCAATGGGTACTGAATGTACTCGAAAGTTCAAAATTTAGCTAAAAAAATCTTCAAAGTATCAATTATTACATTTATTTAGCAGTTTATTTGTACCAATAATTCTAAAAATGGATGAATTATGCAGATACATGTATTTGGTTCTTCAAGCTATTGTATTTAATTTTTCAATACTTATTTGTATTCTTTTATAAAATGTAAAAGAATATTTTAAGTATTTTGTACTATCACAAATTATATATCAATGTTAAAACTTCAAAATTAAAAAAATTAAAATCGAATCTAACAATATATATAATACATACACACACAAACATATATATATATAGAGAGAGAGAATCTTTGAAAAATGAACTTTTATAAATTAATCTGAATTTTTAAAAGCAAGAAAACTACATTGATGTATATAAAATAATTCGAAGAAAAAAGAAAAATTTTGAGTATACTTCGATGCATATTTTACTTCCAAACTTCTGAGTATGTTGCATTTTCCGACTTTTTCATAATAGGGAATTTTCTCGAAACTATAATTCGCCCCTTTTTTTTTAAAAAAAAAAATACTTTTAAGAAACTATCTAAATTCAAAAATTCAGTTAAATTCACGATTAAACTTAAATGCATAATTAGGAAAGTCATTTAAAATGCAATAAATGCAGCTTAAAGCAAGAAACGTACCCGAAGTGTAGTCATACTCAGAAGATTATAGTGCAAAAAAAAAGGGGGGGGTAACTTTTTTTCCCTTTGCAAACAATTATTGAGCCAAGCATTTTGACAGATATTATGTTCAGAAGTTTCATTGCGTAAAACCGTTCCAGGGAGACTATTTATTTATACGTTTAAGATTTTGCATACACAATTAAATGATTAAAGGCATTTATTCAATTGCAACTGAAAAAGAAAGCTGTAAAACTGGGTGCAGGCCCTTTAGGAAACATAAAAGATGTTTTCAGCCGGACCGATAGCAAGAGCCCGAGATGTTTAAGGACACCTACAAAGCCTTTTCAGGAGCACTATTCTTCCTTAAATATCCTGCTCATTCTCGATTTCCCCAAGTGGTTAATTGACGTCATAAAACATAAGAAACTTGGATCCCTCTCTTTCTTGCACAGTCATTGAGAGTATATCTTGTACAGATATTCCTATGTTGCTAAGTGAATAAAGAAATGATATTTCGTTTTAAGATCGGGTACTTTTTCTTTACTGAACTACGCAGAATTTTGTAAAATTGTCACGTACTAAAAGGGCCAATAAGAACGAATGGTGTTGGGAACAGAGACGGAGGATGTCTGTGAAAGTCAGTGTCTGAATAGAATTTGATATTTCTTGATACAACAAAACTTCCATTAGTTTTTAAAAGAAATTTAAGCATATCATAATTTTCTTTTTGAATAATTAAGTTTATCGTGAGTTTATGAAGTTTATAATGGTATTAATTTTTATTTATTATTTTAGCTATCTATAGGGCTATTGTTTTAGGTGGGCCGTTTTGGCGTACCAGATCACTTTTCAATTTTTTTTTATCTTTGCTTCAGTTTTATTTGCAATTAGCTTAAATGTAATCAATTTTATAATTTATCGTTTCCTTTAATTTTAATATTGGAAAAGTTTTTTATTGTCCATTTCTCTATCTTTTATAGTTTACTTTAGTTCTTATATTTGAGTAATTTAATAATTATAAAAAAAAAGGCATACCTTGGGTAGCCAAATCTGCTCTTTGTACAAAACCTTTTTTTTTTTTCAACATTTTAAAAAGTAGCATTGCAGTTTAATTTTTGGAATGATTGTTTTAATTACCATACATAATTGGCATGGAAAAAAAAGGGTATATGTAAACTCATTATAAAAAAAAAAGTTTTTCTTTGTTCCTATAAGAGAAAAAAGTTTTAAAAACAATTAGTTAAAAAGCACTTCATATAAAAGTCATAGTTACTTACTGCTTAAGAGAAAATATAAGTTACTTACTGCTTAAAAGATAAATTCACATTTTTAAGACTAAATGCCATATCCTTTCCTGTTTTTGCACTGCAGTCAGGTTGTATATGAAACTTAACTTTTCTGCATTTATACTTTTCTTACTGGAAACATGCTTTATTCAAGGGCCATTCAATATTTGAATTGCCATTATTTCGAAAATTTACCGCGGCGTAATTAGTTCTAGTCACGGAACCCTGCTAAAGAACAAATAAAAAAATAATCAAAAGAACAATATAATACGTTTAGAAATCAGTTCATGCAATAAAATAAGCATGAACAGAAACAAATGTGGAACACAAAGAAGTGGAGCAGCAGATTTCTGAAAATTTTAAAGTAATTTCAGGACTGCTACTTTCTTAGCAAGGATGTGTGAACGCATAGTCTATCCATTGGCTCAGAGGAGGGGTAAAAAAAATGAAATTTAAGAAAAATAAACAAATATAAAGGATATCTTTTTGATAATGTTAGTAAAAAATTATAAAATCTATTAATAAAAATTTCAAAATCATTGTAAATATTTCATCCATTTTCCTCCCTTCTTTCCTCTCTCTTTCTTTTATTCGTGCTTTTAATCTCCTACATGCACTAATCACACATTTAATATGTAAGTTTTATTTTTTTTATTAACTTCTGGCAATTGGGAGATTATATTGAGTAAAGAGTCTTTCGAACTGACACTCGTTGTTATTTGATTGCTGTTGTCTTAGTATAGAACGATATAAATGAAAATTTTCCAAATTTTTTTGTAAAATATTTTCTATAACGAAATGTTGTTTGATTACCTTTAATTGCAACGGTAGTAAATAAAACAATTAGAATGTGTGAAAATCTTGCAAAACAGTATAAAAAGACGGGTTGAAATGAATTTAAATGGAAATGCATCTTTTATTCGAAGGCAGATACCTATTATGTTATGAAATCAAAGTTGAAATTAGCATCATTCTCAACAACGAATGATATTCCAATGAGGTGATTCGGATTTCAATATTACTGATTAGAACACTGCATTGGAAGTTCACAAGTGTGAGATACATATTACAAAAAAAATCTTAATGAAATGAATGAATTGGCTTAATGAATTAAAGAAACTGCGATATGAATAAGCTCGTTAATGAAAACTTTAATTACTTTAAACGCATTCTAACAATTTAATTAAGCTAATAACAGTAAATAACATCCGTATTCCAGTTTCAAAATAGGACGCATAAATATTTTATTTCCATTAAAATAAATCCAATGTTATTTTTTTTTTCTTATATTTTTTGCTAATCTCGGCACTTTTTGTAAGAAAAGATATTGCAACATCGGCTGATTAGGCCAAGATTTCACCGGGCATGGCTTTATCAACAATTCGTTAGTTTAAATGAAATGTGAACTAGAGCAAATAGTATTCATGGATTGTGAAAATTCATTTTAATAAAGAAATAGAATAAGTCTTTTTTTTTGTTTGTTGATGTTTTTTTGGAAATTTTTGGAAATCTGAATTATGGCTGAAAGTATCGTAATACTGTCTGGTTATTTAAATATTAAAAAAGAAAAAAAAAAAAAATTAAAACATGTTCTGTTTTTGTAATTTAATTTTTTCCCAAATTTATTAACGCGGCATTCTTTCGAGATTTAGTTTCTAATAAACAAAATTACATTTTCTTATAGCTCAATTGTTTTCTTAATTTTATTCGAAGAATGAATATTTGTTAGTTATGAAAAAGAAAAATACTAAGACTTCATGTGCCCAAATGCTTTAGTAAATACGCTGGACAACAGCATTAACCACGTTTTTCAAACTATATTTTAAGAAAGAAATTTGCTGAGATTAAAGAATAAACTTTATGAAATTTACTTTACAAAACCGAAATAAATATATAATTAATTTTAAAATTAAAAGAAAATATAGTATTCGAATAATTTGATTAAATTTTTATTAAAAAATACATGCGCATAAAACAATTTAATTATTTAATAACAGGGATTATGTCGATAAAGGCACAATTTTAAATATTATTTTTATTTTAGAAATAGTATTTTAGAGAAAGATTCAACTTGTATATGTATAAAAATTAATTCATTTTTAAAGTATACATAAATATAAATTATAGTATATATATAATAAACAATTGTAATTTTAAATCTTTATGACTCTAATCCTGTTTTTATTTAGCTTTAATGAAAAATGTTTCGTCTTTGAATAAAGCTCAAAATTATGTGGATTTAAAGTAAAAGAAAAAAAAATGAGAAGAATTTAGCATTTGTGTGTGTGTGTGTGTATATATATATTTCAATCCTTCCCTACGAGTTATAAATGCATAAAAAGCGCTAAAAAGCCAAAACAGACAACCCCAAAAAAAATGTTTTATTATGCCCGCACCAATGAGAAACAACCTGTTTTCTTCAGAGTGTACCGACGTAAAATGCCCACAGAGAGAAAAACCACACCCATTTCGCCCTCTCTTTAACGCTGCGGTGTAATTAGTGGAAATTCTAATCAACGGTTAGCAGCTAAAACTTTGATTGCTTCAACATTAACTTTAATTAAAGGATAATTAACAGGAGATCAATTTGAGTTTTATTGACATCATATTTAAGTTTTTTTTAAATGAAGAGCAAAATAAAAAAATATAAAATTTTAATTTTTTTTTTAATAAGTATTACAAATGTTGCAAATTGTTTGGTGGAGTTATTGATTATAAAACAAATCTTTGATAGAAAGTGCCTGTTAAGAGTTTTACCCCCAAAATGCAAAATAATATAGGATGAATAGTTAAAAAAAATTGTTCATTAATATTCTCTTGTAAAGAAGATGAGTACAGACGATATTCCATAATGCATTCTGATTGGCCAAATGCATTTCGCGCCTCTATTAGATTGCGCGCTAAATATTGTGAATATTACTGAGTAGATTGTCTGGAGTGTAAGTACTTTCCCCCTCGTTTTGGGTTATATATATTTATTGTTTTTCATCCTTGAAACTATTAAAAGATGTCTTTTCAAGCCCAGCTTCACTTTCCAGTGAAGAAACGAAATGTTTCAAGCAAGAAATCCGAGAATTATTCGCCGAAAAGTACGAGTGTCAAAAGGGCCCTTTTCGGTGAAGCCCAAAATGTTGCTTCGCCAAAGAAGGCTCGAATTGCTAATGAAAACATTTGCACTACTTCACCAAAAGAAAAGTGTTTGCCGAAAAACGTCTCACCTTTGATGAAAGCTAAACAAGCTTTTCATATCAGCCTTCCCAACAGACTTGTTGGTCGATCAAAAGAAATTACCGATATTCACAGCTATATCAGTGAGCGAATCAGCAATAATACATCCGGCAGCTTGTATATATCTGGTGCTCCTGGCACAGGCAAAACATGTAGTCTTATTCATGTGTTAGAAAATTTTGAAAATAAGGTTTCATTTGCTTTTGTGAATTGCATGTCTGTTTCTTCCCCTGCAACCATATTCAAAACCATAAGCGAAGAACTTGGTTTCCCTACTAAAATCATTAACTCGAAAAATGTTGCTGAGGCTCTTCAGAGACATATAACAACTTCTAATACCCCAGTTGTGATAATTCTGGATGAGATTGAACAACTAGATTGTAAAGGACAACAGGTCTTATACAATCTGTTTGAATGGCCCCATCTGCCACAGTCAATGCTGACTCTCATCACCATTGCTAATGCCATGGATCTTACTGACCGCATTCTTCCCAGGTTGCACACATTCGGTTATCAACCAAAACTGTTGAATTTTCCACCTTATACCAAAGAGCAGATTATTTCGATTCTGGAGGATCGGTTGTCTGAAATACAGGCGGATGGGACCCCTGTCATCAAACCTATTGCCATTCAACTCTGCGCCCGGAAAATTGCTGCTGAGTCTGGAGATATTCGAAAAGCCCTTAATGTTTGCATGCGTGCCATCCAGGTTGTTGAAAAGAGACTTTTTAAACAGACTCTTAAACCTATTTCTGATGACCGTTGTAATCCTGGCAGCCCCATGAAGAGATCTGCAATTCAGTATGTTGATGTGCAAGAGATCAGTGCTGTTTTGCATGAAGTTTATGGTTCACGCTTGCAAGCATCAAGTTTGACTTCCAATGCAGAGAATGTGACAATGCCACTTCATTCCATGATTCTACTTTGTTCTCTCATTCTTATGAAGAAACACTGTAAACTTCAGGATATGACCATGGGAAAAGCTTACAATGTCTACAAAAAGATTTGTAAGAAACGAGATATTACTGGTGTTAATGAGAGTGAGTTCTACAGACTTAGCTGCGATGTTGAATGCCGCGGCCTTCTTCTTAAGAAGTCAGCAAAAACAGCACGACTGACAAAAATTATATTGAAAATTGACGAAAAAGAGGCTGAGCATATTATGCAAGATAAAGCCATGCTACCTGCTATATTGGCAGATAGTTCTGTATTAGACAAGTGATTTTATTTTATGCTGAGTGTATATATTTGACATAAGTATTGAGGATGTACTTAAGTTTATTAAAAGTAGAGACTTTATTTATTATTTTATTGTAAGTAGTTCATATAAGTCAGTTATATATACTTCATATTGTTTAATCCTATAATTAATTTGATTCACAATCATTCCACCCTCTTAAACATATTTTTTATTTTATAATTTTGTTTTGATGCTTTTTTATTTCCATAAGATACATTTGAATGGTTTTTATACTAAAATGATTTAGTTTCCCCCTCTCCATATAGTAACAAATGTAATGTATTGAGTAGAGCTACAGAATACTTTTTGATCACAAAATATTCTGGATGTTACTTCGTGAGAAATAGTTATATTTTCTTAAGCGATGTTAGCAGTAACCAAAAAGATTGTCCAATATAGGTGATGCATTTTAATAGCATGCCTTTATACTAGTCAAATATTGCATACAAAAGTATTTCAATCTTCAGAATGTATATAAACATTTTTGATGTAGCTCCCATCTTGTATATTTATTTTTACAAAATAACTTCATTGTTCCAAATAAATGTTAAGAAATATAACATGGTTTTTAACAACTATAACTCATCAGTTTTTCCTTTATTTTATTTCCAAATGTTTTGTTTTGCAACAAAAAATTCACTTTTCCAAGAAATATTGTATGCTTATGTTGTGTATTTTTATATAATCATTTTTAAACATTGGGCATGCGAGTTGGAATGAAGTATCAGATGCTTGATAAATTTGGCAATTTTTGAGTTTGTGATTTGGCTCTAGCATACTTATTTTTTAGTAACTTGGATAAATTTTTTCTCAGGGTGCTAATATGCAATGCAGATATTCTTTGTTCCTATCCTGAGTTTAAAGCTTTAATAGCGTAATGACTTGGACTATTTAATTATTCTAGGTATTTCTAAAAAGCATGGTTTGCAGTGGTATAGGGATATAGGTTAAATATTTGGGAGGAAAAGTCCTATATTCAATTTGCTAGGATTATATGTATTTTGTTGAAGATAGATTTGCTAGATGGTTTTGTTTGGGAATATTGCAAGAATAGAACAAATGAGCATCATACTAGAAGGTTTGTAAAAAAAAAAATAGCTCGTTTGAAGCAATCAAGTTGAATGTGCTGTCAACTCTTTTGAGATCAATGTTAAACTTGGAAGTGTCGGATTTAACAAGTTTCTGTAGAGAAGCATGTATGAATATGTGGTTGTTTGAAAGCAGAATGCCTGGAGGTCCCAGTGTGATTGTGAAAATTAACAAGATATATGGGGAGTGAAAGTATATGAGTGAAGGGAACCTGAATCTTTAGAGGAGTCTAATAAGGTGTCTCTCCCCCCCCCCCAATGTTTCAAGTAACAGAAACAATCTTGGTTTCATTCAGATGTTGTTAGGCTGAGTTCTAATGTCATTTTGAGTTGCCTGGAGAATTAAGGATTTAGCATATTTCAGTCACTTTTGATTAATTAGATTGACCTGGAGGATTAGCATTTGATCACTGTCTCCTCAAAGATCCAGACCATAAGGAACCTAGTGATATTTTTCTTTTCTACCTTTGGTAAATACAAGTGACATACCTCAGGATACCCTAGTAATCCTCCTCATTTTCGACTATTTTTCCTTCTCTATGTACAGATCGTAGTTGTGCTTGGCATAGCATCTCCAGATTTAGCTCTTCTACCATAAATCCAACTTTCACTTGCTCACCTTCAAATTTCTGGAGATTGGTGTTTTTATAAATTACCATTTGAGGGTTTGGGAACTTTATTTTAAATTTTGATTATTGTCTTGCCTAGAGAGCTGTTTACCATCTTGATGTTTCTAAAAATATTGTCCTCTTTCCCCATATAATTCATATTTAGTCACCAATTTGCACCTAATACTTCACTTCAACCAGCATGATGTTAGAATCTTCAGTCTATAACAGAAGATTTTAAATTTGGAAAATCAACACTTTTTTTATGGAGCAAATTTTATTTGAATTTTTTTACAGAAAAGAAAAATAATCTTTCATTGTTCAAATCGGGAATAGGGTGCCCCCTAGGAGATTGGCGACTCTTGGGAGCGATAATTGGCGGTTTAGGTCATGGTAATCTTATGCATACTCAATGCTTAAATCATGCACATTTGGCAACCTATCTATGAAGTTGCCTAGTTTCATTGCCAATCTCCTAGGGGACACCCTATTCCTGATTTAATAATCTTTCACTGTTATGAATGTAGTTAAGAAATATTTTTTTGTATTTGAAGAAATTATGGTATCGGAGGTCAGAATGGGATACAAATACTTCTACTGTAATAAACTTATTTAATATAGAATAAAGCTTTGATATAATTAGATCTATTTATTGGAATTCAGCCTGTTAGCTATCTTTTAATCGACTAGGTTGCACAAATTAGTAATATATCTCTCACAAATACCTATTTATGCAAAGAAATAATAAAATTATGCATTTATCCAATAAAAATCTTATTTGTTTTGAAGAGTAGATCCAACTGAATAAAAAAAAATATACAAATTTGAATCAAGTTTTTATTAATTTATAAACATTTAAATCGATAAAAGTTTGGGAATACATTTAATGCAAAAATGGAAATAACTAAACATATTTATTTGTAAATAATTCTATGAGAAAAGACATCTAGTAACATTTAAAATTGTACAATTATTTAATAAATGGGAAAAATACAAGATTTTTTTTTTTTATATCCAACTTGCTTTTACCAAAAGTAATGTCCATCTGTCAGCACAAAGAATGATCTGAGAATGCTTACATTTAGTTTCCAGTAAAATGTTTTAATTAAAATTATACTTATAAAAGTTTCAGATCCAAATTTGATTTTATATTTTTAGCTTTCCAGAAAGCTATTTTTTTTTAAATTTGGAAAGAGGATAATGAGTTTCTTATTCTAAAAGTTTTAGAAAAATTCTGATCTGCAATACTTTTTCTAAGAATTCAATATTAAAATTTTTAATTTATTTTGCCTAGCCACTCTTAAATGGATTAAACAACTTTTAATATTAACAAACTTTTTCTTGAAGCAGGTGTAATTAAATATATTCAAGACAGGAAAATTTTTGTAAATTGCATTTCTAATTTGTGTAATGGAATATCCAGTTTTTTTCTTTTTCTGTAAGCATGTCTAATTTAATTACTTAGTTTCTTCTCTAAATATTTCAGTTTTACTGATTCTTTAATCCGCTAAATGTTTTATTAATTTTTATCCTGATATTCCTTATTGGGAGATAACTAACAATAGTAAATAATTCAAGAAAAAAGTTTTGGATTTGTTAAATTCTGAAGGAAAAAAAATTATCCAAATACAGACTATCAAAGAATTTATAAGCGAGATAATTTTTATTATCTGATAATTACTCCAAGTTAACATCAATCTCATTTATTTGTAACAAAAAGGTTTTTGGCTAGATTTTTTTTCTCCATCTGTGGAAATTCATTTTTGATGAATTGTATTTGAAGTAACATATATATTTGTCAGTAATTAAATAAAAGACAATGAATTTGCAATTATTCTTGTAAAAAGACCCCCTAATTTTGTTAATCTGGTGTTTGACACAATATATCTCATGAGGACTTGCTACCAAAAACTTTATTCAACTTATATGTAAGCTTCATCTGAATTATGAGTTGTGCACATCATTTACATTTATTGTGAAGAAATAACTTGTAATGGCAAAAGTTTTGGAAGAATCAAAGTTTTCCCTTCAAAAATTCTTTTAAAGCATCTTTTATTATGTTAAATGTTCTCTTTCTTTGGGTTAATAATTATTAAACTATTTGATATACAATTTATAACTTGATTTGCAAAGTTCATTTAAATTTTGTTAGTAAGTAATTAAAGTGGGCTTTTTCTGATTACCTGTATAATTGATATTGTGGCAAAGCAATTTTAAATCATGTGTTCTTATCAAAAATTGACTTTTTAAAAGAGATGCTATTTCAAAGGACTTATATAATAAAATTATTATTTTAAAATAAATTGAATATAAAACTAAATATACTGCAAATATTTTAGACACTGTTCACTCTTTTATTCTGGTTTATTTTCAACTAAAAATTTTATGAAAAAAAAAATTATTTCTCTGAAACTTAATTTTTCTTTACAAATTACCGTAATATTGGATCAATAGAATAAATGTTCTGTATACCAAATATTAAACATTGTTGATAGACAGCAACATATTTAGAGTTGGTGACACTTTGTATAAGTAATTAAATACTATTTATGGGGAATAGTTTGAATTATCAAGCTGTAAAATGCTCTTATTAATCTTCAGAATTTAAAGAGACATGAGAAATGTATTTAAAATAATTAACTGTATGTAAAAATTTCATCATAATTATTTATATTATCAGCATGCTAAATGCGGATTTTAACTGTTTAAAAAGTGAAGTAGTCTTTAGGTAATTGCGCAAAAATATCGAATCTTTTTACGATAAAAACGTTAAGGCAGTCTTCGGGTAATGTTAAAGAATAGGGCCCAAAATTTGAACATATTTTCAGGTAGAAGAAATACTTCAATATTAATATAAATTACAATAGATATAACACATATAATTATTTATTAAATAGCATTTATAGAATTTTGATTTTTTATAAAAAAGTATACTTTTTTGCCAGTATGTAAAATGGATATTCAATTTTCTATGTTAAAGTATAGGAGACATAATGTTCGAGCACATTTTCCACTAGAAATTTTTTTTTTTTGAACAAGTTAGAAATATATGCTTCTTTCTATCGAATAGCATAGCCAGAATATAGTTTCATGTTGTTATTAATTTTTATAAATTATTGACATTCTTCGGACTGTCTACTCCATGTACTTCGAACTTGCTTGACATCGCTTGTGCCGGTGAAATGGAAATGTACTAAATATTGTTACTTTAGCTGAATTCAGATCTTTGGCTGGAACTTATTTTTCCATACATTGTGTTCATATTTCATTTTATATTGTAATGTGTTGTGGAAATCGTGAAATGAAATTTCTAACTGCTCAAAAGTCTTCATTGCCTTTGTATAAAACAATCAATAACATTACTTCAGTCAACTGTAATTTCACCTTTGAGAGTATTAGCATATAAGGAAGAACGAAAAACAAATAAATATTGTTAGCAAGAAATTGAAAATAAATTTCTATCTTTTGAAGTCAATGTCATTTTAATTTTTAAACAAGCAATTATCGTAAATATATATTATATTTGTAATAAGTGTTATTTCTGTCATAAATGTAATTATAAGTATACATTACATTTTTACTAAATAAATATATTATGAAAATATCATATAGATCAATTGATATTTATGCATTTCAACCTCATCTTTGAAATTATTACACATTTTCCATAAAGGAAACTGAACTGAATCCTGCGGAAATACTTTCCGCATTCATTAAAAATAAAACCATCTCTATACCTAGTAACTAATGTTATAAGCTGATAATTACAGAAAAATAAAATACTTATGATCACAGCATGTTTTTTTTACTACAGCAACACTTGTTATATTTTGTTTTGTTTTTTATCCCTTCAGGGGCTTTCCTTCTTTAGGCAAGTATGGGAATCACGACCCTGAAATATTCTGGTGATCTTTTTATTTCTTTTGGATTTCACCGTTTTTGGTAAATACGGGTGACGCATGCCAAAGATACCCTTCAATATTTCGATCCTCCTTTTCAAACGATTAGACCACAATTTCACCATGTTTGGCGCAGCACAGCCAGATTTGGCTCTTACGCGATTAAACATCACATTGCATTGTTTTTATTTTTCACATTGCATCATAGTGTTTTATATTTATAATTTCAAACATAGGTTGTACAATTTTAGATTTGTTGCAAATAATTACTGTAACAAATACTGTGGATGACCTTAAATGATTGATTCACTTACGGGGAAGGGGGGAGAATTACTTCATATAACTTATTTTTATGTAAGTTTATGTACGAAAACAATTCGCGTAAAATTTTAATTAAATTAATCGATAATTAAGCTATGTAATTTTTTAATCATTGTAGAACTTTACACTTTAAGTGCGGGTTCATTTTTTATTATTTTATCATAATTAAAATCGGAACATTTTCAGACCAAGCCCTCGAAAACTTTTTATATTGTTGCATTTGCATCAGCACTTAGCAGAACACTATATTAGCTTAAAACTTCCTATAATGCATGATCCTCAGATTCTTTGACTCGTAAAATATAATTTATGGTCTTTAGGCAAACAAAGTAAATAAAAAAAAAGGATTATTCTCACTAAAAACAAATTGCAATAAACTTTATACGCTCATTTTCTTAAATTCTAAAAACGAATGCAGCGCGCCAACGTATTTACAAAAATATTTTAACAGGTTGAGTAGTTCATAGCTTCTCGCGGAAGCGACACTCCCACCTTTTGAGTTTGTATCTGAAAACTCAAATTCAAAGATTTAGTCTCTGGACAGCCCTGAATTCCCGTCTAAATCTGGTAGTTTTGATAGATTGACTGGTCGGTTGAGTTATCCTACTTGTGTAATCCATTTCCTTACCTTGGGCACTTGTTTCTGTTTCTCAATAAACTATATGATGAAGAGACTCTCCAGAATCAGCATTAATTTCCAGACAATACAAACGTTGTATAGGATGTAAAATTTCACCATTAGCTGTACTCACCTTTGCCAAACGTACAATACCATGCTTGCCAGAAAAATTTTCTGTGATTTTTCCCAACTGCCAGCAAAGCCTTTTTTAGATTTTTATTCTCAACAAGAACCACTTCTCCTAGGGTAATATCAAGACTTCTAATTTTGTCTTAATTGAACCAAATATTCCAGTCTGAAACGTTTACGAAGATTTACTCTAAACGAACCCCCCCCCTCTTTTTTTTTTTTTTTTTTTTTTTTTTTTTTTAAAGATTGATAGATTCTAAATAATCAAGATCAAGTACACCACGTTCTTTTAATTCTCGTAAAAAATATAGAAAGCGTCAGTGGCTCAAGTATATTGTCATCTGAAATATAAGTGAGAGATCTAGAGTTGACTACACTTTCACATTCACACAGTAGAGAATTAAATTCTTCATATTTAATTCATCCTCATTGTAAATAATTAATTCACTTTCCTATCCTCTTTCATCTCCCTTTTCTTTTATTTTTTTTAAATTCATATGTGCATTAAGCACATTTTTATTATGCTTGTTTTAATATTTAAAAAAATCAAGGCTTCAATATGATACCGAGTAAAGAGTCCACCGGACTGGCATTCACCACTATTTGATTGTTGCTGCTGTTCTTGTTCATATTTCAAGCAGGCTTTTCTTAAGACTCTTTTCAGTAGATTTTTAACTAAGGCGATGAGACACTGCCACCACCACCCCCACCACCAAGGAGAAGCAGGGGGTATAAATTTCCACACAATTCTCTTTGCAGTCCCATCAGCAATATCTTGATCCCAGTTAATTTTCTGCAAAAGGTGATCGACTCCATCAAAGTTCTTACTATTATCGGTATAGATAATTACAGGTCTTCCTCTGCAAGTTATAAATCATCTCAGTGCAAGCAGAAATTTGTCAGTAATCATGGAATTCACAAGCTTCAGATGTATGGCTCGAAATACTGCACACGTAAATAAAACAATCCACGATTTACTTCCATATTTCAAGAAGACAGATCCAGCTAAATCTGTTCCTGTTACTTCAAAAATGGCTGTCTCCTTGATTCGGTCTTCTGGGAAAAAAGCAAAGTTCACTGTAGCAGACTTGGCATTAAGTCTTTTGCAATAAGCACATTGATGGATTATTTTCTGAACTGTTCTTCTGACTTTTAAAATCCAATATTTTCCTCTAAAACATGCAATCAAAGTCTGAATACCACAATGTATGAGTTCCTTGTGCTTATACACAATAATACTTGTGACAACAGGGTGATCTGAAGACAAAATAAGTGGTGACTTGAAATCTTCAGTATCTTCTCTGAAAGTCAATCTGGTCTTCATTCTAAGCAACCCATTTTTATTTACCGCATGTGGTATATTTTTTAATCTTTCGTTATTACTTGAAGAAAATGAAAACTTTTGAACAATGAACGTAATTTTGATTTCTGCTTCCTTGAGTCCTTCAGCACTAAGCATGTTTGTTGAAGGAACAACATTCTTATTCTTACAGTTATAGCAAAATCTGATGATCCATGCAGTAGCTCTTAGTAATTTCTCATATGAAGAAAATATGCTTAAGAATTCTAGAATATTCTTGGACACCACTAAAAAAGTAACAACAGCTTTTCTTCTTTCTGAATTTACAACACTCTTATCTGGTGATAAATCAGAGATAGGCCACATTTTCTTTTCCTCTTTTAACCAGGCAGAACCTTCCCACCACCTCGAGCTATCAAAGTGTGTACCGAACAACCCCTAGAAGGCAAGTCAGCTGGGTTTAAATTTCCTGACACATGATTCCACTGACCTGGTTCACTATAAGTCCTTATTTCCTTCATTCTGTTCATCCCAAATGCTGCCAATTGTTCATCATTTTTAATCCAATATAAACAATTCATAGAGTCTGACCTGTAATACACAGGTAGATTACCAAATTCCTTTAAATCTTCTCATATCGTCTTGGCTATTCTCATGCCATTACAGCAGCCATTACAATTGGAGCAGTAATGCCAATGAGATCAAATATTTTGTGACATTTTGACAGAATATATCTTTTTGTTCCTTTTGCAAATTCCTTTTTCTTATCGCAACTCATATCAATTTTTAAAGTATCTCTTCCAATGTTTCACATACGGCCAAGAACTGGTATGTCTTGTAAAACAGGAAAAGCATTTTGTGATTCATAATCTCCCTTTGAAGCATCAAAAGAGTTGTGTATTGCCAGCCATGCAAATAAAATGTCCCTAGATCCATTATTTCTTTCGATTCTTCAATAAACTTTATTAGTTCAGACTTGTTTGTAACACTTGCCACACATACATTGATTTTTTTAGGAGTTGAGCTGTTGACTTATAGTCGTCAGAAACTCTGTCTAAATAATAAACTAATGTGGCACCCAAAAGAAATGGACTTGGCTTAATGCCAAACACCACACAACAATTTCTGTAAATTTTGACATTATTTGGGTCTCCAAAGTAGCGAACGTCACATACAAACCAATTGATTTCGTCATGTACGAAGTTATCCAATGAGACTCAGTAACTGATATGCGTGCGCACCTATGTAAGAGAGAGAAGAATGAAGGAGGAACGAAAAAGAGATGTAGTGTATGTATCATAGCGCATGTTTAGCGGTTAAATAAAATGTAATAGATCTCAGCCAGACTGTATTTGTTCGTAATACGTTACACCATCTTGCCACCAAAGAAATGGCAGATAATTCTTGTCATTGTCCTTCAAACCAATTTGCAACCAGGCCTTACGGATATCGGCTATTACACCCTATTTCCACATTCGAAATCTGTTTGAAATGGATGGGATAAGTTCTACAAGATTTGGACCTTTCACTAGGTAGTCATTTAAAGATGGGCTTTTTTAAAAAAAAAAAAAGTTTTGCGGAACCATCAAAGACTGGTCTGATCTTTGTTGTGGAATTCTCTTTTATGAAAGGTCGATGAGGTCTAATACACGTCAAATCTTGTCGATATACCAAGTCTTCCCATTGACGTGATGTGGAGTTTGATCAGTGAGCTGTCGTCCTCGTCTCTTGACCTAAATTCAAAAGTTCGAGGTCCATCGCCAATAGCATTCGTATTGCTTCTCAGTACGATGTTAATAGACAATCACTCTTTCTTCGACAAAGCGTCATTACTTCAAAATCATTCTATTCCCCCTTTTTATTGGCCCTTGAGCATGTCGAAAAATACGAATATGTTTCTTGTCACTTTTGTTGAGAACGAGTCTTTGCTTATGTGTATCTCTTATGAATGTTTAAAAGCGCGGCTGTCCGGAGCAGCATTTGTATCAATTATTACGTCCCTTCGGAATACTGCATCGATTAAATCATGGTAAATTCGTCTACATGTGAAGTAACTGGAGTGCTCCTTTTCCCTTGATGCCCTACACACATGCGTATCTCTCTTAATGGTTGACTGATTGATTGATGAGGATTATAGAGAAACAAAGACTTTTCTTAATGGTTCCCTTTGCTTAATGGTTAAATCACCACGTATTTTAACAGTAACACAGATAGCAGGAAAAAAAAACTGAACATCATAAACACTTTGGATTGATGTTATGCGTATTTCAATAACTATAATTCATGTGTTATGATATGCTAGTTTTCTATAAAGCAAGTTTTCGGGAAGATGGGCTCCAAGCCGAGTCTGCTTTTTCATAATGGAAGTCGCTGCCGCCCACTGTGAGTTTAGCCGCTTTCGTTCATGCACGCTCTGCACGAAGAATAGAACTGGCCCTGGGATATAACAGTAGTAAAAGAGGAAGTGAATTTAAGGAATAGATACCATTTAAGAATCACCCATTTTTTTTTACCATTGCACGTAGTCTAAAAGTAAAAATAATCTTTTATTTCCGAATATTTCGAGGGAATAGTTTCAAAAGACGATGATGGGAAAGACAAATATATGAATCGTTTACAATCACAGAAAATTCAATTTGCTGAAATATATGCTAATCACATAAAATATAATGTTACGAACCTCCAATGTCGCTTCCTTGCTACGTTACTGTTATAAATGAAAAGAGACATTTAAAGGTATTAGTTGGATATGTTGATAATTCTTATTTGTTGATGGTAACGGTCCTATGAAATCGATATGGTATGAGCTTAAAGGGTTATCTTCTTTTGGAATAGGATTTAAAAAACATTGTTTTTTGCCACTCTTTCTATTAACTAAGATACATGGTACACAATTTATTAAACTTCGTTAAATGTGGAATGAAAAAAATTTGTTTGATGATATTTTCTGTTTTTGCTACTGAAAAATGACCATTTTCGTGAGCTAATTTAATTAATTCAATTTGCATGTCTTTTGGAGCTACTATCAGTTCTCTACCGTTTGAGTATTTGTAAAATATTCCATTTCTTTCAAAAAAAAAAGTCTTCTGAATCTTGTTTTTCTAATATCGACTTCAATGTTAAAATGTTTTCATCTTCTTCTTGGGCTTTCTTTAATTTCGCTATTAGAGTGTCACTGCTGATTATCATGACAGGATGTCTACTCAAAGCATCTACGTGTTGCATTCTAGTTCCTGTTCGATGTTCGATTTCGTAGTCGAATTCTTCTAATTGAAGAGCCCATCTGGCTATACGTGTAATCAAATCTTTTTTATGTATGGTCTTTTAAAAAGCAGAACAATCTGTGACTATTTTGAAATGCTGATCTAAGAGGTATACTCGAAACTTATTTAATGCTGTTATAATTGCGAGAACTTCTATTTCATAACTATCATACTTCTCTTCAGCTGGACTTGTTTTCTTTGACATATAATAAATAGGATGTAATTTGCCATCATCGGCTTCTTGCAATAAAACTGATCCGTAGCCCAGTTTACTTGCGTCCGTGTGTAATTCTGTTTTTCTTCCATATTTGTAAATGTGTAAGACTGGACTTTCAGACAATACTTTCTTTAACTTTTCGAATGCTTCTTTCTGTTGTGTTCCAAAAACAAACGGATTTTCTTTCCTTGTGAGATTTCTTAACGGTTTCGCAATTTTCGAGTAATCTTTGATGTATTTTCTGAAATATCCTGTTAATCCTAGAAAACTTTGTACTTTCTTTACGGACGTTGGTTTTGGAAATTTTGCAACTGCTAACGTCTTTGCAACTGAGGGGTTGATGATTCCATTCTCTACTATGTGACCTAAAAATTCAACTCTTCGCATAAGGAACTGACACTTCTTGAATTTTATCTCCAGATCATATTTTTTTTTGCAACTTCGAACACAATTTTAAGTTTTTGGAGTCCTTTCTTTTCATCTTTTGCTGGAATAATAAGGTCATCCATATAGCTTACTAAAATTCTTTGACGTGTAAGGTCTCTGAAAATGCTTGTGACAAATCTCTGAAAAGCACTTGGGCTCGTCCTTAATCCAAAAGGAACTTTGTTGAACTCGAATTGTCCATCTGGAACGATAAAAGACGTGAATTTTCTGCAATCTTCATCAACGCTGACGTGGAAAAAACCGTTTCGTAAATCTAACGTGGAGTAAACTTTTGATTCTTGTAGCGTATCTAAAACATCTTCGATGAGGGGTAAAGGAAATTTATCTTTCACTAGCTTCTGGTTAAGTTTTCGGTAATCGATGCACATTCTTGAAGTTCCATCTTTCTTTTTGACCATTACGACTGGACTGGTGTATTCTGATGAGCTTGGGCGTATGACGCCTTCTTTGAGCCATTCTTCTATCTGTTTATTTAATTTTTCTCTTTCCGTAAATGCTAATCGGCGTGGCGATTGACAAACTGATCCATTATCTCTTAAAATAATTCGCATGGTAACATCGGTGCTTGCCGTCTTTTTAGGGTTGTAGCTCTCTATCATTTTCGTAAGTTCTTTTTTGATCTCAGGATCTCCTATGTGATTCAGTTCTACTTTTTCGTCGTTTTCCGCTAGTATCTGCATTAAGAATGCTTGATTTTCATATTTAACAAATTCTACACCATTCTTCATGAAGTTGACTGATGCTCGTTCTAAAATATCTAAACCTATGACTGCTTCGAACTTTAGTTTTATTGTAGGTACTACATGCCAAGTTAATGAATAGTTTTCTTCATCCATCTGAAATTCTTGTTCGAAAGATCCTATCGTAGTGACTTGAGCATCACTTATGCCTGTTAAGAGAATTTTGTTTTTTGCTAGTTTTGTTGGATCGATGATTCTTCTGCTGGTATTTTCTCGTAGTAGACTGACGATACTTCCGGTGTCGATAAGTGCAGTAATTTTCTTGTTTCCAAACATTATTTCCTTGGTGCATAGACTTTCTAGACTGATAGTGGCACACGTTGCCGTAGGCTTGCTTGTTTCTATCGTGAAATTTGTTGTTCTCTTCGGCTGGCTTGTATTTGGGTCTTTCGCTGAATCGTTGAATCTTCTAAACCTGGAGTAATTCGTTTGAGCGTGATTAGAAACATTTGAACTCGAATATCTTTCTCTCCCGTGAATTCGATTTTCGATCCGTCGACTTGAGTTTACGTGATTCCCTTCATAACTTCTGTGACTGGCGGATTGAGCATCGTGATGTCGATTGTAATTAGTGGCTGCTGCAACTTTCCTACTTGATTTATCCTGCTCGAATTTTCGTGTCAATTCAAATTGTCGAAATTTTTCTGGAGCTCTGAAAACTTGTTTCCCCCTAAAATGCGTATTAACTGGCTTTTTATTTAATGTTCTCCTGACGTCTTCATACTCTTCGAACTTTTCTGCTGATTCGGCTGGCGAATTTATCGTTGTCCATTCGTCTAGAAAATGTTGCTTAAAGTCGGTAGGAGCTCTACGTTTCATTTGATCTGAGATTATCAGTTTTCTTAATTCTTCAAAAGATTCGATTTTAACAAAACATTACAGTTTTCGCCGTTGATGACTATTGAAACCATCTTTCGATCACTCATTAAAATTTAAACAATTCCCTTATTAATGGTTAGTAAAAAATATACACAAAATGAAATGGGATTATCTTTGACTTTTTTCCATTGTGTCTAGATGAAATTGGAAATGTTTTCTTACATTTACATAAAGGGACTGGAGAAAAAGTTTTCTATCAGGTCGTGATATATTAAATTTAGATGAATTTGAATATTCTCAAGTCAATGACTTGCCTTCCTCAGACGTAATGAGCCTTTTTTCATATGAGAACTTTCGTCATTGTGCTTTTAGTAAAGTTGAGTATGTGTTTGTAGATTTGTATGGAAAATATTTTAGAAAAAATTATAAATTCTTTCTTTCATGTACAAATGTTAGAGTGCATCATTTTATATTAATACTTCATCTTGTTCACACTAACATTTAGAGCACTTAAAATCGAATGCTAAAGCTTGAACAAAGAATGTTCTTTTGATAAAATGCCGAGTAGTATAATTAAATTTTTATGTGAATCTGAAACAGAATAAGAACTTACGGTTAAAATTAACTTTCACTGTTAATTTTATTCAAATTATATTAATTCATTTAATTGAATGAAAAAAAGTAAAACCAGTATACCAGTTACTTCATTTAATGTATTTACTCTGTAGAAAAATAGTGGCCGCGGTAGCCTAATGGTCATAGTCGCGGAATCGCGGCCAGTTTTTTCGTAGAGTCGTGGGTTCGAACCTTGATGTCACTAGACTCTCCGTGTAGCCGGGACCGATGCATGTTAAATCTGTAGCGGCTCAAAGTCCTCCCGTTAGTGTGGTATAGAAGTTAGGTGAGGGGTGTCCCACCTCAAGTGTTGTGCTCGTCATTTGACCGAGGTTCAAAATTACTAGGTCCTTCGCTTCTATCCCTCGTGTTGCTTCTAGTGCGACGTTAATAATAAAACGAATAAAACTTTAGAAAAATAACACTATTCAACTGAATAATATCCAATAAACAATTTTACGTAAGAGAATAAATACCTACAATTAAAAATTGCGTCCAATTAATTTATTCAAATTATATTAATTCTCACAGAAGTTAAGCATCATCGGACTCGGTCAGTACATGGAAGGTTGACTACTTGCGAACACCACAGACCGTTAGCATTCTTTTTTAAAAACCAAGTACATGCATGAAATGAAATCGCCATCAAGCAATTCACTTAATCATTTAAAAATTGGCCCTCATGAATTTGAAACTGTTCCATGATTTAATTATCTTGGATCTCTGGTTAACATAAAAAATAACATCATTTCTGAGGTCCAAAATCGTATTTCACTAGCCAACAAAATGTTGTTTGCATTCCACTTACTGATTTCAAAATTTCTCTCCATAATAGCAAAACTTCTTGTTTATAAATTTCCCATTAAGCAGGTCCTAATGTATGGCTTGGAAACATAGCCTCTACCTAAAAATGGGAAAAACAAAATGCAGTTTTTGATAGAAGGGATTTTCACAGAAGTGTACTCGGTGGTGTCAAAGAAAATGGCCTTTGGCGAAGACGTTTTAATTCCAAATTTTATAGATTTTTTAATGAGCTTGATATCATGAAATGTATTTAAGTAAAATTAATGAATAGGCTTTTCATATTGTTCGAATGGATGAGAAAAATCTGGTAAAGAAGATTTTTGTTGCAAAGCCCTTTATTAGTCGGAAAAGAGGAAGACTAAAACTATGTGTTATCATCCATAAATATGAAATAAGGTCCGACAATACCTCGATACAGACAAAAGCATCTTTTAGCAGTCACAGATCCCGTCTCAAAGATGCGGGAGTCTGTTCGACCGCCCAGCATGATACCTGCCCGCAACATAACTCCCTCTGAAGGCAATCGATCCGTAATGCGCATCGGGTGAAAACGAATTCAATGTTCTCACCATATTTTAGTAGTTGAGAATCAGTGTCCAGATTAAAACGAGATTCGTCACCGAACATCACATTGGTCCACTGTCCCAAACTCAGGTATTGATGTTCCAGTTTAAACAAGCGGGTTAAGATGTATTATAAGATGTGGGGAAAAAGTGAAACTGCTGATCGTCTGGAATAGAGACAAATTTGATTAAGTCTTCTGTAAACAGTTTGGTTTATCTGGAAACTTGTATTCATGTGGCAGCTGTGAGAGCTAAAATCAGTTTTCTGGCACAATTGTCCCTATGACGAACGGTTCTTGGTTGGTGTGGTAATGATCGTTTGCTAACATTTCCCACGCTTTGAAACCTCTGCTAGTCTTAAGATCACACACTGATGCACATTCAGCATTCGAAGTATTTTGGCTTGTTCGGATTCAAATATTCCAACGATTCTTTCTGTCGCAAAAAATGTTCAGTTGTCTTTGTGCCATCATTCGTTCCGTTTAATCGTTAACAACGTTCCTTCGTACGCTAATTGCATGAAACCTGTCGGAATTGCTTATGCCGAGTGATCCGGTTTATCCGTGCCCATGTATTTTTCACATGAAAATGTCGACTGAAATGTTTTGCTTAAATACAAAGTTTCCTCCTCAATAGATGATTCTCTACAAATTATTTCGAACAAATTCACCAATATTTACTCACATTTTTGAATTATGTCTAACCTTTGTTCACCAGTGTAATTTAATTTAATATTTTATTTAATGGAATATTATAATTTATTAGGTGCGTGGTACTTAAATGAGTGCTGAAAAGAAAAAAACCGAACAATGAAGCAAGTAAGAGATAATAATTTGAACCCTTTATGCTTCCCAATTTACTTCAATAGTATTAGAGTGAGTTTGCATCAACTGGATTTTAAAGCCTTTAAAATGGTTTACACTGTTATGATTGTTAAAATATTCGTTTATCTTATTATAGGTTCTACAGAATTCGGAATGAAAGGATGATTATTTATGAATATACTTATTTAACAAATGTACTACCTTGTCTGCCTGTTTCTTCTACCAATTGGAACCAAACATATCCTTCTCTGGAACATATCCTGTATGGCCTGTATGATATTTTCTGGTCCAAATTTTGACTCATCAGTCTCAATTATATTACTATCTGCTCCTATTTCATTAAAGTTATTGAGTTAATTGCAATAAACGATTTACTCTCGTAATCGTCATTGGATTAATTTCAACAATATTTACGATTACTGACATTCAAACATATTGAAACTATGGCCATATTATCTTAATATAGATTCACAAGAGGAATTCTGGGATGATCAAGATGAGAATTTTTCAAAGTGCTTAAACGAAACTCGCAATACTTGAAGTAGAATGAGTGTTACTTAAATATCTTATCGCTTCCTTTTCGAAATTGATCGGGGAATTTTAAAAAAAAAAAATTTTAGCATTCCCATTTTAGTACTTCATAACTAATATTGCTCCAGTGTAATTTAATAATAAACACTTACTTTTCAAATCATTTAACTTTATATACATATGCATGCGCTCCTCTAAGTATCTTTCATAGGTGTGATGAGAGGAAATAGAATTGTACTAAATTTTGTATTTTTCTAAAATCTGCGATGACGTTCTTTTTCAAGAAAATTATATCTATAATCAGCACTCGCTTTATATGTTCGAAACTTTACTGTTGAATTAAATTTGTCACCGATTCGTTAAATGCATAAGTTTTCTTCTACTTATGAAGAAATTTTCGTTATTATTTTTCAAAGAGAATTTTGAAAATTTTCAATTGTAAATACATTGGTTTAGAAAACTAATGAAGGTATTATAGAGCGAGGGGCCTGCTGAAAATAAATGGCATAACAGCACTTCGCCTCTAAAATCGGGCCTGTATATATCATGACTATGCTTCTTATATATTTGAATACTATGTATATCCGACACTTTCGAAATTCTACAATTGGTGGTACGAACCCTTGTTGGGTGAGCCAAGGAGGCGAATTAATCACTAGTATCACGCCCAATTGGAGAAATACCGGATTGTATAGAGGGAGTACTGTATATCTTTTTCTAACATCACAAATTATATTATGTGCCCCAACATTTTATTGGCAATGATTGTCTCCATACATAAATAAAATTTCTATCTAAAAACTGTGCGATTTATATATAATTTATAAGAAACCAATATATTTATGAGACGTAATGGAGTAGAATCTCTGTGTAAAAAATTGTCTGTGTATGGAGTGATAAGACTTCTGTTAATATTCTTTAGTAATTTGTCTCTCTTGTGTTGTTACGTGTACCGGAAGATATTCAACTTCCTAGCAGTAATATTTTCTTTCATTTTTATTTTTTTAGATAATTGATATCGATTAAAATTTTCAAGGCTATTTAAGATAGTATTACCTACTAAAATATTCTAATTCGATTAGCCCAAGGCAGTTTTGAATGAAAATTGTAGAAGTGGTTGGGCTTAAATTTTATGGGTTGTGTTCAATAACGGTTGTGTAACAGAGTTTCTTAGATACTTTAAGTCACACACGAACAACATTTACATAGATAATTTCAAAACAAGCAAAGAAAACAAAGGGATGGAGTGTCACGATAAGTGCACTCGCCCGTGCCCTCCACTGACGCATCCCAGGTTTCCAGCTGGTCACTAGAAGCTGCCTCTGCTGCCTGTCTAAGACATTATGCAGGTAACGTAGTAAGAGTACGTACTTTTGCATGGATGAGAAGCCCCTTACCTTTTTCTTGAACCATCCAGTGGAATCAATTAATTTATTCAAATAATTCAGAAGAAATATTCCTTTCATTTTTCTTTTATCAATAATTTTTTTTTCGTTTTTAAATAAGTTCAACGAATATTACCTGATTATTAAGTTTAATTCTCCGAATTAATAATCCGAAGTATCTATTTTACAGTCTATATCTGAAGTTTATTGCTTTCATGTATTATTAGAGAACACTCTTTTTAATCAGTACTTTTCTTATTCTTAAGGGGTATGTGCCTACCCAAAAAATACCCATTTTCGTAAAAATTTTCGAAAGTTTCTTTATTACTTTTTATTAAAGTCCACAGATATACGATTTCAAAAAGGGTTTGTATTTGTTTCTAGGACAATTGGCTAATTCATTAATGTAAGTATATAATTTTTTAAGAAACATTAAAATTTTTATTTGCATTTTCTGGAAAACCGCGATTTTAATTTTTTTATAACGAAAAATCTCATTTCTTAAAAAGTATGTCATATATTCAAATGAAATTGTATCACAATGTTCTGTACATCTCTAGGTATGTTCTGAACTTCAAACGTAGCTTTTAAGTTTATAACTATTTATTTTGGAGCTATTTTTATTTAAAAAAGTGATTTTTGTGTGTGTGTAAAATCATGTTGTACTCATAAGTTTTGGTGTAACTCAGTAAGTTTAAGAGATAACTGCACTTTGCCTACTTCACAACACAGATACATGTATTGAACATATTGTTGAAACAAAAAGTGAAATATATTAATTAGAATTCGTTGTATGAATTTAAGCGTAAACGTCAAAATTTTTACTAAATTTAAAACAAATGTGTTTAAAATTTGGAAAAAAAAAAAAAAAAAAAAAAAAAAAAAGGTTCATTGCAATGATTTTTCAATTTACAATTTTATTACGACCATTATAATTAAGATCATAAGTGTTTCACAAAAAAATCCTTTTTTTTAAAAAAAAAAATGCTCCGAAGGCACATACCTTAAGTTAATTAAATTCCTGATTTTTGAAATTAATATGCATGGTAATAATATTTTAAAGCAAATACTACATATTTTAAAATCTGCCTAAAATTAATAGAATAAATAACCGTATATTTTTGGCCGGAGTTTTATGTAGCAAAGTTTTTGTATCAGAAGTTTGTATTTGGAGAGAAGTTTTAGCTATTAACAGAGTTGAAGTGTTAACGTGCATGTTCGAACGACCGTTAGCGTGATTCAGTGAAATGAATAGAAAATACAAAATGAATCGATTACTTCCTACTTTTTACTGTTAACGGCAGCTCCCATTATAAGAATAATTTCTCGCACAAAATATATTTCCATTCAAAGCTTATAATGATTCACTGTCATGACCTCGAACACAATGGAAGGCGCCTCCATTTAACAGGACCTTCGCCGTCGCCAGATTCATTCGAGGTTCGGAATCGTCTGACGCGAAACCAATCGACACCGAAGAGGGATGGATCGTTTCATTGGCAAATACCAGTTTGTGTCGGGAGATGCTGCCTTCGATGATTTCCTCAAAGCTTGCGGTAAGCCTTTTCTGCATTTTAAGTTGCGAATAGTACTGTAATTAATGTATGAATTCTAAACGATTTATTCGATTAATAGGTAACAATATAAAGCTACAAATACGAAATCAAAATTGCAGAAAACAATTATACTCCTCAAACAAAACGACGATTATCTATATTAAAGTGGCAGTTCCAAACTTATTTAATGTTAACTAAACAGAATATCAAGAAGTTGAAAGTTCTTTCTTTTTTTTTCAGACAGAAATATTTGCCCAAAGCTATTCTCATATTTTAATTCCACCACATGATAAGCAATTGAATGTATTTGATGCATTTTACTGTTTAAAAAAATCTCCATTCTTTTTTCTTCTTATTTATAAAGTTTTATTTCTTGTATCAAAACATGTCAAGTTAAAAAAAAGTTATATAGTTGCAGAATATTTTAAATGATAAACGAGAAAATGAGCCATAGTCAAAATATATATAATTAATACTGGGTCATTTTCTCTGAAAAAATTGTCACCAATTTATTCTCAAACAATACACGATGACATAGGTAGAAATTTGCATATTAATAATCAAATTTTTGATAAGCTTTCAGATTTTCAATAATCAGTCTTAAAACAATTCCTCGGTATTTTTACAATATATTTATAACACGTGTAATTCAGTTTTGTAAGTTCATTATTCTAAGCATTTGGCGAATTTTAAAATATTTCAGTAACATCAATTATCTTACTCATGTGTAGTAATTTTTTTACATTATTTGAAGCAAATAGCGAAATGTTTTTATTCCCCTAAATTTCGTTGAATGTCGAAAATCGTTATTTCACATAATTTAGAAAATATCTTTTCGATTTTTGGGAAAATATAACCAAACTTTGAGTAACGAATGGAAGAAATAGTATGTTATAATAAAAACAAATCGACATGTTTTTTAACGCCAAAAGACCATCAGTAATTCAAAATCATAAATAGGTTTCTTAAGTTGGTCTTGGAGCAATTCAACAACCAGGCATATTTTAATAAGAAACTTGAGCAAGAAAACAATTACAATTTCTCTTATAATTTCGTAAAGATGACAGAAGCATATAGATGAATTCAGTGAATATTGTTTCTGAACTGAAAAAAACTGTTCTATTTATAATGATTTTTAAGAATTTTACATTTATCAATATTTTAAATAATCATATCATAAATATCGACGACTGAAAATTTGTATTACATATATATATATATATATATATATATATATATATATATATATGTGTGTGTGTGTGTGTGTGTGTGTGTGTGTGTAAATCAATCAATATGATTGTTATTTCAATTCAACGATGTATGAGTACAATCCTATATAAAAGTCTACATTCAAAAAATTGAAAGAAATTCGAAATCTTGAAGTCTATATTTAGTAATATAAAGAATTTATATATTTAGTAATATAATTTTCAGATAATGAAGAAAAAATTTTAAGAGGAAACTCAAAAAACATAACTTAACAAATTTTGTTCAACATTCTATCATAAAAAATGTATAGACATGGGATAAATTTGTAAACTTATTTCTAAATATTACTAAATACACATAAAAATTAAAAACATTTTTTCTTGTCATTAAATTGAATCAACTTATGCATCTGTTGATATAAAGGAAGTTTTGGTATTTCCGGCAAAAGTATCAAGTAATGCAAGAAAATTGCCTATATAATGATCCGTTGAAGTTAGCTCAAGCACTGAAGTAAGGTAAATCGTATTGACAGGATAGTGCAAGATTGTTCAAAATGATTCATCCGATTTAAAAATTCTATATTTTCAAAGATAAAAAACACATTAGGATTTGCAATGCATGAAGGCAAAGGGAAAATATAGATGTTCGTATGTGTGATTTACAAGTGTTCTCGATATAACCTAATTCAATTTCACGCGTTATGTGAATTCAATTTATAAATTTCTGCCAAACACGCTGTAAAGTGTACACAGTGGTAACAGATTATACAGCGACAGGAGTCTGTTTTTAAAATTCAAATAATCTTTAGGTAATGGTGTAGCGTATACGCTTTATCTTTTGCAAACCTCCAAAGGAAGAAATCGCGGAAGTATCTTCTGATAGGTCGTGAAATAGCTTCGCGAAGAACTCACGAGGGCCATTTATTTTTCACAATATAATATTTCCAAAGTTTTCCTTTGTGTTCATGTATTGCTTATCATTCTGTGTAGTTTATTTTTGAAAATATGGAATTTTTAAATCGGATGAATCATTTTCAATAACCCTGTATAGTTGGAGTGAGGAATTTTGGGTCATCTTTTTCATCGCAGTTTTAAATTACAGCCGAGCACATTAAATCGCATAGAAAAAATGAAGTCTGTTTTGATTTCTTAGAGACATTTAGAATACAACACACTTACATGTCACAAAGCAATTAAAAATCACTGGGGTTAAAACCTATTTTCATAATGTTAGTAATTATATATTCATGTTATATGTACCGCAATAATTGTATACATTATGAAAATAATGAGATGTATTTTATAACGATAACAATCATAAAATCATCAGGCTCATATTGTGAAGATACGGGATAGATAAGACTAAGATATAATCCTTAGATAAAAATTAGAGCTACGATCTATTAGATTAATATATAAAATTTACCAAAATAAGTGTGTGTGTGTTTTTTAAAAAAAATTAAACGCTAGATTCGAATTTTAATAATTATTGTTAGGAAAAAAAAAAACAGATTTCGTAAAACACATAAATTGTCTTGAGTCTCTACCAATCCCTAATAAGAAAGCCAAAAAAAAAAGAATTTATGTTGAGACTCCCGTCTACTGACTATTTTGATTTCGTGAACGTAATGTTAATCATGTGGAATTCTATCACCGTCCTCAAATCTATACTATTTTTCCTTTTCAAAAGCAAAAAAGTGCACCCGAAAGAACGAAAATAATTGAGGTTTCTGCGGAATTACATTTTCTCCCCGATTGTTAAAAAATTTAAACTCTTATTTTAATGATTTGTTGGTTGGCTAGTTTTATTAACATCGCACTAGAAGTAACACAAGGGCTATTTGCAACGGACCTCGTAATTTTGAACCTCGGTCACGGGACAAGGACGACATCCTAAGCTGGCCCCTCCCTCTGTGCTTCCACACCACGCCAACGAGAGGGCTTTGAGCCCCGTCAGATTTCATGTGCATCAGCCCCGGCTTCACGGCGGGTCTTTAGTGGCCTCATAGTTTGAACCTACGACTCGACGTTAGCCGCGAGTCCGCTATCATGAGGTCTAGGCTACCGCGGCCTCAAACAATTAGAAGAAGCGACCGAGTATAATTTCGTAATAGTTCATTGTGTAGCTGCCGAAAACAAATCTTTCACAGATGGCGAACATATAAAGGACATATTTTCCGAATATAATTTCGTGACCGATTATAATTTCGTAATAGTTCATTGTATAGCTGCCAAAAACAAATCTTTCACAGATGGCGAACATATAAAGGACATATTTTTAAAAAGCGATGAAATATTGATCCAGCAATTTACGAAGTCCACAAACAATGTTATCTCGAATTCAAGAGATATCGGCTTCTGCGCGAACTATTGAAAGACAGATAACGCAAATGGCAGACAATTTAACAAGAAAACAGAATTCTGGATTACAAAAAAACTGTTAAATTTAGCTTTGCTCTTGGTGAAAGTACCGATGTAAATGATGTTGAGGGTCTTGTAGTAAATGCACGATATTCTGATAAAGATTGAGTTTGTGAAGAATTATGCAGCTTGATTCCTCTGTCTGGGAATCAAGCTGCATATTTCTTTCATGTCCGTTTTTTTTTTTTTGTCAAGGACAACTAACTGAGGGACAGGCTATTCTTTCCCCTTTTATAAATTATTTTGAAAGTAAAAACATTAGTTATAAATCAAATATTTTGTGTAACTACAGATAGTGCTCCTGCAATGGTTGGCAAGGAGAGGGAATTTGTCAAGCTTCTTGAAAATCCTTTTAGACATAAAGTATCGAACATCTAATTGCATAATACATCAGGAAAGAGTAGTTGCCAAAATTTGTAACAGTGCTTAATTTCTGTGATTAACTCTGTTATTAAAATAGTTACTTTCATTGTGCCTCGTTTGTCATTGGTACACAGGCAATTGGTACACAAAAGTTTACTATTGTTCATTTCTCGATATTTCATCGTTAACTTTAATTCTGATATATTTAATTGAGTAAGTTAATAATTATAAAAAAAAACTACCTTGGGTGACTTAATCTTTACTTTTAAATGATTTTTGCAATATTGTTTTTTTTTTATTAATTTTATTTATTTTGTGCTCCATGTCATCTGTATGATGATGTGTCACATAAAATTGAAATAAACAATATTTTTAGGGATTGATTTTATCTATTTTATAATTTATTATCATTAAAAAGAGTGAGCTTTCACATGCTATTTTTCTAAATAAAAAAATTTATCTAATGGACAGTAATTTTTGTGACTATCTGTTAAATGACGACACAGCACACTTTGTTAGCGATACATTTCTGTGCGAAAAGACTAACTTAACTATAAGGCACACATATTATAGTGACCCTTCCAGAAAAATTTGGACAAAAATAGTTTCTCGTAAGAAATTCCTTTCACACTTAGAGAAAATATTGAAATTTTACTATTGAATAACAGCATTTTTGAAATTAAAAAAGCTCACACTCTTTGTTCTTTTTATTGCAAATTTTTAAAAAAGCATATATTTAAGGAAAGTAGTAGATGCATTCAAAAAAAATTATGAACAATCGAAAATATTGAGACGAAGTTTAAAAAAGAAACGTTAAACCTTCAATTCAAGTAATAGCCCTCGCGTTGCTCCGAAGTGCTACGTTAATAAAACAAGCAATTTGATCCAAGTGAATCTGATTCTGATTTTAAGCAGGTGAGGGGGAAACGCTGTCAGCTATATCGACAGTGATCTCGAAATGTCGTCATTAGCAATGGTAATTTATTCATAAAAAGGGTCCTCGAGCCAAGACGTGTGATTCAACAAAAGATCACGTGTTTGTATTTTAACAGATGATCTAAAGAAGTTACGTATACTTATCAAAATTAATCTATTCTAAGTGATTCTCATTTGTTAAGTTGCTCTTTTCATAATCAGGAAGTTTTGAGTTTCTTTTTTCATCCCCCCCTTTTTTTAAAGTCAGGAATTCCTGGGGATATAAAAATAGAAACGAAATAATCGTTTTCAGATGATGGTCATTTCAAAAAATGTACCCTAGCAGCTGTTTTTTCCGATAATTTAATGCAATGTTTTTCGTTCATTTGAGGGGAGGGGAGGGAGGGGGAAGGAATATCACTACTTGTGATAAGATCTCTAATGGTTTCTGAAAGCGAGATATTGTGATACGGAGTCACTACTTTCTTCCAGGCAAAAACAAACAGGATCAAGGGCATTTTAAAAAAACCCCAATCTCTTCCCCCCCCCCAAAAAAAAAAAAAAAAATTTACTTGTTAACAGGGTTTTTTTCCTCTCTCTTTTACAAATATCAGTTTGGATACCTTAAAGAAATTATCCTTTTACTTTTGTTCTTTTCATTAATCGCTTACAAGAAAGTATATAATTTCCTCTACGGCAAGCCTTTACTTTCGGTATCAAAGCTCGAAAAGGAAAGGAATCGGAATTAATTACATTCCTTCAGATTTTTTTCCCACGCATGAGTTTGCGTTCCACCTCGTGAGTTTGAACCTCGGTCAAGTGATGAGGGCAACATCTGAGTTGGCTCACCACTCTTAAAACTACCACACAACGCCATTATGAGGATGAACCCCGGCAGATTTGACGTGTATCGGCATCTATACTCAGCGGATCTTTTGCAAAATTTGGACTCGAACACACGATTGAAATGGAACATCATTGGCTCGAACTCTGAGTAACCATGACCCCTCGGCACAGTTATTCAGATTGTTGGGTTCTTATTTAAAAATATAACACTCGCTTCTGGTTTATTTAATCATTTTTAAAAGTTTCATTCTGATCCTAAAATCACTAAAATTTCGAAAACCATATTTTTATCTCGACTTCTATGACAGAAATGTCTATCGATGAAATTTATATTCTTATACATGACTGGTTGGTTGGTTTTATAAATTTATAGTTCTGAATCCTCGTGGGACTTATTGTGCGAAGTCTCATACATGAAAAATTGAAAAAATATGATAGAATATTTTCGATTTACGGAAATTTTTCGGTGATGTTTTGAAGACATGCTATGTAATTCAAACAAGTATCTTATTTAAATCACTCAGTCTTCTAAGAGACAGATAATTCTCTGGAAGAATTTAGGAATTATGGATTTCTCACTTTTGTGAGGGGGAGCTCCCTTGGAATGTCGAGACGAGAGTAATTTTCAAGTTGGCCGATTGGTTTGAATTAACGATACACCTTTATGAACAATATGTGGACTATTGGTAACGAAATTCGTAATTTAGAATCTCGATCTGAAGACGACATTTGAGTTAGTGCTTCCCACTTCTCTTCTTGGCACAAATTTGAAATCTATTTGAAAACGTGTAACAGAATTCCGTACAACGGTCTTCGGTGGATTGATTAACATCGCAATTAGAAGCAACTCTTGGACAATTGGTGACAAGCCTCGTGATTTTGAGCCACGGTCGGGAGATGAAGATGGCACTTTCACTGCCTCTCCTCTCCAACTTCCACACCATGTCATCGTTGTCAGGATTAACACGCGTTCCCTTCTCTTCCGATGGGTCTCAAGTGGCTCTAATCCCGGACTCGGCAAAAAAAACATCGGCCATCATTTTTGTAGGAGCCACGACTCGAACTTACGATCGGATTGCCAATTAAACTCTTCGAAACATTTCTTATTTTTTTTTTTTTTTTTGTATCATTGTAATATTTCGTTGCTTTTAAAACAAAATTTCGTGAAGGGGAAGCTTTCAACCAATATTTCTTGACGATCGATTCGTGTGCATTCGTAATTTATATTTCAACAAGAATCCTCATAAATAGAGTGAAGTAAAGTAAAGTTTTAAAACAATTGTGAAACAACTAGTTACTCTTAAGACAGCATTCAAATGCCGATTCAGTTTCCTCTTCAGAAAAAAAAGATGCGCCAAACTGTTTTGATACTGTTATGACTTTGATTTTTGGAACATCCACAGTCCTCTCATTGCAAAAGTAAAACATGCTTTGCTTTTTTCCCTTCCAAGACTGTAAATGCTTATTTATAGATTTAAAAAAAATTCGAAACTGAAGTCATGAAGGGAATCGCGCATTCCACAGAAAGCCGAATTTGAAACAGAACTTTCTCGTGTGAGACCGACACCTACATAAATACCTTTGATTGTTTTTTGTGGGATATAGAGACACAAGTCCATTATCTTCATGAAAAACCTTCGTATCGTTATTACTCGGACATTCTTTTTTTTTTTTTTCCTGCTTCCCTTCAAATCATAATATTTTACCGAAAAAGAAGAATGTCACATGGTTTGAATATGCGTCATAATCATTTCAAGGCTAAGTCGTATTTTTGAAATCTATAATTTAGCACATAATATAATTAATTCTTGAAGGTTAAATAATTTGGGAAACGAATGCAAATTTTGCCTATCCTTATACTTGAAATCGAATTAAAATGAATTCTCAGTCTTTTCTATAATTAATTCAGTAAAACGGAGAGCTCTCTTAACTGAGAAACTTCGATATAAAAGCTGCCTTAAAAAACTTGTAGGGACTCAAGATTTTGTTTGAGCTTTCTGAATCGAATTAGTTGGTTGCAATCGCCTTGACTTTTCTATCTCATTAATAGTTTTTGAAATGTAAACCACTGCTTTAAAAATTCTTCAGAAACTCATTCCTAACCTTCATTTGTTCTCTCGAGATTGAGATGCCGAGCGATCATGACCGGTGTTGTTTCCTTCGAATCCTGGGTTCGAGTCCTGAGGCCACTTAAGATCCGTTATGTAACGGGGCTGATGTGCATAAAACTTTTCTCACGTTGGCGTGATGTGAAAATTCGCAAAGTGGGGAACGAGCTCAGGGGACGTCCTCGTCACTTGACCGTGACTCAGAATTATGAGGTGCATCGGCAAACCTCAAGCTCTGGATCGAATTTGGCGGTTTGGTGTCACAAACAAAGCACCAGAAGCAACACGAGGGTTTTGGCGACGGAACTCGTAATTTTGAACCTCGGTCAAGTGACGAGGACGACACCTGAGCCATCACCCCTTCTCCTAACTTCCGCACCACGCCAACGGGAGGCCTTTGGGCCCCGACAGATAAAGCATGCTTCAGCCCTGGCTACATGGAGGGTCTTTAGTGGCATCAAGATTGGAACCCGCGACTCGATAAAAACCGCTAGCCGTGAGTCCGCGCCTCTTCGAATTCGGTGGAAATTCCAGTTTCGTCAGAGTGAGTGAATGAATGAAAAGGTTATGGCGCAAGAGCCAGGTGTGGCTATGCTGCACCATACAAGATAATGACGTGACAAAATTGAAGAAAAGACAAAAATTGGTGGACAAGAAGGAGGGTCGAAAATAGAGAAGGATCGCTAGGGTGTCCCAGGAGAGCGTAACCCGTATTTACCAAAGACAGTAAACCCCATAGGAAAGAAAAATATCACTAGAGTGCCTCGGGGGCATGATCCGGTTGCGTGCGTAAATTACGTTGCGTTTTGTGATGGGTATTATTGCACTATTAAATTGGACTCCCGAATCCTCAAAGTACCTGGGGAATGGAATGGTGGTTCAGATATCATTCTAGTTTATGTGACCGTAGTCCGAAAGGAAGATGTGCTATCCCACCAAATTTGCTCGAACGTGACGTTAATTCAACGAAATCAAATCCAATTACAGTCTAGGTTTTATTTGATTTGGTTTTATTAACGTTGCTAGAAGCAACACAAGGGCTATTAAATTACAGTCTAACAGTTCCAGAAAAAAATTATTTACGAAAGAATATGAGGCACTCAGATTGACAGAATAAAGTTATATCTCGAATTTCAACGGGCGAGTTTCAAACCCCCCCCCCTCCTCTTGTTCCTCTGTCAATTTAAGTGTCTAACTATACCTGTTGCACCATTTCTCTGCTCTTCTTGACCCGGCCTTTTTAACAAAGTGACAAGCTCAAACATTCACTTTTTAAAAAATCGCGAGACGAGTTAAAAAAAAAAAAAAAGGAGGGGGAGAGGGCTTCTTTCGGGTGCAGGAAATCTTACAGAATGCGCTCGAAGCAGGAAGTCGATCGTCCTAGACTGGAACAAAGTGTCCAACTTCAATGAAGTCGTCCATTTCCCGCATTTAAGTGGATAATCACGAGGATAGTCACGTGACGGAACGAAAAGAGTCCCTGGGAAAGTTGCGCTCTGGTCTGCTGAAACGGGTGATTCACGCTTTTCAGAAGGAATTCTCGCGCCACGCGATGAATCAACGTCGTACGATGAGCTGCATTTTTTTTTTTTTACTCCATTCTTTACCATGGCAGAATAGGAAAAAAAAAAAAAAAAAGGTTTCAAATTAAAAAAAAATATATAAAATGGTTAATGAGGCATCAAGAAACGATTTCGCTTCTTCGTATGCAGAATTGGATTAATGATTGTTCTCTCTTTCTGACACTGGTCTGATTTTGATTTGTTTTACGAGTATAGGGTTGGGTCTTTGGCCTATTTTCACTGCCTTCTACCAGTCCGTCCTACATTTTTGTTCTTTGTCCCGTCTTTTAGGAAGCAAGGACTAAATTGTTTGTAGGATTTTGGTCTGGAAGTAATTTGGAATCCGTACAATGTTTTGTAATCAATTTATTAGACATATTAGCAAAAATTTTTCGTAAAATATATTGCCTCGGATTTTTTGGATTTCCTAGGCTTAAACCTAGTTGGCTTCTTAGGTTTGTTTGTGACAAAACTGAGGAAAATTAGTGCAACTGGAATTAAACAATTACACCCACAGAAATGGCAACATAGTCTCGCTCGTGTTGCTTCTTGTGCGACGTTTACAAAAACTAAACTTTAAAATAAAAAAAAAATCTGTCGGGGCCCAAAGTGCTCCTGTTGGAGTGGTGCGGAAGCTAGGAGAATTGGGTGCCCGCTCTGGTTTCGTCCTCGTCACTTGACTGAGGTACAAAATTACGAGGACCGTCGCCACTAGCCTTCGTGTTGCTTCTCGTGCGACGTTAATAAAACCAAACCGTTTTCAGATTTTTTTTTGCCAAGCAATTCTCGATTTAGTTTTCTTTTCGTTATGTTAGTTGAGTGATGACAGACAACTCCCCAAATAATTTTTTTTGTGAGATTTTTATCTTTCATGAAAAGTGAAAAACTTAAGATATTTCATGTGTGTTGCTCTGGTCTCATACGTAAGTGAACTGATTGATTGATTGTTTATTAACTTTGCACTAGTGAGTGAATGATTGTTAGGTCTTATGGCGCAAAACCTAAATTAGATTATGCTGCGCCAAACGTTTGTTTGAAAAATATTCCCAATTTTTTATTTTCAATTTTTTTTTGTTTTAATAGCTCGATAAGTTCAAGATATGTGTAACATATAATTCTGGATTTAAAAAAAAAAATTGATTTTTGGGTTAAAATTTTAAATATGATATAAAGATCAAATTTTTAAATATGATATAAAGATCAAATTTTATATTAAAAAACGAACAAGTTGCGGTGGGGAGCTTTCTCTACCTAACGTCGCACCAAGAAGCAACACGAATACTATTGGAGACCATACACCAATATATGAAATATCCAAACGGATTGTTTAGGATCGTAAGTACTTTTTTTTTTTTCTCCTACGCTGTGGCCCAGTGGTTTTTGACGAGTCGTGGGTTCGCACCTTGATGTCATGTTGCCGAGACTGATCCACGTTAAATCTGTCGAGGCTGAAAGTCCTCTCGTTGGCGTTGTGTGGAAGTTAGGTGAGTGGGGTGCCAACTCAAGTGTCGTCCTCATTTGATCAAGGCTAAAAATTGCGAGGTCTGTCTCCAATAGCCTGCGTGAAGCGATGTTAATAAAATAAATAAATAAATCACCCATGCTAATTAAACATTCTTTTTTTAATCGAAAGAAAAAAAAGTCTTATTAGTCTCTCATTTTGATATTTCTTGATTAAACTAAATTTTTAGTTTTTTTTTCCTTGGGTTAATCCTTCGTAGTTTCTAACTTTAATTTCTCACAAAAAGAAAAAAAAAAAAACTTAACGTACGTTTTGATTCAAATTATTGTAGTGTGAAAACATATGAAGATCTACATATCTTCATATGTTGTCACAGACAGTGATTGAAAAAATAAATATAAGACAAATTTTAAAAAAAATTAAAAATAATTTTTTATTTTAGAATATAAAAGATAAAGCTTCTGAACTGCCTTCTAATCAGCCTTACTCTTCAGTGTATCATTATCAAACATTTGCTCTGCATACCGATTCGTTTGATTATTCTACCTCAAAATGCTGCTCTCGAACCTTCGTCAAAAAAAAACACGTACCAATTGAGGATCATCCATACAATACTAAATCAACCTGTATAAATGGTTTAGATTCCGGGTTTTCTTCCCATTTTTCAGTTTATTCAGTTGTATCGTTATAGTCAATGATTATACGTCTGACACGTTTCTTAGGAGATATTAATTCTATCATTCGTCTCCATCTCAGTACTATAAAAATCTATCTACTTTTTAAGCTCCAATCTCATCGTGAAACATTTATTCCGTTATCATAAGATTATATTTCACAAATAAATTTTTTTTAGAGTACTACATCTTCTATAATTAACCTTGGAATTACTTATTGCGAAATAAAGAGATACCTATGGGGATTCGATATCACGACGTCCCATCAACACATATTTTGACCTATAATTTACATGGCAAGTCATATTCCTCATTAAGTTTTGGTTGATTCATTTTTGACAAGGGCTTTTGACTTCATTTGAACCTCGGTCAAGAAGCGAGGACGACACCCGAGCTGGTACCCCGCCTTCATCACCAAATTTTCACACCATCTCAACGGGAAGACATTGGTGAGTCACATTAGGATTTATGAGGCAAAAACCAAATCCAGCTAAGTTGCGCCAAATATTTGTTAAACACATTTACGCCGACGCTGCAAATCGTGTTTTTTATCTTTTTTTCTTTTCAAATCAATTTTTATCTTTTTTCATTTTTTTTCGAACGTCAAGATCACAGTTACACCTTATTTGGTGCAGCTTAGTCAAACTTGGCTCTTAATCCATTAAAGTCCGCCATCACAGTCCAGACCGAAAAATTTGTTGGTGAAGCCAACGTATCGTAATCGATTTTAAATTTAATTATTATGTTTATAATATCTGGTTGAAATGAAGTAAATCCTTTTTTTACATTTAGGAACATTAAATTTGCATTATTTTAATTTTCATCAATCCAATAGTTTTTCCCAGTTTCTTAACGAACTTAATTGTTGGTGGCATGCATCACCTGATGGGACATCTAAGGCGAGCCTACGGTGGTATGTGCCGTTGTGCACGCGTTAAACTATAATCTAGCTAGGAAAATGGGAGGAAAGCTGTGTTAAAATTGGTTAACAAGGAAAAGTCGAAAATAGAAACTGATCGTTGGGGTTTCACGGTGGCGAATCACCCCTTTTTTCCGAAGACAGTAAACCCCATAGGAAATCTTTAGGGTTCCTCAGGGTCATGTGATTGCCGTACTTACAGAAACTCCTGTCTCCTGTGGCATAAGGATTCGAAACAACGACTCGACGGAAACAATGTAGGTCATGAGTTCGCAATTATGAACACTCGGCTACCGTGGCCGCTACATTCCTCATTGGAGGCAAAGAATTCAGTGTTTGCAAATTTCAATGCGATGATTACAAGCGAAAAAATTGAATAATTTGTCATACAGGACTCAATGCTTCGTTATTTGTTTGCTGTACATTGAGACGTTTATCAAATGCACCTCGATGGGCGTTGATAGATTTTATGAAATTCACAACGTCCGCAGTCTGCTTTCTGCCGCTTATCACACTTTTCACTAAATCCAATGTACAAAAAGTGTGATCTATTCTCAGTGTAATATAAATATTTTATATTAGAATTTTTAGAGTTTTTCAATAGAGGGTCGTCTACTTATTCGAAACATAACAGTGGCAATTAGAAATTTTTGTGTGAATGAAAAAGATTCATTTTGAGTACTTTTTTTTTTCTTTTTTTTTTTTTGCTAACCAATTCATATTTATTGCCTGCATTTAATAGTTAATTCGTTGTGGGTCTCTCCTTTGCAATTAAGAACAGAATTCGACACTAAAATTTTTATAGAAATTTTTTTACACATACCGAGAAAAAGAAGTCTCGAAATTTATACAATGGCAAGCAATAGATATTAAAATCAGTTTATGCTTTCGGAGTTTAAATTTTTTAATGCATATGTTAGTCATTAAATGACATAAAATTTAATGCAATGGCGAGATATCATTTAGTAACATAATGCTAGAGAATGATGTGTTTGTTTGGTGTTATTAACGTCGCACTAGAAGCAAAACGAGGGCTATTGGCGATGGACCACGTAATTTTGAACCTCAGTCAAGTGACGAGGATGACACCTGAGCTGGTACCCCCTCTCCTAACTTCCACACCTCACCAATGGGATGACTTTGGGCCTCGACAAATTTTAAATGCATCAGCTCCGGCATCACGGCGGGTCTTTAGTGGCACAAGGCTCGAACCTACGACTCGACGAAACCCATCGGCAGCTACGAAGACCATTAGGCTCCCGAAACCGCATGCTAATGATTGAATATAAAGTAGTTTTTCAGAGGATGATAGAAATAAAAAAAATGATGACATTGTCTGGGAAAAGAGCTCTTTCTAATCCCAGAAAGGTAAAAGAAGTAATACCTTTTTTTTTCATCGAACTCATTTCCAGGAATTGTATTGTCTCGTGCGCATTTGTGTGTGTGGGTGTGTGAACAGATATTTTCAAAACCTGTGTAATTTATGATGTCATCCACAAAACGAATCGCATGATTGAAATAATACTTCAGGCTCGTTGAAAAGCTCTTGTGTTTTCTTTTTTTTTTTTGGCTAACCCTTTCGAATCTAATTATTTTTTCCCAACAAAACACAAATAAGGATTAGTGATGAAATCGAGTCATTTCATTGGAAAAAAATAACGTAGCGATATCTTTTCTGATCGGGGAATGTGAGCTATGTGGGAATGATTCCAAGATCCATGCTTTAAACTCTTAAGGATGCAAAAAAATCATTTTGGAAAAAAAGCTTTCCAATTTTAATGTTTAATATAAAAATAATGCAATATTTGCATATTTCTAATAGAATGCATTCAATAGTTAATAAGTAAATTTAATCCCAATATTCTGTTTTTCGGAAATTAAATGGATTTCAAACTATGTGCCTCAGAAAAATTTTTTAAAATATACAAGCCAGATAAAATTTTGAATTGCATAACTGAGCATCGACCTATTTGCGCACACATTTAAAAAAAAAACGACGCTGGATATGGATTGGACACGTACTTAGAATATCATCAATTAATAATACAAGAATTGCTCTGGCATGGGTATCAGATGGAAAGAGATGAAATCCAAGGTCCACATGGCACCTTAGAAGAGAGGAATTCATTTGGATGACCTGCAGGCAGATCAGGTTGAATGGTGTGCAACAGTTTGGTGAGACGGGAATTGATGATAATTCTAAGTAATTTTTTTTTTTTTTTTGTATTTTTACGTAAGAGATGAACTCAAAGTCTTACTATGATGGTAATACTATTGCACACCAATCATTGTGTCATTTCGTAACAAATTTGTGATATTTTTTATATGATTTTACACCCTTTGTGTAGAGGGACTCATGCACGTTTAATTTGTCGAAGCTCAAAGTCCTCACGTTGGCGTGGTGAGGATGTGGGAAGCAGCTCATGTGTCGACAGCGCCGCGAGGCTATTTTTCAAAATTGCGAGATGCATGGATTGTGTTCTACAACGACACAAAGGCGGCCGGGATGGCCAAGTGGATAAAGTCACAGGTTCATTGCCAGCTTTGTCTCCATCGAGTTATAGATTCGAGTCCTGATGCCATGAAAGATCCTTTATGTAGCATATCTGATGCACGTTAACGCTGGTTTGTGCTCTCTTTATCAGTAATTTGTTTCAAAGATGGAAATATTTTTTAATGTATATATTGATGAGGACACATGGAAAAGTTTATCTAAACACAGACTCCGCCAAAATCTTAACAAAAAAAATATCAAAACAGATGTTTGGAAAAAGGTGTATATATATATATATATATATATATATATATATATATATATATGTATATATATGGAGTAGGAGAAGAACAGAATGCCATTGTCTCTTATCCGTTGGTTCGCAAAATCGAAAGTCTTTAATAACCGAAACGCGAGTTATCAACCAATGTAGGACATAAGCTTTCAGCGTATTTTTTCAGATTATGTGCTCCAACATTAATATTATATTCGTTATCCTGTTATTTATACCAACCCTTTTTCACTGTGCAAAATATATCCCAATGCTGTAATGATATCTAACTTTCAAGAATAGTAACTATTCAAGAGTAGTTTCAAATTTTCGAAGCGTTATCAACATAAGAACTTAATTTAACATATTTTCTTCCTGAAAATGCATTTCAGGTCGTGACATTAGGCGAAGACGGCCTCAACTCGATTGGATCTCAAAGTTTTGTCCTCATGTTATTCGAGAATGAGATACATGTTCATGCCGCACATGTCGGATCTACCTTTATGTATAGATATTCAGAATGAAATAGTTCTAAATTTGGAAATACGATGGTTTGGTTGCATTTATTTACGAAGATTGTCTCTTCGCGTGGAATGTATGTGACATTTACAATAATTAATTGCTTATAAATAAAAATAAGCAAATATAAAAAGAATACTTCGTAAGTGAAGAATAACAATGACAGTAGAGTGCATTATATACAAGTTGAGTAGTAATGAATAGTCTGTTCCTGTCCAACGATTCAGAATTCATCTCAGATGTATCTCGAAATTTCGATTTGGAAGTCTCATTTATTGTCTCATCACGATGCACTCTAGGAAGCTCAGAGAGTTGGGTATCATCTCAAATGTCAACTTCTACATCTGACTGTAGTTCAGAATTAAGTGGCGCGTTTAGCGGACCTTAGTGTCGGGCAACCGAAAGCTTTCGATACAACAAACAACTGAAAATAAACGTTTGGAACATGTGGAGATTCTTCGGAACCCCACAGCTATAATGAAAATAGCCTGGCTCTTAGTTTTTCGCTTGCGGATCAATGAAGTGAAAGAAGCTTCTTAAACATATTTCCAATTTAGAGACCTACTAAGATTTGAATGTTACAAGATTGCTTCGGGACCAGTTCGAGCTGTTTCAGATAAATTAAAATTAAAGTAAAAAAATCTTGTACTTCAAAACCTGAATTTATTAAGGTCAAAGTTTTCATAATGATTGTCTTTTTAACATAAGAATTAAAACAAAAATAAAGGGGAAAAAATGTCATCGTTTTGTTTCAACGGGGGACTTGTTATTTAATGAAACATACATAAATGAAATATTATTCTCCTCAAATCTCTTGCAGTTTTTAACGTAGCAAAATTAATTTTTAAAGCTTAACTTTTGGAACAATCTTCATTCCCCTGCAATTTTCTTAGTGACTTCAAATAAAATTCAAGGCCACGGTAGCCTAATGGTCATGATGGCAGACTCGCAGTTGGCGGTTTTCATCGAGTCGTGGGTTCGAGCCATGATGCCCGCCGTGTAGCCGAGCATGATACACGTTAAATCTGTCGGGGCTCAAAGTCCTTCCATTTGCGCGATGTGGATGTTAGGAGAGGGAGGTGCCTGCTGAGATGTCCTCGTCACTTTAGCGAGGTTCAAAATTTCGAGGTCTGTCTCCAATAGCCCTCGTGTTTCTTCTAGTGCGAAGTTAATAAAATCAAAATGGGTCGGCATTTTGATCAAATGAATGAATATCTGATGCAAAGGTCAAAAAATTGTGTAAGTTCGTACTTTAACGCTCGTATTTGGTTCGCATCGCATCCTCGGTGATAATACTTTCAGTAAAATGATGATGCATTCAACGCACAAATAAAAATTATCCGTCAATTAAATTCAGGAAAAACATCATCGCCAGAAAAAATTGAAGAAATGAGGAAAGGATTGAAACTCGTTTTTGCGCAGGAAAAGTATTTTGAATCAAAAGGGGGAAAATTGCAAGAAATTTTTCAAAAATAAAATGGAGAGAAAAATATTTTTGCAGAATTGTTTTATCGGAGAAAAAAAAAAAAAAAAAAAAAAAAAAAAAAATTGAAACATACATATTCTAACAGTTGTTCAGAAGACTTTTGACAACATTGCAGGAAAAAAGCATGCTATCGTTTGAATCGAAGAAAAATATCATGGCCTTCTCTCTCCCCTTCAATGTTTAAATTTATGGGATGTCCTTCACTGTCTCAAATTCTCCGAAGAAAGCCGGTTAGTGTGAAAGGTGTCGCAAGGATTGCGACACTTTAATTGCGATTCTTATTTTTAAAAGTTTTCGGAAAGCATTAAGCTGTATTTCATTCAATTATAGTTCCCGGAAGGGGTGCTGAGGTAACATTCTTTTTTTATTATTAAAAAAAATCCTATTCATTTCTGTTGAATAGCATTTCTGAAATGGAAACGGAAATATTTTATTGTATTAAAAACTATTACATTTAAATGTCTCATTAATCACTGAAAAAATTGATTGCTTTTGACTATATCGAGGGCTGAAGAGAAAGAATTTGAGAAAGGGGACCTTACCTTCTCATACAAGAATAGAATGAGACCCAATTTAGAGCTGCATTACTTCAATGTTAACAAGGTTTATAGTTCACGTTTCTAAATGTTTTCTGTCGTAAAATTTTGAGACTATTCGACTGAAAATTTCCCATGCTAAGAGAAATAAGGCGTTAAAAATCCATTCCAAAACATTTATTTATCGAAGAGCCAAGAGGAGCTGAATTTTGACGAATTATGCTCTCACTAGAGGGCTTCTTGAGGAGCTTAAAAAGTAGGGATTTATCAATTTTTTTCTTTTACCGGCAATTCGGTGAATTTTTCAAACGAAATCCTCCGGTATATTGGTTAATAATTGGGAATTTTTTCAACCATGAAAATGAAATAAAAATGCATAATAGGACACTTTTTTTTTATTTTTGTGTATGAAAACAAATTGCATTCTGAACATAAGCAATGTAAATAAAATTCAACAGTTTTATAAACAGTTATAAGTATTACTTATCCCTGAATCTCATTTTTTTACAATGAAAACAATTATAAAATACATAATTCAGCATGTGATCTGTGTTATTCAACAAGTTTTAAGAAATAACCATGTAAGAAACATAACCATCAACACTTCTCCTAATTGTGAGCGATTTATATACGCAAAATAATCCCTAAGCTCTTTCAGACTCTACGTTTGTTTGCTTAAAGATTATTAAAGTACTCGCTAGGTGTCGTCCTCGTCACCAGCATCTCTGTAATTGCAACGTTATTTTCAAATTTTTTTTTTTTTTTACAAAGTTAATGAATAACAACAGCTATTATTATTATTGAAAAATCGTACAGTATTTGAATATATATCCCCTTTATATTTTCTTGTTGAAAATATTCCTTTTTTAACAATTTTATTAATATTTTTATTTTTGTAAGTGTGTGCCAGAGGTAGATGTACAGTGCTTCCACTGCTATAAATTCAGTCCACACAGAAATATATGTTCAAAAAAATTATAGTTACACAAATAATTTGCCAAAAAATCACCTTTAAAAACTATATAGAATTACCGATACTAATATGAGGCTGAATTTCCCTATTCACCAGAATTGAAATTCCCATTTCAAACGGATTTAATTATACGAACTTTCTGGAACAAACATTCTTTCTCCATTTGTGCAGTTTTATTTTTTTGACTAAAAAACAGCAACACATACATTTATTCGAACTGGAAATTATTTGTGAAATCTACTTATCCTTCATTTCCATTCTCATTAATTTACTTATGGAATAACTCATTATTAAAAGTTTATAAAGAGCATCTGTGCGACGATTACTTGAAAAATAATAACTATAACAGTAAACATTAATTTGTTTCTGAGCAGCTTTCATGAATGCGTGTAATTCAGTAAAGGGAACAAATTGAATACGTTTGTTATTCTATTAGTTTCTCTGCAAGCGAAAAACTATACAATCACGAATAAGTTGTTTAATATGTATTCAATCATTAGTGGCAAGATCATTGATTTTTTTTAGACTGAATTACTTTTCAATTGACTTACTTAACTCTCAATAAATGTAGCGCGTTTGCTGTTGACTTTAAATAATAATTATCCACCATTATCCAGGAAATATCATTCGTTTTGGCAACAATTCTTGAAGGTATTAATTCTTTAAGATTTTAACAAATCTGGCGTGATCTATTTCATCGTGGAACGGCAGAATGTCACTAATATTTTGTTTAGGTTACTTCCAAACAAAGTATTATTTGTTATCGCAGCTGACATTTGTAATTAATGGCTCAGAGTGACAGAAATTTAATACAACCATCCAACCTTAGTAACGGACAGAGGAAGACAGTCGTTCTTTACAATAAAACAAAATGACTGCATTTAATCAAACGAAACTTTCGAAAAAATAAGTAGGAATATACGTTTTTCATTTTATTATTAATTAATTTACAAATTAAGTTTAAAGATAAAACGCACACATCGGAAAAGTGGCATTTAGGAGTAATGTTATGCATCAAAAAGTGAGTGATAGATGGTGAAATTTAATGACGCAAGAGAGAGCCAAATATGGGTATGCTGCCCCAAACAAAGCGTTACTATGATCTAGACGTTATAAAAAAAAATAGGAGAGAGAGGGGGGATTGTTTGCGAAGGAGGGTAAAAAAAATAGAATCGTTAGGCTATCCCAGGGGCGCGTCACCCGCGTTTTTCAAAGATAATGAACCCCGTGGGGAAAAGAGAACATTCACTAGGATTCGTTGAGGCGTTGTTTCCATCAAGACGTGATTTCGTGTCCTGAGGAATTGACTTGCTGAGAAGAGAGACTTATACACGTTAAATTTCTCGAGGCTCCAAATTGGTGAGGAACTTTGGAGATGGGGTGTCGGCTCAGGAGTCGTCCTCGTCGCTTAACTGGTGCTCAAAATGAAGAGGTCCATCGCCAATTGACCTCGTGTTGCTTTTTAATGCGACGTATAAACATTCATTCAATGGAATGACGCAGCTTCGCACAATGCACCAATAAAAACAACCCAAACCAACCTACGCTGAGAACGTCTCTTTAATCTCAAGAGCAGTGAATTCTTTCATTCAAAGGAGCCCCCGAGCTGCTAAGTCGGATCTCAGAGTGCCACATATATACAAAACAAGATAAAAATTATTAAAATTCACAAAATTGAAGAAAAATCCTCAAATAATACATTTAAAAAAGAAAAACCCTAAACTTTTGACAAAATTTAATTTATAACTTGAATCGTACTGAAATTAATAATAATTAAGTTGCTCGCATTTCGTTTTTGTACATTTCAAATTCGATTGAAGGATAATTCTTAAAAAATAATAATGATAACTATGAAAAACATTGTGTAGGCCCTATTTTAAGAGCAAAAGAAAAACAAGCGAAAAATGTTCATTTTTGTTGTTGCTGTATTTATCGTAATAAATATCCAAGAAAAAAATTAATTCTTAAAAAATTTTTAAGTAATTTTTGCCAAGTTTCGAGAATAAAATATTAAATAAAATTCTCGTATAAAATTGACAAATTAAATGGAAAATAATTTTAATTTAAAATTTGAAAAAATTATTTAAAAAATAGGAAATTCCAAATGAATTGTAGTTATTTTTTGGGGTAGGGGAAACGATTCATGGAGTGCTATGAATTTATGAATCTTTCCCTCTATTACACCAATGCTTTGTATCTTTCTGTGTGTGTGCACAAAATTTATTTATTTTAAATATATTATGAATATTTTAAATAGCTTCTACAGCTCTTTTTACTTTAAAGTTTCTTAAGTAGTGTCCAAAATTCGATGAGCAAAAAATCCCAGTTAAAAAAATATTCACACACAAAAATAAATATTGATAAAATAGTTTCAGGTTTTATTTCCCAAAACATTTGTCGAGTAATTTGTATCCATTGTTTAAAATAAAATTTTTACTCAGAATTTTTTTTTATTAGGCTGTCTCGATTTGAACGCATTTAGTGGGTTCGAATGGACCAATTGGGAGATCATCTAGCAAAAAGGAATACATTGTGTCGATCAGAATCGAAACTAATTTCGAGGTGGTAAAACAAATGAAAGCTTTCTTGTCGATTGACAAACAACACTATAGATGACTCTACTACATATTATCTTCGTTTGATTTGTATCGAGTCACGCATGAATATTATCAGATCTAGTGAAATTCATTCACGCGAGCCAGAAATTTTAATGGAATGTATAAAGCAATGCTCACCAGATGGCACTATCCTCTCAATGCTTCACATTCCGTACCTTCGATATTGACATTCCTGAAAGAAGCATTCCACATCCCCGAACCTTTCGGGGTGTGGCACAATAGCACATGCGTCGAACAGTTTCCTAGTTGTCTAGATGCGTGTTTTTTTTTTTTTTTTTAATACACAGATTCGATATCAGAATAACCTGTGATTCTGAAATTTCAAGTATTTGAATCACAGTTGATATTTCTTAGTTAAAAGAATACAGTGCGGCTAATTTTTCTCTCTTCTCTCTTGAAATGTCTGCATCGTTTGATTCTACGAGGGAGGGAGAGTAAAAATTGAATTTCTGCGCATGTCTATAAAACAGTTTTTGATTTTGGGTCATTAAAATTTTTTACTTAAGATATTTTAAATCTTTTTTGACTTAAGAAAATATTTTGAATGCATTATTCAATTTTTTTTAAAAAAAAAATGCTTTCTGATATATTTAGTAAATGGTACAGAAAAACAAAAAGAATAAATGTACATATTAAATATGCTTGTTAACGAGTAACCAAATCGAAGAATTGTGCTCTCTCAAAAATTTGCAATATCCGAAAATCATTAGCTGAAGAAAATTATTCATTGAGTTACATAAATAAAAGATTTGCATACGTTAAAGAGTTCGTTAATCTTTTTTTAAAATAATGTTTGAATGTTATTACGAATTAATGAATGTACTCACATTAAATAAAATTCTCATGTGCGCTAAAATGTGATTTTACTTATTTAGTATGACTTGAACAGAATTCAGAGGAATTCAAACTGGCAGTGAAGAAATATTTGCTGAGGCTCATTAATATTATAATTTTAAATATTGTTACCTGAGAATTGCAAAGTAATTATACAACCTAATTTTTTTTTTCTCCCAAAATTTGTTCGCTACTAAGAAAAAATTACTTTCTACTATAAATTTATGTTGTATTCGGTTCATTCCATGAAATTTTTTGGAACATCTAACAGTTCGCGAATAGTACAAGATTTATAAAATAGCTGATGATAGTGTGAATGAATTCTAACTGGATTTATAATTTTCAAACTTAGAAGTTAGATTGTATTCCGTAAAAAAAATTTATAAAAATACTTTGGTGGCGCAAGCGCAGAGATCCAACCTTTACTTCTCTCGCCTAGTCTTTTGCGCATGCGTGTGACGTCAAAACGTCACAAAAAACCGCAAAAGCAGATCGTTTAATTTTGCCGGTAGCTTTCGTTGTCTCCCTGGTTGGACATAGTTGGCTGAGCAATCCAGAGACGCCATCCCGGTTACTTTAGATTCAAGGAGTGGGACACGTTCGATTGTCGGAAGTTACGATCTTCGAATTTTGCTTTATATTCATCAACACAATGGCAGAATTGTGTGGAAAATACAGGCTGGTCAGCAGCGAAAATTTCGATGAATTCATGAAGGCTATGGGTGAGTGAATATTTCATTTAAAAAAAATGTATTCTCTCTGAGTGATCGTTATACTTTGTTTCCATTTTTGTTTCATTTTGCAAATAATATTGAAATAGAGAGATCTGTTTTAATCAGGATACGAAATTAAAATCTGGAGGAAATGTTGATTCTTTAGATATACCATCTGCTTTAAAAATTAACAACCCACAGCAAAATGTTTTTCAGAAACGATTCTTGAAATTTTTAATTCATTTGATACCTTTGCATTTTTACAAATATCGTGATGCGTTATTCTTATATACAAGTTCTGCAATAAAATTATGTACATGTTTATTGCCTCATCCTGCTGATTTTTGTGAATAATTTTACTATGAAATTGAAAAACATTAATTACATGAATATTATTTAAAAATGCCTTGAATAACCATTCTGAAGATCATTGAAGCTTACGAGAATCAAAAAGCATGTAAATTCGTTTGATGTATTGCTTTTGTGTACGTTTTCAAAATTACTAACTGATTTCGTTTTTAAAATTTTTAAAAAAATTTAACCTATTCTGAAGTTTCATTTTTAAGGGCCCTTTTTTGGAATTCTTGAAAAAAAAAAAAAGATATTTAATATCTAATTAAATATCTAAATAAACAAATATCTAATTAATTAAGTAAGCCTTGCTAATTAGTAATGTATTTAAATTTTATATGTAATATATCATTATTGCTGCAGATTATTTGTGTATATACGTAAAACATTGTTCATTACATCATCATTGATTTAACTTCTGCCACAAAATGTGAATAAATTTAATGTTACAAAAAATATACTATTTTCAAGAAGTGAATATTTTGAAATATTACCTTGCGAAAGTAAATATTGTGGTAACAAAACATTTCTAAATATGTAATGGGTTGAAAATAAAAATTCAGTAATACATTAGTATTACGAATAAATTAAATCTAAAAAGTAACACATTGCTATGTATTGCAGAGTTGTATCTTTTCAGTTACATCATGGGCTCTTCCATATTATTCCTTCATAAATAAATTTCACTCTAAATTGATTAGTGAAATATTTTTATTTGAGATATATGTATATGTGTGTGTTGTTGTGGAATGATCTAAAGGATAAGTATGAATATTTACCATTTAGTTGTGTGCAAATATGAATATGCTTCTGTGTGTGTATGGGAGTCATTATACATATCATATTGTGATTTGTATATTTTACAAATGTTATTGTGATTTGATAATGACCTATACAAATGTATGAATTTAATATACGAAATGTATTTTTAAACAATTATATGAAATATATTTTTTAACAATAGTAAAAAAAGGTAAAAGACTTTGCTATAAATTTGTGATTTTTTTAGTCTCAGAATCTTTTTCTAGATTTCTAGATTATTAGTTAATTGAATAGTATTGACTGATATATATGTACTCTTTTAAAGAAAATATGTGACACATTTTCTGCGTAGAATATTTTATTCTTTTTAAAGGACTATTTTTGTAAGAAAGAACAGTATTTTTTTTTCACTAACAAATTGTATCAATCACCATGCAATTTCCTTTCTGTGAATTACTATTAATTTTCTACAGAATATTATCTAAATATCTTTTTAAAAAAATGAAAAATTTTGCCTTGAAGTCTGAGATTTGGAAAATTCATAGAAATAATTTATGTCATTGATTTGAAAGATAAACTGGAAAAATATTTTATATCTTCATTTTCATAAAAATGATTTGCTTATTAAATAATTTAACATATATTAAGTATTGTAGTTGATTCTGAAGTCTTTCTATGTAGTACTCTGGCTATGAAATTAATTTATGTTCTCCCCCCCCAAAAAAAAAAAAAAAAAAAAGGCATTTCAATTTTTTAAGAGCTTATTGTGCTTGTATATGGTAAAATTTTATTATTTGCTGCATTCTTAGTTGCAAAGTGACGCGTTGTCGTTTTGTAAATGGCACACGCCACCAGACGCAGGAAAACAAATAAATAGGACTGAGTGAGTCAGAAGCGGTGCGATGACTTCAATCGCTGGGAGCCATTTTCTTTTTGTATTTTTTCCATAAGGTAACGAACGCCGAGAGATTTACGAGGAACGCGAAGTAGTTAAGCGAGGCAGAAATAGTTTGATTTCGGCTTTCTTACCGTGGCAGTTTTAAAATGCTCCAAAAGCTTGTGCTACCCGAGTTTGCTTTTGGTAAAAAGGAAGAAAATATTCTATAAACTCATCTTTTGTAAAGAAAATTTCTGAAATTTGCAATTTCAAAGGAAATCCTAAACAGAGATTTAGAAGCGAGTTTTATTTGTAGAGATCGTTTGTTTTGCTGTTCAGATTTAATTTCTACCTATCTTGCTTCCCCCCTTCCAAAAAAAAAAAAAAAAAACACAGACGATAGAAATTTTATGGAAAAATCCTCATCCAGATTTTGTTTAATCATCATTTTGATAGATTATTTTTAGACTTGACTTTAGATTATTTTTAGACTTGACTTAGCTATTGTGTTAGTGTGTGCTACATTACAGTATTCGAAAATAAGCAAAAGTGTTCAACAAAAAAAAAAAAAAAGCAATAGATTTAATCTAATGGAAAAATTTTGGACCGGGAAGAGAGAAAGAGGAATTAAAATGGGCGTGAAAAAATTGTTTGTACGCATATCTTTGATTACTTCCAAATACTGCAAAATTGGAAAGGCGAGGAAAAGTGTTGAAGGGGAAGTAAATTACCTAAAATTAAACGGATCTCTTACCATATCATATGAGTCACAATATAGTTAGTATGATTCTTATCTTGAGTATATTTTTAACAAAATGCGACACAATAAGGTTTTCGGTGAATCAGCCATGTAATACTGCTTGCGTTATTTTTCTATTTATTATTTTTTTTTCATCCTGAAGAGTATTAATTTTCTGGAATTATGCTTTTTTTCCAATTGTCTTTACATTTTTATCAGAATGTTATCGCATATCTTGGATATGTCATTCAAACGCATTATAATGTGCAGACTTCTTTTTAATCAGTTTTGAGAAACCGAGCCGCGTGGATGAATTCGACTGGAACAAAGGACAACGAAAAATCATCGCCAGCTAAACAAAAGGCAATCCTGTTGTCTCTGGCCGAAAGAAAAAAATTAATTTGATTGATTGTATGTATTGTTTGAAATGAATCCACATTTTAGTATCAATCCATCTCTGTTGCGCTAAATGAGGAATGAAAAATTAAACGAATGACTCCAGCCAATAATTTTTATCATTCCACATTTAACAGAATGACTAAGCAGATTATTATCATTGGAAAAAGTTCTGATCACTATTCAATCATTATTTTTAAAAGCCCGACCGTGATTCATCCCATTTGTAGTTCGCACATTTTCAAGCACGTTACTTTATGACGAACGGATGAGGAATGTAACGCATCAATTGATGACGAACAAATCTCGTTGAGAAAAAGAAACATTTTTTAAAAAGCTAGTAAGAGGTTCGTTTGAACATTTCCAAATAATGTTTTTCAAAGTAAAAATCACACGGAAAATGCGATTATCAATAGGGTATTTTCCGTAATATTTAAGATACCATAAGTAATTCTAAGATTTACACACTATTAACAAAATGTGAGCAGAATTTGATTAATTTATTTTTTCACACAAAAAGCTTTATTCTGACTCGTGGTTTGCCGCTTGTGTTTCGGTGTCGTTCCTAATCGTACCTTTATTGGGAAATTCCAAACGTAGAAATAGTTTCAATGTAAAACTTATTATTTTTTTCGTGTTACCAAGGCAACTGTGTCTGGGATTATCTCCCATTGTACTGGAAGGAAAATGTATGAAAAAAAGTTAAATTATTCTATATTTGTGAAACAGATTTGATGTTTCCGTTTTAGGTGTTAAATGTACTTTTTTTTGGTAATAAACATTAAATTCAAAACTGTTTCTAAGAGAAATGTTTACAATTTTTTTTAATGTAGATATTAATTTGAGAATTTTTGTATGAGATTTCTTTCTTTTGATTTAAATGAGGGAAAGGAAAATTTGTTCAAATCATGGGATCATATATGACTGTAATGAAAAAAAGTAAATGAAATGTTTTAAAAATTACACGGAACATTCCTTTGCAAAAAACTTGATTGTAGGGAGTAAAGTCATGATATTTTGTGCCTTATTTCGGTTCCCTCTTTTTAAATAATAAACTTTTATTATTAAGAAAATGGTTTCAAATACATATCATAAGGAATAAAACCTTAATATTCTAAAAAATTATATATATTGCAGCTTCCTCTATTTGTCTGCAAAAAAAATGAGCTTTTTTAAACATGAGAACTTATGATATTATTGATATTCCTTTTAAATCTATTTCTTTACTAAGTGTTCTGCAATCGAAAATATGCTTCTGCTTCAGAGTATATCATACCATTTAAAGGGTGGTTTTTTTAAAAATTTTATAAGCAAGAATCGTTTGAATTTGAGACTCAATATTTTAATTGCTTGTTGGACAGGGGGCATCACAGTACTCTGATGATGGCTGTTCCATGTAACGTAAGAACGATGAAAAAGTTTAACGCAGTCCAATTCAAAGGTCCGCTTGAACCACATGTACTCACATCCATGATTTTTTTGAGGATCATCAGCCACGGCGATTTCTGGGCTACCGCAGCTCTTGTCCATTCTTTAGTTGGATACAAAACAAATTATTCTATATTGAATAGAATAGAGGAGTCATTCTTAAATATCGGTGTGCGAAATGAACCATTTTACTTATGGAGCAGGATGCTGTTATTTTCAATCGTCTTTCAATAAAAGCGGCCTTCGATACTCGTTTTTGGAGAAAAACGAAAATCTTCATGATTCGCATTCTTTTTGCAAAAACATGCTCGCGAGTCTTTGTGGCAATTCGAAATTTCTTTTCTGGAGACGCGCGCCTTTTAGAACGATGACCCCTTAGAGCGTTTCCGCTGAGCTGTATGTTTTTTCTCCCGGAAGTTTCAAATCGCGCCGAATAAACAAGTGTCCTCTTACGGAACAGGATTGGTTGAAAGCAAACGGAGCACTAAAGTCTGGATTTGTTCGACACACGATACAGGACTCTTAATTCATAATTTATGTACTTTTAGAAGGGTTAAAAAAAAAAATTCGTCTTGCAAAACTCAGTCAATACATAAAAGGCACTGGTGATGTGTTCTGTCAAAAGAAGCAGAAATTTAACCGTGATGTCCATGTGAAGTCTGAAAATTTCCATAACGTGTAGCCTTCGTGTTGCCTTGAAGTACGACGTTAATTAAAATAATCAACCAGAAATTGCGTCCTGCTGTCACCATATTGTAATCTCATAAGAAAGCGTGCGTGATTCCGTCTTGTTATACCACCCAGGGGTTTACCTCCTGTTGGTAACTAAGTACGGGAATTATGATATTGAGGTATCGTAGTGAAATTTTTTATTTACCATGGTATTAACTATCATTGTAATGCGCCCTTGAGATACCTTAAAAATATTTTAAACCCTCCTGTTTGTCAACCAATTTTTATTCCCTCCACTTTTGTCCTGATAACAGTTTAAATAAATATTTGACGCAGCTTAGATTTGGCTCTTGCACCATAAACCCTTTAACTCACTGTTAAGATTTTTAAATGTTGCTATTTATAAGATTCAACACCATTGACAACTATGAGGCGGAAATAAGTTGAAAATGTTTTAAATCTTTTTTTCTCGTCATGTTCTTACATTTTTTTTTATATATCTTTGCTTTTGAAACAGTCATCTCACAAAGGAAACTTTTAATTTGCCTCTCAAAAAATAAATGAGTAATAAGACAAAAACTATTGAATTACATTAAATATTAGTTATTAAAAAGTACTGCTACGAATATTACAGTCGCAACACAATACCATAATTCGCATGTTTAACTTTTTGTTGAATAATGTTCTGTAACGCACCTCTGTAATGAGAATAATAAATCGAAAAAATGCGATGCACGATTTTTGACGACAAATTCGAATATGCTGCAAAAGTCCATTGGTTGAGGTCAAAATAGGAATCGATGTAGGTTTAGTCAAAATTAAATCCTGGTGTGGCTGGGTATAGAATTTATGAAAATGAGGTATGTGCTCGTTTTTCGTCCTCGTCATTTTCGTTGTAGCATTCGAATTATTCCGTTCCTTGGAATAGATATGCGATTAGAAACTTGAAAATAATAATTCGAAAGAAATCAACGGAGGAGCTTAAAAACTCATAAAAATTTTTGGGCATTGAAAGTATATATTCAGTACATTTTGGAAGTGATCTTAAGTGTAGAAATGTCAGGTTGTCGTATCTTCGACTGCAGTAATCGGAAGGATCATGGCCTCCAATAATTTTGTCGACTTGTGAGTCCAGGTTTCACTCACGACCCATCTTCTGGAACAATGCTGCAGGTTTAACGGAGTTCGAACTCATTCCTCATGTCATGTGTGGAAGTTAGGCGAGTACCAGCCCATTCTCGTCATTTGACCTTGGTTTTAAATTCCGAGATCAGTCGTTAGTAGCTGTCGTGTTGCGTGTTATGTCAATAAACCCGAACTTCGGTGATATTATCGAGTGAGCGGCTTTTCAGAATAACCTCATTCATGAAAATTTTTATGTTCACAATTCATAAAAAAAAGTAATAAAGAAGAGACAAACAAAACTATTATTGGCAGTGAATTTTTCGACACTTTTTTAATGTCGTGAAGCAGCAAGGAACGTTAAATAAAGATAGATCGAATGAGCATCCTACGCATTTTGGGATGTGCGCACGGTTTGAGGATTTGCTTTCGCGTGATTTATGGTGACGCGTCGTGCGAACTCTCGTCGCCGTTTCCTCAAGAGATGGCCTGCATTGCGAAACTGCGCAAACTTTATGTTCGGAACGGTGGATTTCTTTTCCAGTGGACAACCTGCCACATTAAAAAAAAAAAAAAAAAAGTTTTTCTCTGGAATCGTAAGAGATGAAATTCGTCTTCTCTGATTTCTGCAAAAAGAGACATTAACTTTACATTTTGTATTTGCCGAAGGCAATTATACTTCTTTTTCGAAAAGTAAAAATGCATGGTAAAAAAAAAAAAAATGTGAAATATTCGCTTATGAAGAATTCCACCGACCAAAAGTTGGTGAATTTACAAAAGTGTAAAATAATATAGTTGGAAGAACAAACTGGATATTTCTGAGAGAGAGATGCGTTCTGAGAAAAAAGATAGAACTCCCATTTTCGTTTTATGACCTTTTGATTGATTGAATTTTTTTTTTTTTTTTTGAATATTGAGCAACAAAGGCTATTATCCCGTTTTATTGCATTCTTTCGGCTTTGAATTCTTTTCCGAGTGCTGCTCCATGATTTCAGTTTCAAATTCTTCGCTGCTTATAAATGCATCTCCTCATCATATTCTCTACGCTTTTCAGTCGCCGCAATAGCCTAGTAGTCATGGTCGCGGCCGGCGGTTTTCGTCGAGTCGGGGATTCGAGCCTTGATGCCGCTAAAGACCCGCTGTGTAGCCGGGGCCTATGCACGTTAAATCTATCGAGGCTCAAAGCCCTCTCGTTGGCGTGATGTGGAAGTCTGGAGAGGAGGGCACCAGCTCTATTAAATATCGTCCTCATCACTAGATCGAGGTTCGAAATTACGAGATCCGTCGCCACTAGCCCCCGTGTTGCTTCTAGTTAATAAAACCAAACCAATCTAGTCTACATAAGTCGCGTTTCATTTGGGAAAGATTTTCAATTCAAACAACATCATATTAAAGATCCAAATTTTTAATCGAATGGAAAAACGTGATAGAACTCCTCCATAAGTTGATTACGTTGATATAAAGATAAAATATAAATAGTATTAGGCTAATTATGTAGATATGAAAGTTAACATAAAATTATAAGTAGAAGATATATTGAATGTTTTTCGGGTTACCGCACAATCATTTTCAGAGCCTGTTTGATATAGTTTTCAATTATATTTTGGATTCCTGTTTATTTAGGAAACACAAGTGTTTTTGTATGATGATGCAATCCGAGAATCCGCTGTGAGGGGTAATGGGGTTGCAGCACGTTAAATGGGCTTCACAATCTTTTCGCATTATCACCAGTTCCTTATGTCGTCCTCGTTACTTAATTCTGATTATGATCCGTCACCAATAGCCATCCGTTGCTCTAGTGCTGCGATTTCAAACATTTTTCAGTTTTCGTATCCCCAAACGAGTCCTTTAGGACCCCGTCCCTTCCCTCCGCGCATATTGTTTTACCCATTACACATTTTGAAAAATTCTCCATAAAAGGGTATGTTGAATTAAATGATTTATTTTTTTCGTTGTATATATATATATTATTTTTGAGGGAATCAAACGAATCAATATAAAGATCGGAAACAAGAAAAATTAATGGGGTAAAAAACGCCCATTCAGCAAGCTCCTTGTTAGCAAACAGCAATAAGTGCGTTATGGCTATTTCAGAAAGTCAATGGTATTCGTCACCACGAGGAATTCCAAAACTTTTTATGTTCATCATTTCGTCATTGAAGAGGCTCTTGAAAGTGACGCGAACCTCAGCAATTTCTCATTTTCAGGGGTGCGGGAAAAACCCCACCACAATTTATTTGCTTTACACAACAAATTTAAGTTTTTAGATCTTGTCAGTTTTTTTTTTATCGCTCATTATCTTTTGTATATGTCTTGTTCTTCATGTTCTTTTAAAAATTAAAAAAAAAAAAAAAGAATTTAAACAAATGTTTAGCGCAGCATTGCCTTATTTCGGATCTTGCGCCATAAAATCCCACATTTTCCTTTTCAGGAATCGACAGTGTTACAATTTAACATTCTTTATAATAAAAAAAACTACTCACTTAATGAAATTTTTTTTAGTTGTGTGGCTGCCGTAACCGTTTTACTTACGTGTACCTCATTATGGGCCTCACGCATACACTTTGGGATACGCGTTCCTTCGTTTGAGAACAGCTGTTCGTTGTGTCATGTTATTTGATTCATCTGATTTGACATCTCTTGATTTCTGTATCGTCATTCCCCGCTTTAACATGCTGACACATGCGTAGCTTAATACGATTACTTTTTTCTGTTTAAAAATCTATACATGTTACATTCATAAACTTTCTGTGTTAATCGAACAATTTTTAAGTTCTTGTTATAATTCTATGTTAACAAAAAAATGTTTTATGAAATATTTGTCCCACCTTCATTACTTGGACGGTTTTTAAACTGGAAAGAAGCAAATCCATGTTTTTAGAAGATAAAAGCAATGCACGTGGAAAAAGATGCATCTCTGGGTTGTATCTAAGGGCAGCTGCAAAATGTCAACTGGTGTTCAGATACAAGGAAACGACTGTTACTGATTAGGTTTGGAAAAATGAGACAGCCACGAAATTATTTTCGTGTAACTTTCTTCCTGGTCCAAACCTTTTAATCAAAAAAAAAAAGTGTTTGAAAGAGATAGATGAAATTATTTTAATTCTTCCTTTCTTTTTGATCTCCTTTTATTAATTCGAGGAAAAGTTTTCCATTTATATCTAATTTAAGCAGAATTCATATTCTTAAATGACTGCTATAAAATTGATATGCAGTTTGCATGAAAAATAATTAGTCCTGTTTTATGACTGTTTGGAACGATATTAATAAATCTAAAAGTTGTCAATTTAGTTAAATAGAGTATTTGAATTTGTAATGAATATGATCGTTTGAATTTTGTTTATTTTGAAGATTATCTACAAAGAATGGTGAAACCAGCGTTTTATTTATGAGCATTTTTATAAGGTGTCATCGTAGAACAAAATTTCAAACACTTGAATTAAAAAAAAAAAAAAAAAAACTAGATGTTAAATAAATCTTTCAAATGAAACTAAACTTTTGTAAATAAGTATTTTGGCGTGTAACTTTCCACACCGACCTTAAGCTTTTATGAACCAAGTTTCTGGTGACTGGTTGTTAAAACGTTGGCTTGCATTCAAGTTCATCGATTCACAGATCTGCTTACTTTATGTTACATTATAAACTACGTAGCGGATATTTCAAATTGGTTTTTCACATTTTAAAAGATTAAATCTGCAAAAAATATTAACTGTTTGCATATTACGTGTTGTCTTTAAGTTGTGAATTTAATAAATGGGAAATGATTTAACTTTAATTGTATCTAAAACCGAATTTTTTTTGTATGAATGGGTTTAAAATGCATTTAACAAAAATAATTTCTTCCGATACTTTATTATAATAGGAGAGGAAATAAATCTCGTTTATCTCTTGATAATGAAAATAGGATGACACAGTGAACTAAGTATTTTGGAATCTAAAAATGATGCTTCGGAATATATATTAGCCACGTTGGCAAAAGATTACTGCACATTACGTCAGTATTCATTCTTGTTTTAAGAAAAGCAGAAATTAAAGAAAGGGGGGGGGGATGGCGTTATAGAAACATTTTCGCTTGTAAAATATGAAACGATATTTATTATTTTTAAATGCATACCTGGTTTTAACTCCTAATTGGCTATTTAGAAAAACATGTCTGGAAAGAACTCGTAATATTTAAATTATCACGTTCAGATATTGAACAATTTAGAAGATCTTGGATTCCGTTGAAAAACATCAAGCATCATAATCGCAAATGACGAGAAAGGAGTTTTTTAAATTTTGTTCTTCACTTTGAAATTGCAGTGGAAGTACAGTGGCTCAAACAATTGAGAATACACCTTACTTTCACTTGATAAATCCAACTTTTAATGAAAATAACACATTAACTAGAATAGAAGACGTATTTTTACTTTTACACGTAATAAAAGGGTTAATTTACAGTAAAATATAACGAAAATCAACAAAAAAATATCTAAAATTAGAAGTTTCACAAATATTTGAAGTAAACATAGACAGATCTTTACCTCAAAAAATTAAGGATACACCAATGAAATTTTTTCGATATATTACATGCATAGACAGTATCAGTATTTTGTTGCATGTCCTTTGGCTTTTATAATGTCCTCCAAACGTCTTGGTACCGATTCGACCAATTTTTTAGTGGTTTCTGGAGATATTTTATCCCATTCTTCTTGTAACACTTGCTTTAAATGGGCTTTGTTTCTAATCTGGTGTTTTTGGACCGCTGTTTCTAGTGTGGCCCACAAATTTTCTATGACATTGATGTCAGGGGACTGTGGCGGTGTGTGCAATTGCTGTTTACAATGAAAAAGACACCAAATTTTGACATTACGTGCCGTGTGTTTGGGGTCGTTGTCGTGCTGAAATATAAAATTTCCATCTAAACCCAATTTTTGTGCACTTTCTTTAAGATTGTTGTTGAGTATGTCTATATAAAGCTTATGATCCATTATACCATCTATAAAAACTAAATTTCCTACCCCATTTGCACCCATACAACCCCAAACCATGACGGAGACACCACCATGTTTAACTGTAGGACGTAAATTTTTTGGATCCAAAGCGGTGTTCGGCTTTCTCCAAACGGTGTGACGATCATCGCTTCCAAAAATGTTGAATTTACTTTCATCACTAAATATAACTTTCTTCCAAAAGTTTTCTGTCTTCAACTGATGAGTTTTTGCAAACTTCAAACGCTTTTTCTGATTTTGTAAGCTTATGAAAGGTTTCTTTCTAGCTACTCGACTGCTATATCCAGCATGTCTAATCACATTTCTCACAGTTTCAGCACTTACACTTCTGCAGATTATTCGAGAAGTTTCTGCAGCTAGTTTGACTGCACTCGGTTTAGGATTAATCTTGATATTTTTTAAAATTTTCCTTTTAGCTACATCACTCAGAATACTTTTCCTTCCTCTTCCACTCTTATTCTGAATTAATCCATCGCGTTTAAATTTCCCAATGATTTTCTGGACACATGAGTGACTTCTACCGAAAATTTCAGCTATTTCACGATAAGATTTTCCCTTCTTAAATAACCTTAATATAAATTTTCTTACATCAATACTAGTCTCTTTCCGAGGAGCCATTTTCCATTTAAAATTACAGCTTTATATTCTCATAACCAACTTCAAAAGACAGAAATAACAGTTGAAAAAGTTTAGGATAAAATTTCCCAAACTTTAGTAGCAAGCAAAAAGAAATCAAGTGGTAGTTAAACAAAAATTTCATTTGTGTATCCTCAATTTTTTGAGGTAAAAATCTGCTTATGTTTATTTGAAATGTTTCTAAAAAGTTTTATTTTAGAATTTTGTCGTTGATTTTTCTTTATTTTTACTGTTAATTAAACCTTTTGTTATGTCTAAGAATAAAAATTCGTTTGCACTTCTGGTTAAGGTGTTATTTTGATTGAAAGTTGGATTTATCAAGTAAAAGTAAGGTGTATCCTCAATTGTTTGTGCCACTGTAGATATTGTGAGATTGTGGAAACTTGTTTGTACGGTTTACAAAATAATACCTTTGTACACATTAAATATTAAAGACACGCTTTTCTATAAGGTTATAACAACAACTGTATTCATTTGCAAAATTACTGTCATTGAAGCCCGAGTACCAACAGAACAGAGAAGTATCGTATAAAATTAATTTTAAAAACCCAATTTTGTGTAAGAATGCAAATTCTTAGTAACGACGTTGAATTACAGTGTCAAAATAAATCGTGACTTTTTCTTCAATAAAAAGTATTCCCTTTATCTTGAATTGTAAAATTTTTAAAAGGGGAAAATATTGTAATAATTAGATCCTCTTTGTGATTGTTTCCCTTAGGCTGACTTTCCCTATCCATCTCGCCTAGCAAATATTTTTCAGAAATTCCTAATCTCCATAAGATAATATGTTGACTTCCTGTAGCGGTGTATTAACTTCCGATCTGGATTGTGAATAATGCTCGGTTGCTGTAAGTTCTTGCACCCATTCCGCTTTCACAGAAACGGAAAAAAAAAAAAAAGTGGAAAGAGTGTTTTTAGAATCACACTCTTTGAAATCGATCTGTGCAGAAAACTTTTTGCTCGAGATAATTTAAAACAAATCCAAATAAATGTTATTAGAAAAGTGTGAGTAATAACATTCTAGAAAGAATTCTTGCACACAACGCTTTTCGGTAAGGAGTAAATACTGAAAGATTTTTGAGTTTAGTTATGCTTTGCCGCGTTGAAAAAATCTAGACAACAAGCGCTATGTCTGAAATTGAGATGCGTAATGATAAAATGGCGTTTTATATAAAACTTTTACTTTAGAAATTTTTAAAACTTTTATTTAATGCCTGTTTTCGCTTAATTAAAGAACATTACGCGAAATGTTTTTCAAAAAAAAAAAAAAAAAAAAAAATTATATTGATATATGTTATGTTTAGGGAGCAGTATATTTTATTCATTTCTGTCGAAATCATTCATTTTTTTTTCCATGCGCAAAATAGTTTTTGTTGTTCCTCTTTTAAGTTTTCATCTAACATGATCCATTTACATTATTTTAAAGGAAAAAAAATTGCTTTAGATTTGTAGAGTAAATTAAAGGTTAGTGTTGAAAATGATATATTAGTAAATGAACTGGAGTTTTTATTCTGATTATAGAATAAAGCCATCAGATTGATTGTTTATTAGTCGCACTCTGGAGCAACACGAGGGCTATTGTTGATGGACTTCGTAATTTTGATCTCGGTTAGACGACACTTGCCAGTGCTCAGGTGGCGTCCTGAGCACTGGCACCTCCATCTCGAAACTTCCACACCTCTCCAATGGGAGGATTTGGAATCTCGACAGATAGAGCGTACATCAGTTCCGCTACACGTCTTGGTTTTTTGGGACATCTGGGCTCGAACTCCGTCTGCGAGTTCGCGGCCCTGACTACTCTTTTAACTTTAGTTACCGCGGCCTAGGCATTGTGCTTTCAGTACCTTGGCCGCGTCGCTCTGAAGAATGGCCAGTCCTTTAAAGTGCTCATAAATTTTAATTGCTTTTTGTTTGATGCGATTTCCACACACAGGTATCTTTTTCCAACCTAATCATCAAAGCTCGTTCTGTATTAACGTGACGTGTATGAGTAGCGTGCCCCGAACAGGACGGGCAACCATCTGCAATAGATTCCTTTTTTTTTATTATTTTTTATTTTCCTTCCGTATTGCAGATTCATTAAAATTTTACAGTAGTCGATATTTTTTCTCCATTCTTCAAACGATTTAAAATTGGATTTTTGCCTCGAGAGATATATGAGGTGTTTATATTAAATAACGATGCTGATGTTGCAACAGAAGAATTCCGCATACGCCAACGATCGACAGCTATTTAGCGTGAAGCCTTCTCTTTCGAATGAAGTGCCTCTCTCTTCTTTAAACAAATCTGGATAGCCGTAGCTTCATTCGTATTATTGTGACATTTCACATGAAACTTGGATAAACCGGTACTGATAATTTATTGAAAGAAGTGTATGGCAATGAATGCTTATCGTGGTCACGTGTTATGAGTGGTTCAAGTGTTTTCGGGATGGTCTAGAAGACCTTGCAGAGGATTAACGCCCGAGTCGACCTTCCACATCAAAAACGGATGACAATTTCCAAAAAATCGGTAATCTGGTTCGATTTGACGTCGGTTAAGTATTCGTGCGATTGCTGTGACTGTAGGAATTGACAAAGAATCCATACGGAAAATTTTGCATAACAATTTTAACATGCAAAAAGTGTGCGCTAAAATTATGCCTAAAATTCTCAGGTTTGAACAACAAGAAACTTGCAAAAATGCTTGGACTGACGCTTTGAATACCATTGGAAATTATCCACACTTATTGGAAAAGATAATAACGTGTGACGAATCGTGGTTTTTTACTTATGATCCTGAAACGAATCGCCAATCCATGCACTGGAAGAGCCCATCTTCACTGAGAGTCAAAAAAGCTGGAATGTGCAAATCAAATTTTACAGCTATGATGATAGTTTTTTCTATGTTCACGGGATTGTGTACCTTCAGTGGATTCTTGAAGGTAAAACTATTAGTCAACATTTCTCTCTTCATGTTCAAGAAAAATACGACCTGAAGTGTGGAAGGACAAATCAATTCCGCATTGTCTGTCGAGAGGTTTCAAGGCTAAGTACAGCATCCCATTGTTAGACCATCCGCCTTATTCGCTGGATATTGTCCCATGCGACTTTTTTCTGTTCTCTAAGGTGAAATCAGAAAGGAACAAGATTTAAGCCCGTTGAAAGTGTGAAAGAAAAAGCGGCACGTGTCCTGAAGGAGCTGACAGAAAACTTCCAGCACCGTTTCATCAATGGAAGATTTTCATGGAGCGTTGTAGGGATAGAGGAGGAGTGTGTATTGAAGATAATAAGTAAATATGTATGGCATCAAAATAAAATGTTTTACCAGTGTCAGTCTCGTTATTTAATAGTCACACTGTGTATACTATTTTTTTTAATTGTTACTATTGCTTTTAATTTGTTTCAGCTATTTTACAAACCTATGGTAATTATTTTTTTCAGGTAAATATCCAAAATTTTCTAATGTAATATTACAATGACGAAAATTGAACAAGTCGAATGAATTTTATTACGCATGTGTTTGAACACATTTAAAGGCAATCTTAGAATAAATTAAAAGAGAACAACGCTTTGTTGTTTGCTCATTTTGGGGTAAATTTCCTTGATATTTGGAATCGATAAACAAGGGGATATCCCATAAATATATCAACTACAAAAATTTCACATCGGATGTGTGTTAAATGCGCGTATAAGGAGACCCCGTTACAGGAGAGCTGACGCAATTTTTGTTCCGCTTTAAAGGAGACTTCACTGCAGTATGTTTTTCAGTATAGTGAGGGAAAAGAAAAACTTTTTTTAACGATTAATGAACATTTTAAATGCAGTTATTGATTAATAGTAACACTTATTTAATCATTAAGGGAACGACAGCCATAGGTTTAGGGGACCTTGTGAAACTATTGTAATAAATGAGAATTTTTTTTTGTTATGACTGTATTTTGTTTTTTTGGTTTTTATTAATGTTGCACTTGGAGCAACACGGGTTATTGGCAACGGACCTCGTATTTCTGAAACGTCGGTCAAGTGTCGAGGATGACACCTAAGCTGGCGCCTCCTCCCTTTCCTAACTTCCTGACCACGGTACCGAGAGGATTTTGGGCCCCGATAGGTTTAGCGTGCTTCATCCCTGAATAGCGAGTCTTAAGTGGCATTAAGGCTCGAATCTACGACTCGACTAAAATCGCCGGACATGATGTTGTCATATTCACTAGGCTACCGCGGCCCATATGACTGTATTTCTTCCCGTCACAAAGGCCTGCTAACCAAGCCTCGTTATTTTGAATCACTGTCAGATGACGAAGTCGTTACCTGAAGTTGAATGGCAAAGGATTTTTGAACCTTAAAAGTGAAACTGAAATGTTCGAGTGGTTTACAACTTAAGAGAATGAGGGTTGTACAAGTATTTCTTAGTGTTTTTTTTTTTTACATGATTATAAGAAAATTTTAAATAAAAAATATCCTGTTTTCTGTACTGTCGTTGTTAGAACACCTGGATTTTTCTTGCTATGTTAGACTAAAATGCCACAGTAGGTGAAAAAAATGAACTTTGTCCCCCCTGGGTGTATACTGCATCCAGGCCAAATCATCTGACTGAAATTGATATAATATATATATACGTATATATTTGTTAGATTTATAATATGCTCATGTTTAGATCTGTGAGAACTAGTATTAAATTAGAAATGAATTTGTATTTAATACTTTATAAATGAATTTGTATTTAATACTTTATAAATGAATTTGTATTTAATA
>BMAW01091430.1:1401059-1491275 GCA_019974015.1 Nephila pilipes | reverse complement strand
CTTTATAATAAATCTTTATGTTCATTGCAGGAGTGAACATTGTGATGCGCAAAGCTGGTTCTTTATCTAAACCTGTTGTTGAAATAAAGCAAGATGGAGATGTGTTCATTTTGAAGACGACTACCACCTTCAAAACCTCTGAAATAAAATTTAAGTTGGGAGAGGAGTTTGAAGAAACTCGTATGGATGGTAGCACTTGCAAGGTAAAATATTGACTGTTATTTGCCATCATATATTTAAAAATATTATAGTTCTTATGAATTTAATTCTAGTTAAATTTTTTTTTTACTTCTCTAAAGTAAGCACTCTCAAAAAGAATAATTGGACCAGATACTGTATATACCTGAATGGGTACTATTTTCTATTTTGTAGCAATGAGAATTTGTATGTCAAATTTCGTACAAGCAAATTACAATGTTAGGCGGGGCTGGGAGGGAGTTAGAATCGAACTTGGCATCAGGACATATATTGCATCTAGGCCAGAATATTTTTAATGATATTAAAGTTTTTTTTTTTTTTGGACGAGAGGATGATTGGGCATAAAATGCTATATAAGCTAAATAACATTTAAAAAGAAATTTTAAATTCATAAACTATATTTTATCCATTTGTAAATGATTAATTTGAGTGCCATTTTTAGTATTTTGGTACATTTTAATGAAGTGTTTTCAATAGAGAGAGATGTATAAAATTAGAGTCTACTGGTAATATAATTTAGATTAACAGAGTTTTTTTTTTTTTTGGTAGTATTTCTCTTATTGAAAGATAAGAAAAATTATAATTTTCAAATACTTGTGAAATGAGGTGGAAATTATTCATACAACCTCTTCCTTTGAGAAATTTGAGACAAAAATTGATAAATAATAATGTATGTAAATAAGTTTATTTCAATAATTTAGTGGAGACTATTTGAATTCATATTGAAAATATTTTCTCTTTTCATTGTTTTCCATTGATAGACAACCATTACTCTAGAAGATGGGAAGCTGATTCAGAAGCAAAGTGGAGACAAAGAAGTTAATATAGTTCGTGAAGTGGAAGGTGATCAGATGAAAACTGTGAGTGAATTTCTTTTCAAAAGAAATTGAATAACTATGAGAAAATACCTTTTATTTTATTTTCTGTTCTAGGACATTTGGATGTGATGTTGTCCCCTTACAGAATATATTACTATTCCTGCTAAAAAGCATAGAAAAAACTCTATTAAAGTATTAATATTCTTCAATGTATATTTCTTTTAAAAGAAAATTTGTTGAATATGCTTTAAAAAATTTGCTTGTTAAAAGATTTTCCTTTCAATAACATATAGATATTAACAAATTGAATCAGTATAATAACCTTGCATTAGTAGCATGCATGAACCGATGAAGAAAATTGCAGCTTTAATTTGGTTTCATAAATCGGCTTCTTTGACTTAGGATTTTTTAGAAAACCTTGAGGACTCGCACAGTTTCCACCAAAACTGTGTGTTTAAATATTAGAACATAGATTGCTTAGGGGCAAATAATTAATTATATAAGACAACCAGTAAATGAACACAATTTCATTATGTCATTAAATAAAATGCTCTGAATGTTAAATAATTTTGAACTGGACATAGTATTGAGTAATTGATACAGAAAGTTTTGTCATAAGCTGATTCATTTAATATTAATTTTCTATAGATACTAGCATTTTATTATCACCAACACTGGTATTTTTCTGCTCATAGTGTGCTCTTGCACCATAATTCAATTTGATATATTTGATAAGCTTAAGAGACAGAAAAACTTGACACTAAACAAGAAAAATTTATCATGGATTCCTAATAACCTAGTCCACTCTCTCCAGCATTCCATCCTAACTAACAGTTCTAATTATAATTGAAAAGGTATGCTCTTACCATGCCCTTTACCATGGTTTGTGTGAATTGTCTTTAATAGTAACCATAGTTGATAGTTTGTCTAAACTGTCTTTGATAGATAATGCTGTTATAGTTCAATTTCATCCAATCCTTAAGATCGTTACAATACTTGGACTATCAGTTCTTGACCTCATTCATTTAGACTACCTATCCTTAGCCTCTATATCTCTTCTCATTTCCCCCCCCCCTTGCTTATATATCATTATATCTGAATCATTTCACTTTAATTCGACCTGCATCTAATTTACATAATGTTTCATTTGGGTGTGGAAGAAATTGTTATTTTATACAGTTAAGTTAATTAGAAGTCTCTGAGGTAAGTGAAAAGAAAATTGTGAATAGCTCAATGTTACAACATTAGCATCCCTAGGTAGATCAAAACAAACAATGAGTAGTATGATGACATAGTAGTGACAATACATGAGACATATTAATCTGGTACAATAGTGACACATCATATGGTAATATTTAAATGATCTTTATCTTTTTCTTTACTACCTTTTCAAATCAGTTGATTGCTCATTTATTTTAAATATATTTTCCCTTCAATGTTCTTTCTAGAAATTTTTTTTAAAAAGTATTCTATAAAATTTTTTAATTGAAAAATTAATTTGTAGATGTCTTGATAAAATTAAGGATTTTTTAAATATTTTTTTCTCTGTTTTTATTATTTTTTGAAATATATATTTTACAAAAACTTTTAAATAACTCTTCCAAAAAAAAAAAAACGTTTTAAAATTTTCAAACTGCTTCACATACGTAATTTAATATGATGAACATTTAATGAATTTGTATGTGGAGCTCCCTATCATTTAAAAAAAAATTATTTTCTACCTGTAAGTAATGGGATTGTCTTCTTTCATCTTCACGCCTCATTTAAGTAAGAACATTATTACAAAATGTATAATGAATAAAAGTTTTAAAAAATTCAACAGAATGAAACTTTTTAAATAAAAATATTACTTTTAAGATACCATTTCAATGGGAATCTGTAGCCATTTTTTTTCCTAAAAATTAAAATTTTGATTGAGTAAAAAAAAAAAAAGTATTTGGGAAAAAGAAGCAAAAGAATTATTTAGTGTCAACAGGTGCAGTAAGCTAACTTTCTATATATATCTATTCTGTGGAATGTCTGATATTGTGCCAGATCAAAATTATCTCAATACCATTGGGTTGTAAACATCATTCAATTGAATGAAATATTTAATATAATTATCTGTATATAATGTTGAGAAATATTCTTATAAAAGGATCTGCCTCATTCTAAATCATATTAAAAATTAAATTGTAAATAAATTGGTTGTTGAAATATACTTACACAAAATATATATATAAGCAAACTATTACATTTATTGTGGTTGAAGTATAAAATATGATTTGAACATTTTCAAAAACATCTGTAATAACATCTAATATTTTTATCTTTTCCCTCCCCCTAGATATGCCAAGTGGATGACATTGTAAGCACCCGCATCTACAATCGATGTGAATGAGCTCAATTTTGTGACCCATTGGGATTATGTTTCCAGTTCACTTTCGTAAAATTGTCAAATAAGTTTAATATTATGCATATTTGTTTTCCATTTTTTTGATATTATTCATTATTTTCCATTTGCTTTTTATATGTTTTTCTGAACATATCACAATTAAAAATGCTTCATTTCTAATTGTCTTCAATCCTATTTATGACCTTTACTTTGTCAAAAACTAAGTTAAATGCACAGGGTTTACATTTAATATCACATTATATACATAGGAATGTTTACAAAATAATTTTCAGTATTTTTATTTGATACATTTTGATTTGGGAGCGAACAATTTGGTTAAGATATGTTTTATTTATACCATATTTAATTCATAATATTGATATTATACTTGACAAAGATTCATGGTTTCTGAAACTGGTAGATATTTTAAATGCTCTGTAAAAATTGTTTTAATGCAAAATTTCTCTGAGTAGAGGAATAATTATCAGTTGCAAACTAAAAATCTTTCCCATAACTAGAATAATTTTTTCCATTTTAAATTCTAATTGAAATTGTTACATATTATTGGAAGGATATCATCAACATCATTCAATTCTATAAATAATTGTTTTTTTTTTATTTGTTGTATTACTATCAAATGCCAATTTTCATAGTATAGAGCTATGTCAAAACATTTACTGACATAAATTGAATAAGGATAAGTAATTTATATATAATAGATGTGTAGCAGTACACATAAAAATGGTTAGGGAAAAATACAAAGAACTGAAGAAAGAATAATTATTCCTCCCAGAACATTTTAAAGAATGAATGAAAGAATTTTAACATTCTTTTATTTAAATTTTGACATATGATATAAATTCATTTATAGTCAATGCTTGTTTAAAATTCAGATTAGATTATATGAGATAACTTTCAATAAGTAGACATAGAAGGATGATTGCTGAAATCGCCTTTAAAGAATTTACTCAAAATATCTTGCCTTATATGAATGTTAAAACTTAAATGTAATGAATCTTGTATGTGTTACATCTAAGGCAGAATTTTCCATTTCAGAAATACATCTTGTATTATCTATTAAAAAATTACCTGGAACAGCAAAATAAACAATGCTTTTTAACTATTTGATTTAAAATTAGTTTCATTAAAAAATAACACTAAACAAACCTAACTTTAAATTTGTATTGCATGTTTCTATTGTCAGTTTTTAAAACATTTCACTCATCTCAGAATAAAATATTACATACAAGGTTTTAATTTATATTTAAAATACCTGTATTAAAAATAAATTTATCTCAAAATGAATGCGAGCTTCATTTACTGTGTATTTGATTTTTCTTGAGTAATTTAGCTAGTATAATCTTAATGTATTAATTTTTTTAAATTGAAATATATGATGCGAAGAAATAAGTTCAAAAATTATTTGATCAAAACTGTTTCGCTTTATGGTGAAATTTTAAAATGTTAGTTATGAAATAACTATGAAATGAAGAGTGTATAAATGTACATTGTCACATATATTAGTTTAAGCCTCATTGGATGTTTTTATGAATTTTTTTCTAAATGAACAAGAATTTTAATATGTGAATTTACATTTATTTTCAAACAATTTTTCAGAGTAATTATGAAATGAATTCCAAGTATGTTCAAATATATAGTTCAACAAATATATAGTTCACTCACTCAAAAATATGAGTTCACTTTTTAATGCTATAAAAAAAATTTTTGTACAAAATATAAATTACAAAAACGTAGCAATATGATTAAAAAATAAATGTACAATGCAAAATTTTCTCAAAAATAAACTTGATCTAGCAAGCATTTATGCCATACACATAAAAGGATACAAATACAATTTCAAAACAATTTATATAATAAATATTTCCAGGTAACAAAAAGTAGACTAGGAATCAGCATTACGAGCTCTTCTTGGAAGCTTCTATTTGCAACTTTATCAAGTGAAATCTGAATCGAAAGATACTGCAGATTAACAAGAAGAAATTGATAATGTAAGTTGTCACGCAAACCACACAAAAATCGTATAAAATAAACATCAGGATGTAAGCAAGATAAACGGAACAGAGGTTGGATAATGCCGAGAGCACAATCAAAATCTTTGATAATGTTAGATTAGGGATTTCACCTAAAAGAGAAAATAGTTTCAGTAATTTTTCATATTTTTAAATACTTCAAACTTTTTTTTACATAAATATATTTCTATAAAACTGAGAAATTTTACCTTATTAATAGTTGAATCTAAATAGAAAAACTAGCCCTCGTGTTGCTTCTAGTGCAACATTAATAAAACTAAATAGGAAACAAATAAAGGATAAAAAGTTTGTTAAATATCATTCATGTTCTCAAACCAAACAGTAATAGTACAAACTGCATTCTTCCAAATAATGAAATAACACTTTTTAAATAAATTTGTTTTGAAGTAATTAATCTGTATGAATTTAACAAAACTTCTAATCTGATTCTCTTGAACTGAAATTTTATGAATAATTAGAGTTGATAAATTTAAACTTCAATACATTTTTTATAATATTTTAATGTGTATAAAAAAAACCTCCCAATTTTTTGGCTTAAAATCTGGAAAAAAGGTTTTATTCCTTCATAGAATGCAGTGAGGATGGTAGAGTTTAATGATGCATGAGTCCAGTGTGGCCATGCCGTGCCAAACAAGGTGAATTGTGATCTAGATGTTTGAAAAAATAGAAAAGATAAAAATTGGCTGACAATAAGTTGGGTCGCTAAGGTATCCTAGGGGTGCATAACCCGTGTTTACCAAAGATAAAAAATCCATGGGAAAGAAAAAGATTGCTAGGGTCCCTTGGGGTCGTGAAGCCTGTATCCACTTAAAGAAGGTAAACTCCTGAGGGCCATGCATCATAGACACCATTATATTCTTCCTCATTCTCATCTGAAACAACTGTTGATCCTTGCAGTGTTGAGTTACGATTTGAATACTTTTCGTAACATATCCTGTAATGATATTTATGTATAAGATCCCTACCCTATTTTCAGAACATTTTTTTGACAAGGGATTTCTTATACATATTAAAATGCAGTAATTAAAAAAATATATAAATCTCATTTAAACTTTTCTCCCTATTTTAGCATTTCAAGAGTCCAAATGACATGTTAATACTTGGAAAGATTACTGTCTGACCATAGATTTGGCAAAGTTTTGATTAACTAAAATCTATTCTTTAAAAAGTTTGAAATTTATCAAAATATGTTTTACATTGTTTTAATAAAAATTTCAATCAACAATGAAAAAAAAACTAGATTCATGGAATTTTTCATCACATTTATGGAAAAAGTGATTTATTTATATACAAGTATTATTTCCCACTGTTATTATTGTATTGCTGAAAAGAGTAATAAATTAAAAAATTCATTTAAACTTATCATTTTGTGAGTGAAAAAAAAAGAAACAATTTAGTATTTGTATTTAAAAAAAATCTACTGGCCAAGAAAAAATATATATATAAAAATAAAACAAAATTTACATAAAAATTGTTATAAATAAAAGTTGTTTGTGACAAGTTAAAAATTAACTGTTTCTATTATGCATTACTATAAAACAACCAAAAAGATTGAACATTTATTCCAGCAAACATTTCTATAAAATTGAAGGGATTGTAATTTATAATTAAAATTCAAATAATGTTATATATATACACGTGTTATACAGTGTTCTTTTAGTTATAATTTTTAAGTAATGTACATATAAATTAAACAGTTATTTTACTTGAAAATCAATATTGCATTGTATTCTAAATTAAAAAAAAAAACATGCTTCATAAAAATAGTACCAAATATTTTTATTATTTGAAAAGTAGCATTAAAAACATATTTGTAGAAAAACAATCGACCATTTTGGATATCTTAAATTTAATAACGCTTGTGTGCATGATCAGTATTACTCTTGATTTCAAACAAAATAATTCATAAATTGTAAATATGTTCAACAAAATAAATTCCAGTATAAGGTATTCTAAAAGAATACTCAAAATAGTCTCCAATAATTTCTAAAAGCACACACAGTAACATTCCATCAATGAATAACAAATTATTTTAATATGAATGTATTTTTTTTAAGAATGCTTTATATAGGATTCTTTCTTTCTTTTTTTAAATTCATTACCACATATATGAAGGATACATATTTTATATAAATTTCTTCCATGCTTATCTAGTACTTCCATCATAATTTACATCTCTTAATATATTACTCTTCATATGTAAAATTGATAAATGATTCTGAGAAGCTCAAGTGTAAATAGTTTTTCACTCTTTGATGGTTAGAATTGATAATTTTCGCTTTCTAATAAAGCGTAATATTAGAATCAAATGGTAACTGAAAGTGGAAGCTTTTTCACTCTACTTGCAGCAAATGTCACCCTTTTCTAGAGGTGCTACAGATAGCTTCCTAGCTTTTAAAAGAATTATTTACGAGTCATTAATTTAATGTTTATGACAATAATACTAACACTTTTAAACAATTCAGTTAATGACAAATATTAGTTTTTCAGATATTAAATTAAAATACCTCAATAAATATATACAATATTAAACTTCATGAAACATTGAATCATTAAATATAACTAAAACTTTTGTGTGTAATATACTTTAAAACAGGGAATTGCACATATTCACCTTCAGGATTATCTGCCTTTGGAGCCATTTAAATAACAAACTTCTATCATATTACAAAGAGAAATAATTAAATAGGCAACATTCTCTCTCACTAATCAAATTTCACGGTACCAGTGCTATCTGTATACCATCAAATTTTGAAAGTTTCACTTGTAACTCAAACAACATAGATTGATTTTATTCATATTGCACTAGAAGCAACATGAGGGCCATTGGTGATGGACCACATAATTTTGAACCTTGGTCGAATGTCGAGGCTGGCACCCCTCTCTCCTAATTTCCAAATCGCACCACACCAACAGGACTGAGCCTTGACAGATTTAATATGCATCAGCCCTGGCTACACAACAAGTCTTTAGTGGCATCAAGGTTCGAATCCTTGACTCGACAAAAATTGCTGCACACGAGTCCATGACCATTAGACTACCGCAGTAACCAATTTGTGACAATAGTCGACATCAATCTCTTCCTGTTATTTTAATCTCTAAATAAACATGTCAATCCTGGCTACCAAATATTACTGAGGTTTCATGAAATTCATCTACATGATTATAATGTATTAATTTAGGGTGTGGAAAATTTTATACACATGACAAAATATGGATCAGGAATTTTCATTTTCTTTGTTCCATTAGTCTTTAATTTATAAAATTATCACTCATGTTCTTAAAATAAGTTTTTATTCAGACACTTGAAATACTTTCTTCTTCATCATTTGAAGGTCACAACAAGATTTATCAATAGGAAAATCTTAACTCGTCAGGTATCAATCTTTATTTGTACATTTAAGCTTTGTATTAGAATAATAAGTATCAAATAAATCTTGTTCTTCTGTTCAATGATAATGAAATTAGCTTGTTTCTCAAGGGAGCCTAAATTAGCTGAAGAAAAATAGGAATATGCATTTGCATTCTTGGCAGATTTGTCTGAAACAAAAGTCTGACTCTTGTCAACCTTATTCAATATTTCCATTAAAGAATATGACTGTATATTCACTAGTATTTTAAGATTCAATTGAATTACAAAAGGACAGCTTTTTTTAAAAAAGAAATCAGCAAATTGTATTTCTGCTTTATACCAGAGCCTGACAGCTGAATTCATAACTTTGTTTTTTGAAATTTTTTTCCACCTCCTACTTATTTCCAAGTGAAATTATCTTATACCTATGATTTTTGAATTATTAATTTGAGCTTCAACAGATGTAATGTGCATTAGCTCAACTCATGATGTTCTTAAAAAAGTTTGATATCCTTACCAGCTCCATGTTAGTTATGAATTCCTAACTTTACAAACTTGGTTTTAGCATGGTTTCTAAAACTTCATTGTTTTTAAGAAACCTTTAATTTTTATATTCTCAGAAAAAATATTGATTAAATGTAGTGCATGTTTAGTAAAGAACATAGTTTAAGACATATAAGCTTCATGATTACTCGGTCCAATCACAAGAAACATTTTTCTCCCTTTGAATACCAAGTTATTTATCCTTTTTATACTTCGGAGGTAATTTTATCTTATCCATTTAATATTTTAAGCATAAATCCAAAATGTATCTTCAATGTATGTATAAGTTATTTGAAAATTATTTGTATAATACAAGTTATAAAGAATATAGAAAGTCAGATAATCTATCAGATACCACTCATGAACATTGTACAGAAATATCAAAATATTGCTTTAAATTTTTGTCACCATATTGAATGGGAGAACCAATGGACCTATATCAAGAGAACAAAGAATCCAAGAAGCACAATACAAAAAAACTATTCTCACCAAGTGGTATTGAAATGAAAACATTTTAAAAGCAGCTTTCATATTTAAATAATTCGATATAAAAACCAACATTTTTAAAAACAATGTTTTTATATGGTGGCAAAGTTTATTAAAGAAAATTATTGAAATATTAGTTAAAACTGTTGGTTATTTTTAACTATAAAATTTACTTAAAAAAAGAGACATTTGTGAGCGTATTAAAAAATTCATAATACTCATAAAATCAAAACATGCATTTGAAAGTTTGTAAGCCTTTCTATTAAAAAAAAAATGGGAACCAGAATTCAGAAAAAATTATTGTGGTAAGACATGGTGCCAAATATTGGAAACTTTCTTTCTTGCTCATGATTATTGACTAAAAGTCAGCAACCCTTACTATCTCGGAGATAGTAAAGGGAGATAGTATCTCCCCTTTGTGAGTACAATAGTTTTACGAGGCGTCATGTGGTGTGGGGAGTGTCTGGTGTTCCCAGAGGGGGAAATTTTTTTCCCCTCAATCCTAAAAGTGCCTAGAGGAAAGAATATTTTGACTTATTAAAATTATTGAAATATTAGTTAAAACTTGTCGCAAACGTCTAAATATTGCATTGTTAGGCGAGTACGAACGATTCCCGAAATTTCAAAGCTCTAGCTTGATGGGAAGTTGGTTAAATTAACGATCGAAAATTTGATGACACACACTCACACACCAAGTGAAATTCAGAAAAACGTTGTAAAAAAGAACATTACTTTTTGAGTATTACTAATAGCCCAATATTATAGAGTGTAAGAAAATGGAAGCAAAAAGGAACTTTTAACTCTGAACAATCCAACAAACACACAATAAGGATAATCATTGATTATCTTAAGCACCAAAGTTTATATAACACAGTGCCTTTACTGGCTATAATAGAAAAAGTATTGATAGAATAGTCAGAGCTAAAGCAAACAGAATAACTGTGACAAAAGGAATATGTGTATTAATGAAGTGGAACAGAGAGTGTAATGCTTTTGTCATAGTTAAATCCAGGATTAAAATATCTTGGAAAAAGTAAAATACTCTTTAATGAAATTTTTCAAAAAATTTAATTTTTTAATATTTATTCAAAATAAAAAAAAAAAAATTCCGAAGATATACAGGGAAGGAAATGCCAAACCAATTTTATCACTTTAAAATATGAATATTTAATGTAATGTAAAAAAAATGGTAGACCTATTGGATCAATCACCTATTGGAAAAGAAACATATGGTAAAGAAAAGATTGTTCTGACATAGTGAATACTGTATTCCCCAATTATGAATAAAGAAAGTAATTTGATATCAAAGGACTTGAAGTACATATAAACAAACATTAAATATATATATTTATACAGTATAATATAGAAATTGACAAATATCTGATATTCTTTCTTTTATTTATTAAAAACTAATTAATAAGATAATGGCACAACTGTAACTTTATGCTATTATAAATTTATTTACAAATTTCAAGAACATAAACAAGCTTAATCTCTGAGCAAATAATTGATATTTACCTAGAGGAATAAAACTTATATAAAAGATTATTCCAAACACACTATTTGGTTGATTAAGAGGAGAATTCTTCTCAACAATATGTTCCAATAGACCGAAACCTTTGCCATACCTAAAGAAGGTAAATAATTTTTAAAATATCGTTAAGTATTTCAATTATTTGAAACACATAATAAAAGTTACACATTTACTATGCTTCACATATATTATTAAATCAATTAAATACTGAATAAACTTTACTTGGAAGAAAAAGCAGCAGTGCAACTCATATGTTCAGAAATATCACACATAGCCGTGTAATCTTCATCAGCTTCTTTCTTTGTTTCCACGTGATATGCATAAATTGACAAAAGGAGCCCTGCTAAACAAAGAATAGAAGTTGCGACTCGCAAAAATTTGATGTCAGTTTCGAGAGCTTTGTTGTTTACCGGCATATTACAGGAGTATTTAATAAGCCAAAACACAATGAACATATACTATGTATATATTGATTGATTGATTGTTTTTGTACATAGAGAAACAAAGAGATTATTATCTCTTTTAAACTTTTATTTTTATTCAAAACATATCAGTGTATTTCATCTTTTGCAAAAATGTTCTGAATAGTTGTTTATTAGCTACTGCACTATTCAAAATTTCTTTGAAAGTAATATTGCGCCGCTATGTATTCCACAAGTGATTTATTAGCAACGCATATTTACTAATTGCGGAGTACTTGTTTTTGAGGAACATAACCCTCATGGAGTATAATCCCAGAATTTACAACAGATATAAGATGTCGCTGAACTTTGGTTTCTAACTTGTCCAGGAGTTAAAATTTAATACATCAAAAATTTAGAGAAATTAATCGAGAAATAGTAAACTATTTTTATAAAAATGTGTTAAAGCTAAGTTTTTACTATCAGAAAAGTTAAAATTTTTACTTAGTTAAATTTAGTTTAAATATTATAATGGTTTGCTTGGAAAAAACTACTTTATGGGAAATTTAATAATATTAAAAGGTTGGCGGTAGTAAATATTATTATCTTGCTAGCTCGTCCAATCTGGTGTTTTTGTAGGTTGTCTGGAGTTTCTCTCTCAAGATTGAAAGGGTGTCTTCTGATTGGTTGCTCTGAAAGTTGGTTATCAGTGGATAAGCGGGTTCAGGAAGGATTTTGTTGTTTTGTATGACGGAGTTTTTTGAAGATGTTTTAGGGAAGATAATTAATAATTATTCTACTAAAATTTCTTTGGGTCTATGTAGTAGTCGATTATTTCGTATTGGGGTGTATTTTTCTATATGCTTGGATGATTCTATTTGTAGTAATATCAATTTTATGGAAGAAATTTTTGGATACTTTTTAATGTAGGTTTTGAATGAAGGGTATTTGTTATTTACTACGATTCAGTTTAGTTACTTCACTTCAGTGTTATCATTGAAGTGTATTGGGAGTCCTTGGAGCTTTTGAAGTTTGGCTCGAGCATTCCATTCAATAAGCGAAGTATAAGCAGGTATCTGAAGAGCTGTAGAGACGATTGGTAGAAAGATGAATATTAAATCTGTGTTTAAATTATAGTGATTGTAATAGAAAGAAAAGGAAATATATATATATATATATATATTGAATAAAAAGTGGTATATTCAGATTATCTGAAGGCGAAATCTAAATATTTCGAATGCTGTATGGGCGAGCCTCTACTTTATAGAGTTGAAGATTTTTCGCCACCAAATCCTAATTTCTAGTTAAAAATTGATCGCCAAGACAATGTCCTTAGGTGGAACTAGTTTGCAGCAACCATGAGCAAGACGATCTGCGACGAAATCTCTCTGCTTAGTAATGTTCCGTTTTTTCTTGACATTCACCATTTTTTAAACGATTTTGTTTTATGAAAAGTGTTGTCGGTTAAACTACCCTCTAGCTACCTTCCTTACTGTTTATATTAGTTTCCTTTGATATTTTAAATGAGATTCTATTAAAGTGAACAGCTTAAAAAGGTATTTTTAAATAAATGCTTACCATTTAGAAGAATTAAATTGAAGTTACGTAGTTAAAGGAAATTAGCTTAAGTAATTTGAATCGAATAAAAATAAATTAAAATTAAAGATATATACCTACCCTCAAATCATCGTTTTCGTGAAAATTTTCAAAAGTTTCTCTATTCCTTTGAATTAAAACCCACATACTTACGATTTCAAAAACTGTTTGCATTTGATTCTAGTGTAGTTAGTTAATGCATTTATGTAAGTGTATAATTTTTAAGAAACATTAAAATCTTTAAAAACATTTTCTAGAAAACGGTGACTTTATTTATTTTTTATTACGAAAAATCTCATTTCTTAAAAAGTACTTTATATATTCATATGAAATTTTACCACAATGTTCTGTGCATCTCTAGGCTGTGTTTAACCTTAAACTCAGCTTTTAAGTATATAACTATTTATATTGGAGCTATTTTTATTTAAAAAAAAATTATATATATATATATATGTACGTATGTATATATTGTAAAATCATGTTATGTTTATAAGTTTTGGTATAATTCAGTAAGTAATACCTTTTTTCTGCTTAACAACACAGATATAGGTATATTAAATATATTGTTGAAACAAAAAGTGAAATATATTAATTAGAATTTGTTATATGAACTTTAGCGTAAATGTTAATCTTTACTAAATTTTAAGCAAATATGGCCAACATTTGAAAAAATAATTCATTTCAATGATTTTTGAATTTACAATTTTATAGACTATTGTAACTAAAAACATAAGTGTTGCACAAAAAATTCTTTTCTTTAAAAAAAAAATTTGCTTCTTAAGGCAAGTAGGCATATACCTTACAAAAATTGGGTGATTTTTATTACCGTAAGTACTAGAATATAGTTTCCCTCCCCTAACAATAAAGTTTATTTCTTCTTTATTATTGAATTACTGAAGATCATTCTCGTATTCTTCGGAACGATCAAATTATTTACTCAATTTTGTTTAATTGTACTGAATTTATTCGAAACTGATTTAGTGTATAACATTGAATCTTTCATACAATTTTTTTAAAAAAAAATATTAAAATTAATAGCTGAAGATGTAATTTTGAAGTAAATATAACTCTAAGGTAGAGTCTTAGCATATAATAATTTCCCTTCCTTCTTACTGTTTACATTTTTTGAAAAATGTAATTTAAAATAAGGGGAAAAATGTTTGCCAAAAGAATCTCATTAGTGAACAACATTGGGAAATTAGTTTGTTGTTCCAGATAATGAAATCCTTCAAATGAAGATGATGAAAATAACTGTCCAGAAATCAACGATCGAAAAAGATCTTGATGCCTAGAAGATAGGATTTTTGAAAGGGGTGAATGTGAAGTGTTTGATCTGAGCCATTTCACAAAGCCGGAAATGGAAATGGGATCAATCAATAGCTTATTAAGCTGAGAAGCATTTGTCTTTCGAATAAATATATGTTAATGTGCTCTAAATTTTCTCATGTTAACATATCAAAATTTTAACATTCTTTTTACATAAACTCAATTTTTCTCTAATATCGTTGAGATTTATTTTCAATATACTGAAAAATATTTGATATTGCTCATATAAACATTATGTTTGTAATCAGGTTTCATTGTAATTTGTACATGAGATTTTCAAATTGATTTGTTTCATTCAAAGGCTTTAAAGCCTAAATAAAAGCTTTTCTGAAAATCAAATGGTTTGAGTTTTATAGAAAGAGATTATTTAAAACATATGTGGAATTTTTTAAATTACTTTTATGTTAGTCAAACATTTATATACTTGAGAATAGGAACTAAGAACAAAAAGGAGCGAAAGACCTGTTTACATTCTTTCTGAAAAATGACATACAGAATATTTGATAAAATTATAGTTAAAATAAAGAAATTGCATTTCTAGATATAAAAAATATTATGCTTTTTATAGCTATTACAGAGGATCTATAAAATATCATTTTGTATATTTACTCAAGTACAACACAAAAAGGTCATTATTTCACACAAGTCCTCCATTTGTTGCCAGACATCGCAGTTTCATTCATCAAACTTTTTCGCCAATAATTTCAATATATATATAACTGTAGGATTTCCAGCTTTATTATAAACAATTAATGGTTATGCTTCAATTTACTAAAACAGTCTTCTGAAACCTGATAGAGGGTACCCAGAATCTGAGTCATGATAAGCCATGCAAGTGCATTTATTCCAGAATTAAATGAGTGACACTTCATTTTCGCGCCTTTCCGCACTTTCTGCTCCTTTCCTCTGCATTACCCACGCTGGAAGTAAACTCAAACTCCCAGCGCCTTCCAGCCCAGCGCCAGATATGGGATAGACCACTAATTAATGCATCTATCCTGTCTTGGAAGAACTAGTACTCCTAATGGAGACAACTGCATGACATAGCGTAATATCTTCATCTTCAAAATATTAGAACAAGTAAACATGTTGAGTTCACTCACTTGAATCTCACGAAATCATAGCACAGAGCCTGGTATCGGATTAACTTCTAGATAATTAAGCTTTTGTAGTAAGCACTGATATCGGGTGATTCGGATGAATAACTTCATCACCACCTGTCATATATATAGAGTATAGTGATTGTAGATCAGGCATCCCGAATCTACGATCAGTTTGCTCTACGCAAAGGGCTGGTTCTACTGGAGCGTATTCTATTTCTGGATTCTGTCAGTTAAAATTCAATGACGATGTTTCTGCAGTAGTTTTACTGTTTATTAAATGGGAGATGAAGGATGAAAATATATACACCTATGAGACGAAAAATGGAGTTCATCGAACAAACTAGATAGCTGCCTCATTTAATCCATATCAAAAGAAAGGAACTGGAACGCTCTGGCATTCAGTTATACTCTGGCGCGGTAATGTGAAAAGAGAAGAGAAGGGAAAGTGGAGGAAAAGAGCGAGAATCGAAAGTACCAGCTTGTTCTTGAATAGGGACGCGCATGAGCTTCACACGACGCGATTCGTGATCTATCGAGAATGGAGGAACTGGTTTTGCAGTGCATTAGAAAATAAAATTAATTCTTTGATAATTAGTTGGAAAATCCTACACACAGATATATATATATATATATATATATAAACCGACGCACCAAGAAGAACTTGCCCGATTGTAATGAAATTTCGTATGCAAATATATTTGGACCGAACATGCAAATGATTAAAATTTGATGTCCAATGAAAAACGAGTAGTGGGAGCTACAGCACATCGGAACTGCGCACTCAGCAGGTGTATATAAGAAGCATTTCTCAATTCTGATGCATTGCAATTTAGGACACCTTTCAACGACAGAAAAATGTCTCAACGTAGGATTCGAGCGCATTACGAGCAACTGTTAGAGTTTGAAAGAAGTCGTATGATTGGATTAAAAGAGGCAGGTTGAGCAAATTGAAGAATCCTCGTCATATGGGTCGAAGCGATGCAGCGATTAGAAGATGGTGGCAAGAATGTGCGTAATATTTGTTTAAACGTGTGTCGCCATTCTGTGAGATGATAATTATTTAAATATAAGTGATATTTAGGAAAAACGAACTTCTAAGGGGAATACAAATTTACAGCAATATGTTTTACCCAAAATTAAAATTAGACTGTTATTTATTGATTAATAGCTTCGTTAATTTCTCTCTAAGAAACTATGAGAGAGTTTTTTTTGCGGCGGATTTCGTAATTTTGAACTTTGATCAAGTGACCAAATTGACAATTTAACTCGGTCCCACACACCAAACTTCTACACTATACCAACTTGAGGACACTAAGCTTCGACAGATTTAACATGCATCAGCACAAAATCTTCAGGAGGACTGGAGGCTAAACTTTAGCCTTATGGGTAAAGAAATTCTATGATTTAAATTAGCAAAGGAGCTGCAAAAAATGTGACTCATTTATTTTATGAAATAAAGGGATTAAAAAAACTTTTTGGTTGGTTAAAGTATCTAATAATAATCCTGATATATTTAATAATTATTTTGATTTTTTTCAATTCGCAGCAAGATTTAATCTTATCAAAATTAAATATAATCATTGTTTTCAACACTTACAATTTTTAAATAGTAATTTGGAAAGATATTTCCCATCTGAAAAATACCTCGTGAGAATAGATTGTGATAAAAACAAATCCTTTTGAAAACACATGGAAATAGTAAATTAAATTTAAGTGATAGAGAATATGGGTCCCTCCTTGAGATTAGCTTAAAAATTATGTTAAAAACAAGTTTTTCAATAATGTATATCGATGAATTTTGGAGATAAAAATTAAAAATAAATATGCTCCATTTCTTTTCGAGAAAACAATGAAAATGTTAGTCTCCTTCGCAACAATATGTTTATGGGAAATGGGATTTTCATCTATGACAGTAATAAAGAATAAATTTAGAAATCGACTTTCGGTTGTTTCTCCGCTCCTACCTAGCATGACTAATTTAGAACCCACAGTTCAAAAGTTAATTGATGTTAATCAATGGATCTTATGATTATCCTTATATGTAAAATGAGCAAAAATTATAGATATTTAATTATGTATTAATTTGAGGACAGTTTTTTTTGTATTGTAATGACTTCATGATTTTCTTACATTAATTTCTGTGATTTTCTCAAAAGTTTACTTACACTTATATATAATAATTATTTATTTTAAAATTTGAATACATACAATAAATGATAATAAAAGTAAATGATGTGTAATGTAAGTGAATGACAAAATAAAATTGTTACAATTAACTTAAGTAATAGTTTCTTAATACCCAGTAAAGTTTTTTTTGTTAAAAAAAACCCACCGGTACTCAAAAATATTTCACAAATTTTACCGGTTCGTGAACTGAAAAAAGATTAAGATATGCTGGACTACGAGTATATTGACTCGTAGGCTCAGTCCTCCTATGTAAACAGCTGAGGACTGGGCAGTTTTTCCTCAGGACAATTTTAAATTATATTAGTGATTCTCAACACTTATTACCCAACAACCCCGGTACCCTTTGTGAACTAAGATTTCAAAGACTACTTATCGCTTGTAAAACCAGGACTAATCCTAAGTAAACGATAAATAATTCGAGATAAAAACCAATGTTTTTAAAAACAACGTTTTCATATGATGGCAAATTTATTAAAAAAAATATTGAAATATTAGTTAAAACTTGTCGCAAATGTCTAAATATTGCATTGTTAGGCAAGTAAGAACGATTCCCAAAGTTTCAGAGCTCTAGCTTGATAGGAAGTTGGTTAAATTATCGATCGAAAATTTGATGACACACTGATACACACACACACACACCAAGTGAAATACTTAAAAACGTTGTAAAATATATGGATTTCTCGGCACTCTTGTGAAGACGTAGCGGCACCCAGCGGTGCCGAGGCGCACTCATTGGGAACTACTAAGTAAGATTGCAAGAAAAATGTAAAAATTCCTAGGTACTCTCAAAGAATGGCTCACAGACTCAAGAACTGATAAATTTGAAATCTTAGGCAATTTTATTTAGGAAATCTGGACGTTTTGACCCCCTCCCCCATAATTCCTTAAAAAAAATATTTATTCGATTTAAAGATTTCATCGAATCTATATCTGTGGGGCTTATTACCTGGATTTTCATTTAGGGGATAAACTAATCAATTTCAAACACATTAAATATTTACGAGAGAGATTTGGGCGTAAAATTCATTCTTTAGTTTATTGCTAATGGGTCGATTTTCTCCATTATCATTGAATAATAGTCCTACTTATAAACTAGTTCTACGCCCAATAATATCGTACGCTGCCCCTTTCTAGGGACAGATGCTCCTTCTCTCATGAAAAAGTACAAGATGTTCAAAATACGTTCTTATGACAAAGAGAGAGAGAGAGAGCAAGGTATAAATTCACAAAGATCTAAAATAGCAACAATTGAAACTTTTTTTAACAAAAGTGACTAGAAATGTTTTTATAACAAAAGCACAATAATAATTTTATAATATAGCACAAACAATGTTCTCAAATCCATATTATAAATTTAGATTTGTCTATATTACTACGAAAAGATCGTATTATTTAAAAAAAACCACACTAATAATTTGTATTTTTATGTTTCAGTGCACTCAGTTGAAGTACGAGAGCTATTCAGAAAGTAAAGAACGTTTTCGTCTAACGTCGCTAGGCGAGTGCCTATCACGTATATTTTAGTGTGTGCGTGTTCGACATCTCAGTCGGCGTCCAGCCATCACAACGGGAACATTTCCACTTTGTCCGTTTTTTCGATATTCAAATTAAGAATGTGCGCTGCAATTGAAAATCCCGCCAGTTGTGAGGTGCGGTCTGTGATACGGTTTTTGTTGGCAAAAAAACTAAAACCTATGGAAATTTATCAGCAAGTGTACGGAAACAACGTAATGAATGAAAGTTCAATCCGGAAATGGTGCATTGAGTTTAAATATGGTCGAACTAACGTTCACGGTGAAGAGCAGAGTGGACGCCTTAGCATTGTGTTTAACGAACTGGTCGCTAAAGTTGATGAAAAGATTCGTGAAAACCGCCATTTCACAATAACGGATGTTTCGCTTAGTTTTCCACAAGTTTCACGGACTTTGTTGTTTGAAATTGTCACACAAAAGCTAGGCTACCGCAAATTTAGTGCAAGATGAGTGCGTCACTGAGATCGCAGGTGGCAGAATTCTATCAACAATAAAACTTTTGAGCCGTTTAGGGGTAGCATTCAGAGGACACGATGAAGGTCAGGAAAAGAAAATTATTTAACGTGCCTGGATTATCTCAGTGAATACGATGATTTTTTTGAAGTTGCACCTTCAAAAATACGCCAATCGAGGACGAGGCAATGTTAGCTACCTGTACCACCAAATTTGCGACGAATTTACAAGCATTATTGGGAAATAAGTAAAAGCCCATATAATTAGTGAGATTAAGAATGCGAAGTATTACAGTATCGTAATTGACTCTTCGCTGACTTTTCACGTGTTGACCAGCTAACATTCGTCGTAAGATATGTTTCATCTAGTGGTGAAATAAAAGAGAGTTCTGCATTTTTTACCCAGAGAAGGACATACTACTTCATATTTTAAACAACAAGTATTAGAAATTTTAGCTAAATTTGGACTGGATATTAAAAATTGCAGAGAGCAATCATTTGATAATGCGTCTAATATTTCCGGGTGGTACTCAGGTCTACAGACAAGTATTAAAGAACACAGTCCAAGCGCAGTTTATATTTCTTGTGCCAGTCATTCTTTAAATTTAGCAGCAGAAAATTGTAGCGATGCAATTAAATATTTTATGCTTGTGCAGAAATTATTCAATTTTTTTTCTGTGTCAACCCATTGCTGGCGAATTTTAAATAAAAATCTGGAAAGGAGTAAACATGCAATATCTGTGAAAAAAGTTTTAGATACACGATGGTTAGCAAGAGGAGATGCCGTACGAGCTATAAGACTTGGTTATACACACATAAAAGAGGCCCTGGCTGAAATCCGTGATACAAATGAGGAGAAAAAGATCACAATACTGGAGGCAACTTCCCTTTTGAAACAGATAGGCAAGTATGAAACTTCCCTAATGACCGTGAATTGGGATACCATACACCAGAGAGTGAGTGCTACAAGCAAATCATTACAATCGGTTGGGTGTGAGCTATTAAAAGGTTCTAATCTACTGAAACCTTTAGAAAATTATTTACGAAATTTCAGAATAAATTTGGAAAAGTAGAACAAGAAGCAACTGCTTTATCAGGGCTCTCATTTGAAAAGGAAGTTGGACAAGCTTGTAGGCAGCGAAGGAGAAAAATTATTTTCGGTGAAACTAAGGAAGAAGGTCATGAATTTAAAAATAGGGAAAATTTCTTGGTCAACTCATTTTATATCATATGCGATAGGACAAGTGCAGAACTATCCCGAAGAGCTGGAATATATGAAACTGTTATAGAACACTTTTTTTGTATTTTTTGACGAGAGGTTACCTGAAATTAAGAAAGCTGTACAAAAATTAAAGGATATTTACAAAGACGATATTGAATCGTTCAATTTTGACGATGAATTGGATCAGTTTTTGCTATTTTTAAAAGAAAACAAAGATACTATGAACACTCCAATAGAAATTTATTGAGTTGCAAAAGAAATGGTCTCGACTTTCCCTAATGTAGAGATACTTTTAAAAATATTTTTAACTATACCCATATCAAATGCATCAGGTGAAAAATCTTTTTCGGTTTTAAAGCGCTTTAAAAATTATTTAAGAAGTAGTATGGGAGAAGACAAACTGAACAGCATGGCCATATTATACATAGAACAAGATGTTTTGAACTTAATAGATACTGCAAAAGTAATCGATGAATTTGCCCGAGAAAAATCAAGACGTAAAGTTATATAGCAAAATTTTAAGCTTTTAAGTAAGGTTTTTTTTTAATTCTTTAAATTAATTTTTTTTAATTCTTTTTAAAGTTAAAAATTTTTTTGAGTCGTTATTTTTTTTTTTTTAACAATTTCCTTTTTATTTTGAGAATTTAAGGTCAGCTAATTTTTTCACTATTTTAAGTTTTTCGACTCTTCAGCCCACGTGGCCCCAAACCTTTCACCGCCAGGGGCCTCCAACTAGCTTAATCCGCCTGACTCTTAACCGGTACATACACACTCTGAACACTTTGCAGATTTTTAGAGATACAAATAACGGTGAAATTAAATTCCAACAGGACAATGCTACTTGCCATAATTCTACTACAACTATGAAGTGGCTTATAAAAAATGCTGTAGATTGCCTGAAAAAGACCTCACAAGACTCCGGATTTCGATCCCATATTACACTTTTGGAACAAAATCGCCAAAAACGAATGTTGTAAGATAATGAGCACAACGCCACAAAGAATTAATGAAGTACTTAAGGCTAAAGAAGGTTCAATCAAATACTGATTTTTATTCTTATAGCTTCATATTTCCCCAACATACCGGTATTTTACAAACAGAGGATTTTTAATGGGTGCCTATTACTTTTGTCCAATAAATTTTTTAAGAGTTTTTTTTTTTTGATTAACACTTTTTGCCTTTGTTTAAAAAATTAAGACACAAATAAAATTATAATAACATGACTATAACAACTCAAGAGTTCAATAAACTTTTTTGTACCTGAAAAATTAACCTGATAATACAATGATTTAAAGTCATTAAAGTTAGAATTTAATCTCTTCATTATGTATAATCTCTCCTTAAAGTTTAATCTTGATATTTAATAGCAAATTAATGACGAAACAATGTGTACTTTTCTTTTAATTCAGAAAACAGGAAATTCACATGAAATGTGTTTCTATTTTTTGCCTACAACTTTAAATGAAAGACTAAAATTTTATTTACAACTAGTTATTAATAACTTTAAAAAATTATCAAGAAATATGTAAATAATTCACGAATCAACAAAATGCTATTCAACTACAAAACTTTGTTAACATTTTGATTGACACACAATTTCATTCTTTACTTCAATCTTTCAATTTAAAAATATTGAAATATACATTTCAAAATACAGGCAATATGTAAATGCCACTCAAATAACTTGAGACTTATTAAGAAATTCTAATTTTTTAAGATGATCAATATATTGAACAACTATCTTAAACTTGCAAGCTTTATGGCATGAACACAAAGTAAATGTGTTTTCAAATGATGTGAGAGTACAAAACGTTTTCCACAAGCTTGACATTGAAACTGTCTTTCACCTGTATGAGTAAGATTGTGTTTCTTTAAATCTTTAGCCAAATTTGTTGTGTATTTACAATGCAAACACTTGAATCTTCGATTTGGATCTTCAGATCGACGACGAAGTGAAGGAAAGATTGGATTTAGAAATTCCATTTCGACATATTCTGAAAACACATGAAAATTATTATTTACTAACAAAAATCATTTAGATTATTTACAATTACAATAACATGATTCATGCCAACAAAAAACTTGCCTTATAATACTTTAAATATTCATTTCACAAATACCCTTCATGAAATAACATTAAACAAAATTTTTATAAATAATTTTAAAAATTTAATTAGCAAATAAAATCTTATCCTTCCCATTTTCCGCAAAAAAGTTTTAAGTACTTTTTATACTTTGGAAATATCTTGATCACTATGTAAATCAACATTCACAAAACAAATAATAGATCATTCCAAAATGTAAAAAAATAAATAAATGTCATAAGTTCTTGTGAATTAATTTAATAATTTTCTTATCTTCTTTAACATTCATTAAATTTTATGCTCAAATACTACACAATTTTCAAAGAATTATTCATGATAAAAGGATGTAAAAAATGAATTAAATTTATTGAGCAGCATTAAAAATAAGAGTTTTAATGTTTTAATTTTAAAAATTTTGAAAACATATATATAATATAAAATAAATATACCTTCACTATGCAATCTGGCAAATACTGATAGATCTTTTTCATGTTCATGATAAAAATTACCAATTTTTTTCTTAATATTTAAAAACTCTTGAAATGAATACTTGTTTTACACATTATATATCTACATCTAATCAAAAATAAATCGGCAAAAACTTGATGAATTTAAACAATTTAAGACTCATCAACTTATTAAATGTTGTTGGAATTGATTAAATGCTACTTTGGATTGAAGAAATGATAAAAATTGCTCAAAAATTCTCTCATATAATAAATACTTATACATACAGATCAATACATTATATATAAATGAAATATTTTAATATTCAATATTTTGTAATGATGTAACATGTAGATGTGATACATATTATACATAAAAGCATACTGTAAATATTATACACATGCATATTATTTTGACACAAACATATAAATAAAATAAAAACTCAAAATGTACAAAAAAAAAAAAAAAATTCATCAATAAAAATTAATTTTAAAAATGATCTCTTTAAATTTTTAAGAAAGTAAAAATCTCAATTTATTTTTAACAATTTTAGATAATTAGATGTTTAAAATCATTAAATGGACTTTAATAAAGATATAAAAATCATGAATTTTAGAAAGGATATAAAAATTATAGTCATAAAAATTCAATACGATATAACATGTAACTATTTCTTAACTGTGTACAATACATGGAAGATTATAAATTAATGCTTTAATTAAAAATTATACAGCAATAGAAGGAACCTATTTAATATCAAATTTCTATAATTTAAAAATTTGGTAAAGGCAATATTTTCAAACAACAAAAATTCTTACTATCCAAATATTGTAAAAAATTACATTATTCGATTCAAAGTGATGAGATTTTACAATTTATATCCAATTTTCAAATTAAAAAAAAAAAAAAAAATAGAGTTCTGCATAGTGTTAAATTTAAAATTAAATCATCGTTTTTCTTTACAATTATTTGGAGAATGAATTTAAAATTTTAATAATGTATTCGAAATATTTCTCAAAAACCAAATTCACAAAACTATGTATAATACACCACAAATTAAATTGAATACATTTTACATAATTCAAATATGTAAAATTATATATGAAACACCAATACCACAAATGCTTTCTGAACACATTTTTTACATAAAAATCATATCTTATAATGATAAAAAAAAACTAATTAGGTTTGTACTGAATAAAACAGTTGAATGAGAAAAAACTTTAAAAAATTGCGGAGACAAAAACTGTGATGAAATAACAATTTAAATATAATTCATGTAATTTTTATTCTAGAATTCAAAATGAAATATTTCCAATATATTTTTAATTATTTTGATTTCTTCTTAACAAATCAACACATTATAGTAAATTCACAAGATTATTTCACAACAAAAACAAGTGAATTCCGAAACTTTAAAAAAAAAAAAAAAAAAAGCTGAAATCTCTCAATTAACTTGTTTCTAAAATACAACAACAAAGCTTTAAAATTGATTGAATACATTTCCTTAAAAAGAACTTCACATTAAATGCACAATTTGATGTCTTTTCAAATGATGTCTCAATAAAAATTTTGCTCCACAAAGAGAGCACTTGTATTTTTTCTCTCCTGTGTGAGTAAGAACATGATTTTTTAAATTTGTAGATATATTAGAGGAATAGGCACAATAAGAACACTTGTAACGATGCACAGGCGGATAGCACAGAGTTGTTGCTTGACTAAGAGGAACCAATAGACCTTAATGGAAAAGATACTATAAGTAAGATATGTTCTTATATGAAACATAAAAATACAAACGTTAATACAATATAAATAGGTAAAAAAGATTCTTTCAAATGTTAGAGAAATATTTCTGTTTTACAGAAAATTTTATGAGCAATTAAATATTAACTTTTAACATGCTTTACTTTAGATGACATACTCAAATTTTACAGATGTCTTTAAGCCTTTTGAAGAATGTTATCCAATAACATTAGCACACTTTTTTAAATCATTGAAATAGATTTATATTATCATACCATTATTGATGTTTAGGACCAGATAGTCTGCCCATGTTCAGTAATTTACATTAAACAATTGAGTGCATCAGAAACTAGAAAACCATAGTTGAAATACGAAATTGGAAAAAAAAAAAAAAAAAAAATGGAATAACAACTCCACATCAATTCTAAACCAAACTGATATAGAATTGTAGTTTTACTCACATTATTTTATTTTTATATATATTGATTGAAATAAGCATTCATAAAATTACTTTTGCTTCTTATTGATTATAGATTGAAGTAACAAATTTACTCTGTAAGCCTTCATATTTATTAAACAGGTTAAAACTACATGAATTAACCAAATTCCATCATAATTTTTAAGAAAAAAAATTACTTATTGATTTTTAAACAGAAAATTCAATAATTTGTACAAATATTATATTTAATTTGGTTACATTGCATAAAACATCAATCTTCCATTTTAAAGGTTTTCAAAACTAACTACAATGTCATTCAAATAACAGATCATATCTAAAACATTCCAAGAATAAGGAAATGTAATACATTTCCTTTTAAGAGTTGTTACACTACATACTTTATTTTCATAATGCATAAAAAATTGAGAGCTTTTAGATTTAAGCACAAATATATGATCAAGTCAAGCAGATGTACTTCAAATATATTTGCATATCAAAGAACATAGTTAAAAGAATTATTCATTGAAGAATTTTTTTTTTATAAAAGAAGAGAAACAAAGCTTTTTTGGTTATAAAAATTATACTGCTTCCATGACCCATTCAATATAAATACATTATAAAATAATAAACAATAATTCTTTCAAAATTCAAAAAAGTGACAATAAAATGCTTAACTCAAGTAAAAGTCAAATAATAAAATATTTGCTACAACTCTACAGGAAAAGCATTAATTACATGATAAACTAACACAAAAAGCAAAACTTTTCAACTCAATCACAATTTCAATACAAAAATATACATAACTATCAGGTAAAAAAATAAATAAATAAAGGTTTTGATACACATTTTAAAGAAAATGAAAGAAGAGCATTGAATGTACCCAACATCTTTAAAAATGTCTTTTGTTTGCATAATTAGAGAATAAAAATAATAACAGAAGTAGTATAAGAAACTATATCTAACTGTAAGTACATTAAAGGAATATAAATTATAATCACGACTCCAACAAAACAAATATATCAGCAAAGAATGAAATGAAAAATAATAAAACAAGCTAATATATAAGTTAAGTTAGTCTATTCAGCCTGACAGGATACTAGCCATAGAAGCAAGCTGTATAACACAAGCCCTCCATTTAATAACAGATTATAAATAAAAAAAAAAAAAAAAAAATAAGAACAAGAAATCAAAATAAAAATAAAAAAGTGCAATAGTTACTGCTATTTAATTTTATCAAAAGAATACACCTATCTTAGAATACTAATCAACTGAAAATTTATTCCTTCAATAAATCAAATTCTTAAATAGTTATAATTTAGCTAAAATATATAATACAGTCAATATTACATCATTCAAGTTTTCTAAATAATGTTACAAAAAACTCACAGCAGATTTTAATTCAGAAATAGAAAAGATTTGTAATAACAAGTGATTGTAATGACTAAAAAAAATAAGAAAATAAAAATTACAGTTTGGTACATGATTAAGAGAAATATAAGAACACATTAAATGTTTAAAAAATATTTAACACATAGAACATCCATATAAAATCCAATAAGAATGACATGTTACTATAATCCTTTTCAAAACTTCATTATCCTATATCCTTGATTTTCATTAAAATCTAATGTTAATATATCAAAATAAATTTCAGTAATTGTACAATTTGGGAAAATTTCATTAATAGCATAAAGCAGTTTTAACATGTTTGGCATACATTTTGATATTTCATGTTTTTTATAAAAATATATATGAGGAGCATAGCTAATTGTAAGGCAAGAAATTGTGGTTGTGTGACAAAACTACAAAATCAAAAGGTGCTCAGATCAAATGCAACTTTATAAGTGGTGTTTTCTTGAAAACTTTTTTTTTTTAAAAAAAAGAAAGGAAGTAAGGAAAAAGTCCTCCTACCTTCTTTTTCTTTAGAGGAAAGTATTTATTTTTAGATGTTATTTAATCAATTTCAAAACGGAAGAAAAAAGGGTTCACTCTTGATTGAAAAGGAAATATAACGGTTTTCTAAAATCTATATCTTAAATTTTTTTTTAATGAAAGAAAGTTTTTTTTAATAAAGTTAAAAATTATTTTTTATTCAAATAAAATTATCCTTTGTAATTTCTTTCTTTTTATCAAATAAACATTTTCAAGACTTTATGTCTTGAACAGAAGATACTTTTGACATTTCTTTTCAGATTTACTATCTTAGTTGAACCATTTTTATATATAAACTCTACAAGCTGTATGATATTCAATATTTATATATATTATGGACATGATTAACTTCAGTTACATGAAATAAAGTAAAATGCAAAACTGTTAATAAGTTAATATTCTCAAAATACATAGAATATTACATAAAGATAGTGCATAGATAAGAAAATTTATCTTTTATATTTTTTCACCTATATTAAAATTGATTTTGTTAAAAATTAAAGAAGTATTATTTACTTTTATATTTTTAAAACTTTTCAGATATAGTTTTCACAATTTCTTTCAAGAAAATAATATATATACAGAACATTTTTAAAGAAAAATTTGAATTTCTTTTTTAAAATAACAGTTTTGTTTGAGAAAGAAAATGCTTCAGCACTATTTAAAAGTCAATATCAAAAATTAACTCCCTTTTTTTGCATAGAGAAAATGTTTTGACTACTACAGACAAATGAATTGTCATGTTTCTTTAGGAAATGCTTCTTCAAATGATGTTTCAACATGAATTTCATTCCACACACATGACACATGTAATTCCTTTCTCCTGTGTGTGTAAGAGTATGGTTTTTTAAATTTGTTGACACATCAGATGAATAAGGACAGTAAACACATTTGAATTTATGGACAGAAGGATACAAAACCATCACTGCTCCTGAAAAAAACAGATATTTGCCTTAAAATAACACATCAACTAAAAAAAAAGATATTTTACAACATTAATTAAATTTTTTTATCAAGCATCTTCAATAATTATAAATTCATAAGTTTTTAATACTAAGCATATATATATATATCAAAATGAATTCTATGTAATATACAAATTATTCTATAAACAAATCAAAAACTACTTAGATATTGTAAAGATTATAAAAACATATTACATAAAGAAAACAAAGAAAGTCAAAAATAGTAATAAAGTAATTTAAAATGCTGTTTGGCTTATATATATAGTGTGTGTGTATCTATATATTTTTACACACATACAACAATCTGGATTTTTTTGGTAATTTTACTCATCATTTTGAGTGCAGTATGCCAATTTTCATTCCAATATTCAGGAATTTTTTTTTTTGAAATAAACATACTTTGTTAAATATAGTTTGTTATCAAAAATTCCAAATAACTTCAAATGAAAAGTTTTGGTATATTGGTAATATTTGGTTATTTGATCATTATATTTGCTGCCAAACAGAATAAATAATTTCAACACTTTAAATTATTAGTACATGAAGAAAAAAAAAAATTACACACAAACAAATGAATGAAAATAAATTATTTGATTTTGATTCACTTTATTTTCAAATAAATACTGCACACACAATTTGAAAAGAGTTTATGATTATTTTACAAAATAACAAATGCACTATATATGTGTGTATATACATATATATTAAAATAAAAAGAAAGAAAAAAAAAAGCCAAATGAATACAACAAAGAAACCATTACAAAATATATTTCAGAGTAAATGAGGAAAAAATGGTTTCTTTTAAATGGTCTTCCATTTGATATAATTGGTGTATTAAAAATATCTGAAAAGAAAGAATACTTAATGAAAAATCAAATGAAAGAGTGTTGATGAAGTTTAATGGTGCAAGAGCCAGATATATCTATGCAGTGCCAAACAGGTATGTAATTGTGATCTAGATATTTGGAAGAAAAAAAAAAAAAGATAAAAATTTGTTGACAAGAAGGCTTTAAAATAGGAAAAAAAAAAAAAATTTTAGATATCCAGAGGGGAGGATCACCCATGTTTACCACAGAGTACATTCCCCAAAAAAAAAAAAAAAAAAAAAATCACCAGTTTGTCTTAGGCGAATTATGCTCTTACTTACCTGAATAAAATAAACCCGAGAAGCCAAAAATTTTTAGAAAAATAAAATGCATACATATTTTCTTTCAAAATCTAATGATTTTTTTTTGTTTTTAACTTCTTTTAAAAATATAATATCTTTAAGGAAGTGATATCTATATACTGAAAAACAATTATGAGAATATTTATGAAATAGTACATAATATAAGTATATAAAAATTACGTCTTTTTTAAAATTTCATATTTTCATGATTATACCACCTAGATTACAATAAAAGCAGCATAAAAATATTTCACATTTTACAAAAAATTATAAATTATGCTAGGTAATGAAATAAGTAACAACCTCTTTTAAAAAATGCTAATCACGCAACTTTCTTTTTTCAAAAAAGCTGTTTATAATTATTTAGATAACTTTCATACTGTCCTTCCTATGTATCGTTTATGTATTCATAGATTTAAAGAATTTCATTGTACATGTGAGTACCAATGTGATTTTAATACTTAACTAATGTATTAGCAATAAATAAAGTATTTTATGCAAAAATGTTGGATTGGTTCATATGAATATTTTAAAAAATACATGAATGTATTTTAAAATTTAATTTTGAACTTTCTCAAAGCTATATCTTTTACGACATTTAAATTATACGATTTTATAAAAGAAGTACAGATCTATGTATAAAAGTAATGCTTTTGACATTTTTATAAAAATGATGCAAAACCTTTTTTAATACATATTTAATGGTACTTCACCTTTAAGTGAGTGATTGTATTTTAATGGTGCAAGAGCCAGATGTGGCCATGCTGTGCCAAACAAGATAAAGCTTTGACCTAGACTTGTGAAAAAATTGAAAGAAGATTAAAAATTGTTTTACATGAAGGAGGGTTGAAAATAGAGAAGGATTGTAAGGGTATCCTGGGGGCAAATCAACTGTGCTTACCAAAAACAGTAAAAAATCTCTAGGATGCCTCAGGGTCATGATGTTGATACCTATCTAAAGAAGGTAAGCTCCTCATGTCCCTTGAAATAATACCCAAGGGCAGTGTGCCCGGCTATACCCCCAGATACTGGGAACCCATTTTAGATGCCTCTTAGGACATACATGAGCTACCTTGGGACAATGCTTTCAATTACCGTCACCACATGGGTGACATTTCCTTTCAAGTTATGTCCTTACATTTTTGTGGTCTAATTCATACATTTGGCATGATATTGAACATTTTAAAAAAACATTTTGAAGTTAATATCCTTTTCACACACACACAACCAATTTTATATCGGTAAATTCTGTCAGTATTATCCCTAAAACTCTTTTACAAAAGGGTGGGAGATGGAGGAAAGAGATCCACACAAGATAAAAACCAATATATAAAAAGAGTAGTTACATTTTGTTAATGATTTAATGAAATGTTCAAAGTTAAGGAAAAACAATTATTATAAAAATGGCACTAGAAAACGGGACCAAGATCAGCCATGAAATTAAAACTTTAATTTATGAACAGCAGAAAACAGTTCTCTTTTTTGTAACACATGTTGTAGCACATTTATTATTGATTGATTGGTTTTTAAGGGATATAGAGCAACAAAGGCTATTACCCTTTTAAAAGATGAAATAAGAGTGTATATAAAGTTTTATATTGGTTGGCATGATGTGATGTGATTGGTGAATTTTAATAGTGCAAAAGCCAAATGTGGTATGCTGTGCCAAACAAGGGGTAACTGTAATTTAGACATCAGTAAACCTCATGAGAAAGAGAGATCACCTCAAGGTCATGATGCATGAATTTACCTAAAACTTTAAGCCTCTTAAGGCTTAAGTTGGTAGGCAGTGTTCCTTTTTTTCATTACAGTGCAATTTTGCATTACCCCAAAAGTTATCACTAGATAAGAATGACACATTGCGACTAATGAACGATAGCAAAAGAATTTAACACCACATTATACATGAAAAAAAAGATCAAGGAAATAAAAGCACCTTTTACTATGATATGCTCATGTCCTGTACCTAGCAAATTGAAAGACATTACTCCATAAAGTAAAAAAGAGTAATGGTTCTTTATCTGTATAACTTTTTTTTTTTACTATCACCATAAAAGTATTAGAGGAACAAAAGAGAACAGCAATAAGAAAAATTCTCCAAAAACCCATAGTTGGAAAAAACCTGGTCTGTGTTGTTTTCCTTTAGCAACTAAATTTTTGACAATTGTTACAATCAAGGATGAAGTCAAATCAAATTCGCAATACATAGTACTGATAAAATAATGCCGAAAAAAAGTGGTGCACAAATATAACAATTTCAAAATAGTGGTGCCGAATATAATAGTTTCAAAATAGTGATGCAGAAATATAAGTTTCAAAACCCTACCACTTGGTGGTGGGATATTGAAAGAAAAGTACTTATTTAATAATAAAGAATAAATACTTGATTGGACTCTTATAAGAAATGTAAACTAAACAGTATAAATAGACTCTTATAAGAAAACCAAACTGTATATATTTCTAAATATTCTCCAAAATAACAATAAATAAATAAGTGTTTTACCCCAATTTTTAATCAAACTCTGCACAAAAATTACAATTGTTACATTCTTTTCAATTAAATAAGTCATGAGGGAAAGTGTTTAAGAAATGTTTCACTCGTAAACAAAAAAAGAAATAATTAAAACCAAGTGTAAATTTGAGTCATTTTAACATGTAATAAAACATTTCAATTACATCATTATTAATACTCTAACTTACAAGGAAAAAAAAAAAACTTATTTCAACTTTCAGTGATAACTTTTCAGACACATCAAATACGTCAACTCAAGAAAAATCATCTTGTCACTTTGTGAGATTATAGAGATTATTTTTTCAAACTTTTAAACAAAAAGAAACTGTTTTTTCTACAATATTTAAATATTAATGAAAAAAATTACTATTTTAAGGCAAAAAAAAAAAAAAAAAATGAAACACAAATCTGAATCTCATAACATAGCATTAAAAATATGAATTAAAAAAGATAAAATATTAAACTCAATTGTGGAATAAATATACATAGGAAATAAAATAATGTGTATAAAACAATTTTTAAATATTTTATATAAATAAATGATCCAAATGAAGGTACAAAATTCACAATTTATTATACTTCTCAAAAAATAAGCATTACATAATATATTCATTCATATTATACATATATAAATATATATAATATTTTTTAGTATTTATACTCATTTATAAACTTTCAAAAACCATGAACTGAGACATTGTAACAAAATATTAAAAATTTTGAAAATTCTATGAGGGAAAAATTCAGTAATTTTTAACACTAATATTCTATCACATTTTTATGACACATATTTATTTCAATCAAAAACTAAAATCTCAAATATGACACATGAATTATACATTTGTAATCATTTCGAAAATATAGGAAAATTGATTATTAGAATAGCTAGCAATTCCAAACCCCACTGATAGAAGTTAATAATTTATGTTTAAAATCCAAAATGTAAATAAATGTTGGAGAAAAAAAAGAGGGGGAAGGGGGTCTTAAAATTGAAAAAAAAAAAAGAATAATTCTTGTTTCCAAATGAAAAACTTGCATTGCATTTCAAATAAGGAAAAAATGTGCCAAATATCAAAAGGAAAAAAAGGAGTTTATAACAGTAAAAAAAAAAAAAAAAAAAAATTCAAAAAATTATAAATATTTCATTCCAGTTTTTCATGGCAAAAAAGTGGATAATAGTTAGTGAAATTAACTACATATTGAAATTGTAACCAAATATACTACACAAAATTTATTTTTTAAAAAAATTATATCTTAAGCATTTCCACCCCAATTATATTCATTTAAATTTAGCAGAAATGTACATTATCTACCAATTGATCGCTGAGAAACAAGGAGCGATAAAGCCTATTTTATCCCAAACGCGCTCTGGAGCGCTTCGTTGAACGATCTCGGCTGACAATATCTGTCCGTTGCAAGGTCCGCTAGAGCAAACACGCCGCATTAATTATGTAATAATGTAGAAAATAGGAACAAATTAGAATGAACAAGTAATGCAGATTTATAGATGGCAACGATCAAGTACTGGCTATTTATGATTTATCTCAACTACTTTCTAAATAATTGCACTAAATAAAAAACGAAGCAAATTGCCGAATCAGTTTTTACGGTAGAGTTGGTCAAGTTTCTTTCAAATAATTGAGTTGATTTCCTTTTTAGTTTAGTTCTTTTCATACAAAGACTGAAGTACCGACTTTTTTTTTTTATTATACAAGTATTTCGGTAAGATTAACTTTTGTTTCCTTTTTTATCTTCAAGAATAGATCGAGTTGGATCATTCCTAATTGGTGAATGAATAGTTTTAGCTTCCTGTGGAGGCAGGAAACAATAAATATATTAAGACATCATAGAGCGATAAAGAACTTGTAAAAGTACTTTGACATCTACTGAATGAAATACATCTTTTAAACGGGAGCCTTTGCTGCTCCATATCCCACAAAATTCAATAAAACAATCAATCAAACTTGTAAAACGAGTAGAGCAAAAGAAAATAACTGAGATAAACATTCTTTTAGAGAGAGCATAATGAAAAGCATTTTCATATTCTAAAGGCTAATCTCCTGTTATACGATGAAATTAAAAACAAAATTTCTAGACATGCGAACATTCTAAATCTATCCTTTACCAGAAACGGTGAAATAAAATTTTGTACCGCAGACCCTGTGTGACCAGGGCAGATCTTATCCTTAAAAACTTTATTGAATGTCCCAATTACGGCTAACATCATATGGGAAAGAATCACTACCCGATTCCTTCTCTTCGAAATTCCTACTAATGTATTACTGGGAGATTTAGCAGCTTAATTTCAAGATTTTAATAATATAGACATAATAGTGATCCGTTGTTTTAACTGATCTGGGACAAGTACTCCCCCACCTAATAAAAAATTCAAATTTTTTAATGATCAAATCCCTTGGGACTCTGAGGTTAAATACCTAAGGGTTTTCTTGGCACGTTTCGAAAAAAACCTTCAACCCCTCTAAGTAAAGACTCCCCTCAAAATCCATAAGTGTATACCTTTGATGGCAGAAATTCACTACTAACTCTTGCTAACAAAGTTCTTCTCTATAAACAAGTAATTCGTCTTATACTACTCTATGTTTCCCCCACTTGGGACCATTCCACATCTACTCATATTAAAAAAATTCAGGTCCTTGAAAATAAAATCATCTGCATGATTACTAACTCAACTTGGTTCACCTAACTCACCTTGGTCAGAAATTCTATCATACGCAAGGGGATCTCAATATCCCTCTTATTAATAAGCACATCAATTATCTCTCTAGAAGATTTTATAGCAGATAAACAAATCATACTAACCGAAAAATAAGGGCCCAGCTAATATTTGCTCACAATAATGGAACCCATGCCCTATCCTACTAATACTGCAATATTTTTTCCCCTCTATTTCCCCCGTAACACTTTGTAGGGAATCTTCACTTAGAGGGGTTGAAGGTTTTTTCGAAACGTGCCAAGATCGCCAAACAGAGCAATTAACGTTCCAATGTTCTAGTCGTCCAATTGTGGTTACGTCACACTTGATGAAATAGGAAAGATTCTTAAAGAAGCTGAGTAATGAGGTTTTCCTCCGCTACATAAAAAAGTTCTATATAGTTATACCTTTTATAATAACTGTATTTTAAAAAATGAATTATTTGTATCAGTTTCGAACCCTGCTACATAAAAAATTATAATATATTTCTTATATTGATAGTATTTCAAAAACATTCACTCACTAATTAAAAAAAAAAGCTCAAAATAAAGTTATATATTTAGTAATTCCTCGTATTTAAAAAAAACCCCATTATCTAATAAAAAGAACGTTCCAAATACATTTTCCAAATTCAAAATATATTTTATAATTGACAGAATTTAAGAAAATTAAATTCTCTTTCAAAAAAAAAGTTCCAAATGCAACTGTATATTTTATCATTCATAGCATTTTAAAAAATAAAATCTCTCTGTTCCAAATGCAATTATATTTTTGTATTAATTGCCTTTTTGAAAAATTAATTCTTTACATCAGATTCGAATTCTACTAGTTACAAATAAAAAAGCTTTAAATGCGATTATATCTTTTACAATTATTATATTTCTTAAAAAAATATATTTTGTACGACATTTTTAAGCTCGTTTTTCATTTTAAAATTTTTTACAACACTCTTGGTGAATATTTTAAATGCTGTCAAGGAAATTAAAAATTTAAAGATATTTTATGTCTTAGAGATGAGGTGTGTCATGCACGTGGAAAAGGATATATTTACTACATTCCATCATATATAGAACTTACAATTTTATTAATTGCAGTAGTTTATAATTATTAAAATTTTGAAAACATATTATTTAATCACAATGGAAAGCCATAGAGCTTATCAATTTGTGTTCATGACCTCGAGGTACCGTAGTGTTCTTTTTCTCTCCCATGGAGTTTACTGTTTGTGGTAAACATGGATGACGCGCCCCCGGGATACTATAGCGTATTTCGATTCTCCTTCTTGTCAACCAATTTTACTTTTTTTCCATTTTTCAAACATTAACATTAACAATTTTTTTAATTTTTCAAACACAGTTATAACTTTTTTGCACAGCATAGCCGTATTTGGCTCTCGCGCTAAACTTCACCAACTTTCGCTTATCAATTTGTGAGAATAGTAACAAAAAATATAGACTGAATTTCTATAAGTGAAATTTTATTTTTCTCTCTTCTCCTTTGTTTTTTTAAATCTAAAGTAATTATTACATTTATTTCATAACTCTTCAAATATGAAATTATAATAAAAAAATTGAAAAAATTATTACTGATTCCAAGGAAAAAGAGATTCAATAAACTTACTTCATTTAATTTTGGGGCATTTTAGATGAAATAATACTACATTTCATTTCCTTCTTCTGTTTCAATACTTTATTTAATTCCTTTGAATAAAATTACATATGTATTGTAAATTTATATAAATAGTCTTGTATTTCTTAATGGCATTTCTTAGTAAGAATTGTAAAACTTTTATTATTGGTTTCTATTTTTAGTAAATTTTTTTTTTTTTAATTCAATAGATGTCAAATTTGACAAGAATGTATTTGATTAAGCATTTTGCGAAATGTCTTTAACTATTTTTAAATAATTTTATTGTGTTCTCTTTACGCTGAATTCAAGTTAGTAATATTTGAACCAACGTCATTTGATTGTAAATGCAAACTGTATAAACCATTCCTTACGGATGTCGTTGTTTAGGATTTATTCTGAGAATTTTAAAAGCATTTTTTCAAAAAATAACATAGACAATACATATTCATATTTACGCTTTCTCAATTTTTATTGTTGTAATCAAGGAAATTTTTAACCATTTTATAATTATGTTAACATATTTAGAATTTCTAATTTTATTTTTTTTAATTAATATATTACTGATAATTTAACTAGAAAAAAAAAACGTTTATCTTTGTTGTAAAAGCTGATTAAAAATCAAATTCTAATGTATTCTAACTCAAAAAATGTATTCTAACTCTTGACCCCCTTCGATTAAATCCTTCAACTCCAAGACTTCCATCATTTTCTATTCAGCTGATCACCAACTGTTTATTAATCCTGTCGCCATCCCTATCTCCCCTCTCTTGAACAAGTTTACTGACCGTTGCTGTACATCCAGCCAAACAAGAATTATTTTTACCTTTCCCTTCCTTTTGCTTTCATATCATCAAAAGAGTATAAATGTTATAAAATATATTGTAATTTTACAATAATAAAAAAAAAGTTCTAAAAAATCATATAAAATAGTGCTTTCCTCTTGCTGAGAATTAGACATCTACACTACGTAGTGTCTATCTAATCATTGAGGGGGGAAGGTAAAAAGTGATACTAAAAATGACATAAAAATGATATAATGCTATCTCACGATAAGATTAGTAAAAAACAAGTTTTAAAATCTCTTAAAAAAATCTCATCCTCATTGTAAATAATTCTTTCATTTTCCTACCCTCTTTCATCTCCCTTTCATTTAAGTTTTTTAAATTCATATGTGCACTAAAGCACGTTTTTAATATGCTTGTTTTCATTTTTAAAATAATTTCAAAGCTTCTATATCAACTGAGTAAGAAATCCACCGGACTGGCACTCGCTACTATTTGATTGTTGTTGTGGGACAAGTACGGAAATTTCTCCTGTGTTGATTACCATATTGGAAACAATATTACCTGAAAACATTAACTCTGTGTTTACCATAAATCACAAAATTCAGTGTTTTAAATTTTTTTGTTTCCTACATCAAATTGGGAATCTCATTCAGAGGAATGTACAGCTAATAAAAGTTACATCAGATGTAAAGGAAATCAGCCAGCTAACTTTCCACAATGTCCTACATACATATTAAGGAATAGAAAATATTAGAATTAAAAAGTAGGCAACACTTAACGGAAGCAAGACGACGATTTTGAGGTACCAATATTGAGAACCACTGGTAGCTAGTAGTTAAAATTAGTAGGGGTGCTGCTGCAGAAAATTTTATCCTTTGTTTTAAAATTGTGTAAAAGTAAGGTGACCTCAAATCGTTCTGCTTTAGGGAGGATAATCCTTCTTTTGTAGGTTCTGTCTTTCCTTGAAAAGCATTCTTTTACCAGTACTCCTTTTCGAAATTTTAAAAGTAATATATTTTAATCTCTGTACTCAGAAATGCCGCGCCGAACTGTTACGTGTCATGTGATGGTACAGTTTGGAAAGACGCAGTTATGAAAAACATGCGCAAAGCATAGGAGAACTTCGAGTATCTCGCACTTGCCTGTCACAATTGCCTCTACATTATACTTCGTTTTTATGTTTAACGGAAATACGATATTATTTTCTCAGTGAATATTATACTCAGGTAAGTGCTATTCACGTTTCATTAATTCAATTTTATGCAACCCGGTTTTCAACACAAGTATAAAATAATTTAAATATAGATTTAGCAAAGTTTTATCGCTTTTGGTAGAGCAGCTATAACGAAACACTTGAACACCAACAAACATAAGCAATTAATAGATGCATCAGCTTTCAATTGTAAAGTAACAATTTTTTAAAAACTTCTAATTATTCTGAAGATGAAAAACAGTTAACTGTAATGTAAAGAAAATTTGCATTTTATACCATAATTCCCAATCCAAGTCTTTGTAGTATGGATTGTACAACTAAATTATCAAAAATTTTTTACAATGCTAAATTTTCACGTGCCAGGACAAAATGTGAAGCTATTATTAAATAAGTATCTAAAAGTTACTGTGATAAAATACTTGCAGAGGACTTGAAAAATGCAGCATTTGTAACGGCTTTATATGATGCATTAAATCATAATGAAAATAAATTGTATCAAATACTTGTAAGATATTATAATGTTATCAAGGCCATTAAAGTAAACATTTTAAATTTCGAATCCTTTGGGGGCAAAATGCAGAAATTTTGTCTATCCCCTCCCCTACACAGAGCAATAAATGAAAACAATTTGAAATCTAAAGTTGTTGCACTAACAACTGATGAAACAAACACAAATTTTGGTGGACAAAGACACAAAAAAGTGAATAATGTCTATGTAAAATTATGAGATTTACTCCAAAAGAAAATACTAGGAATAGGTTGCAATGTACATATTTTGCCAAATGCAAATCAACACAGCGTCATGGGCCATGCCATTTGATGCAGAAGTATTAATTTTGATGCCTGGGGAGGTCTCCCATGTTGTCTGAGAGCATTGAAGACTACTTCTTTCTCATTATTTTAATATATCGTTGATCATCCATTTTATACACGATGATTACGTGGAGTTGTGTCCTGGGCTTAAGAAAAAGTCCAGGATTTCAACAATAACAAAGTTTTTATTTACACGTCGGTGCTTGTTTTCCCCGACCTCTTACGAGTAGACCTCGACCGCGTCTCTCTAAGACCCTCTTCCACCCTCGCCTACACAATAGAGGGGGTGTTACAATTTCACTTCTTGCCAACAGGCGTCAGATACACTACAATAATAAATTAAATTTATTTGTATTTTAATCATTTTACCGATCGTGTAGCTATTTTAAAACAATTTTGTGAAGACGCAAATGTTGAATTCAAGTTAGATAGCTCGCTCTAATACCTGCTACAGAGTGTGTTTTCCCGTTCCTATTTTTAAAGTTAAGTCAAATGTCCAAAAATTCTGGAATCTTTTTTTCAGATATGAATTATCCGAGATATTAATGTATTTTGTACATAATCAGGCATTGGTTTTCCATAAAATGATTCAAAAGATTGGAGGGGAACATATTTCAGCTGCAGAAGTTAGCTTTATTTTGAATGATTTTGTCCTTCAATATAAATCCCGATTTGAAGAAAAATTTACTCCTGTAATAATAAAAAGAAAATTGTCAAAATTAGAGGAATCAAATACGGGTGTAACGGAATTTACCAAAGAAGTGTAGAATTTTTGCCGAACACGTTTCCATACGTCGTTGAATGGTCTGAAACAAATATCACAGAAAATAACAGTTTTCAATGGTTTTTTTTTATACTTCATCGCAAGTAAATGGGGAAGATATTGAAAATTGTGTTAAGTTTTTAGCGAAAGAAATGCCTGATATTAGAATCGATGACAATAACACGAAGAAATTAGAAGGCTAAATGTATATTTAAATTCTGTTAAATTAGAACAATGGAGAAATTAACCTGTTGAAATTGACAAATGATGGGTGGAAATATTTAATCATTCCAAAAATATACACATTCTATAAGAAAATTTAGTTATTATTAACTAAAATCAGATATGAAACGAGCGCCAACGAGTTTCATCGCTTCTGCTCAATATGACTTGTTGCGAGTCTGATGAACAATTAAAAATTTTTCCCATACCGGTGAGTTGGAAGGAGTGAAGCGGAAAGCCCAGAAAAAATCAAACAAGAGAATTTTCATCCAGTGAGGACCTGATTTTTAAATTGAAATTTACGCAGAACAAAGTAGATTTAAATTAGTCATCGGGTGCATAGAACAAAATAAATTTTTTAAAAGTGTACCGACCATTTGGTTGTTTTATATGTATATTTGTGTTTAGAATTTGGGGTTTGTAAAAAAAAATTGAGCTCTGTTAGAATGAAATTCTAGTGTTGTTCAATTGTATTGAGACATGTCTAAATAATTAGGTGATAAAACTGTCAAGGGATTCGATATTAAGATCTTTGTGCAGAAACGAATTTCTAATATATCAAGGTGCATTGGTAATGATTCTGAGAACATTATTTTTAATTGATTGGATTTTTTTCATAGAGTTGGGGCCGCCGCGCCCAAAACAGAAGAGGCTAATTATTCTTGTTGAATTTAGGTTGTTCTGCCCTGGAACTGTAATGAAACAGTTGAAATAGTTTTTTCAATTGGTAATGATATTTAGACAAAAGAGAAATCAAGATTGAATGTTGATACTCTAACTGCAGCACTTACCGTAAAATTCAATATGAAGGATATGTCTTGCTCCGAAATTTCCAATGTATTATTAGAAAATAATATATTGAAAAAAAAAATATTTATTCAATGGAAAACTACTTGTTTAATTAAATAATTAAAAGGGATGCAAGTATAATTAGAATATTTTTGTTTGAATTAATAAAATGTTTCATTTATTTATGTAGTACTTTTTTTTAAATTTTTTTTCGTTTTTGTTTCCAGTTTTATGTAACAGATCCTGATAATCTTTTCCTCGAGGATCGAAACCTTGAGAATAAAGAAAATTAACTCTTCATATTTCAAACTTGCTAAGGCGATAAGATATTCCCACAATTCCCCCAAACAGGAAAAAAACATGAGGTAAAAATTTACATATGTAATTCTTTTCACTATTTCATCAGCAATCACTTGTTCTCAGTCAATTTTCTGCAAAAGATTGTCGATTCCATCAAAGTTCTTACAGTTATCTGTTTGAATAACTCTGCTGGTCTTCTCTTCTCGATTCAATCTTCTTGAGAGGAGCAAATTTTACATAAGCATGCTTGACGATAATTCTTCTACAAATTTGCACATTGGCATATCACCTTTCGAACTATACTTTTGCCCTTTAAAATCCAGTATTTTTCTCTAAGACATGCCATCAAAGTCTGAATTCCATGTGCGTGTTCATAATTATATTCGTAACAACAGGATGATTTGAAGTTAAGATTATTGAAAACTCGAAATCCTTAGTGTCTTCTTTAAAAGCCATTCTGATCTTCATTCAAAACAATCAATTTTTATTTACAATATATTGGGGATTTCCTAATCTTTCGTCATTAATAGTAGAAAGTATTCATTTTGATATCAGTTTCTTTTAGTTTCTCAGATGTACGTATGTTTGTTAATGGCAACTGTTTTTAGTTTTAGTTTTTGCTGAACATGAATATCCTCTTAACAATTTCTCAAACGAAGATAATCTACTTAAGAATTCTTCAACATTATTAAAGAAGTGACTTCTCGGCGTTTATAATGTTCTTGTCAGAAATGAGTTGGAGTTAGGACACATTTTTTCATCATAATTATTTATACCAAGCTAAACTTTTTCATCAAATTCGAGCTATCAAAGTACTTGAACAACCTCTAAAAAGGAAAGTGACAGGGTTTAAATTTCCAAGTACGTTTCAATGATCCAGTTTACTGTTATTTAATATTTCCTTCGCTCTATTCATCACAAATGTTGCCCATTGTTCATCATTTTTAATCCGATATAAGCCAGTTCGTGGAATCCGACCATTAACAAACAGGTATATTTTCAAGGTCTTTTAAATCTTCAGATGGATTTGGCTAGTTTCAAACAATTCAGCAGTCTAACAGTTCCAATCTTGAAATAGAAATACTTTTTACTCTAGATCTTGCTCCAATCAAGTTACAAGTTTTCGGACTTTAAGAAAATGCAAGTGGCATACGCTTGTTGACTAGCATCCAAAAGCATGCAAACTATTTTTTTGTGTGTGCATTTTTCATGTTTCTGAAACTATCTTGGTATATTTTTAGTTTATCCAACTGTTTATCCCATTTATAAAATCAATGATTCATAAATATTCATCCCAATCAGTCTTAATTTTCCAGCTTTCTTGGAATATATTTCTGGTATTAATGTTATAGGAAGAGTAATTCCAATGAGATCAAATATTTTTATGACATTTTAAGAGAATATATCTTTTTGTTACTTTTACAATTTCATTTTTCGTGTCACCAACTTACACAATTTTCAATTCCAAACAAGACCAAGAACTGGTAAGCCTTGTTAGTTAGGAGAAGCATTTTGAGACTCAAAATTTCCTTTTAAAGTATCAAAGGAGTTATGTTGCCATCCTAGTAAATCAAGCTTTCCCATTGTGACCTGATTTCTTTATAAATTTCATTTTAAGTCAGTCTCATTTGCAATATTAGCTACACGATCATTCTTATACATATATTTCTTCTATAGTTGAGCAGTCAACTTGAAGCAATGAGGAAATCTCTATAATTGATAATCTAATGCTACACCCAAAAGAAATGGACTCTATTTAATACCAAATACCACACGACAATGTCTGTAGATTCTGATATGATTTGGGTCTCCTTCTTGCCACCAAAAAGAATCGCGAATAGTTTTTGTTATTGTTCATTCAGACTTTACGTACCCTTACATACATCAGTAATTATGCCATACTTCCTCATACGAAATCCGTTTAAAATGGATGGTATAAATTCTACAAGGTTTGGATCTTTCACTAAGCAGTCATCCAATGATAGACTTCTTCTATTATTTGTAGAACCATTGAAGACTGGTCTGATCTTTGTGATAGAATTATCTTTTATGACAGGCCGATGAGGAAGATAGTGACAGTTCAGATTGTCTAGGTTTTTATTATTAATTTCTTCAATAACACCTTCCTCCTTCCAGCCCTCGAATATATTTTTATAATCCTGTAGGATATCAAAAGTCTTGATTTAATCCAATGAATGTTTCTATCTTTTTTTTTTTTTTAGATAGACATTTGTTAGAAGGTCATTCAGGATGATCTAACCAAGGTACTGAGACAATTTATATTCTTCCTTTATCTTGCCTAATATAGTAGAAAAAAAGTTCTTAAGTTTCGATTTCCAGTTCTATTTGACTTTGTTTATCAAAAGGATCCAATATTCTAATAGTGTCTAAGCATGAAAGATCACTAATATTTCTGTTGTTCACAAGCAAAGACAAAAAGGTCATATAACTGTCATTCTTCCCTTTCATCATTCAATTTACACATTAAAGTCCATCCAGTCAGCATTTCCATGACAACTAATCTACAAGACAAATATAGAATTTTATATATATATAAAAGGAACTGAGCATGTAGAATTTGGGGAGCAGGCTTCTTGGTCACTCCGAAATATCCCCCTTTTTTCAATATCTTTTGTCAAGGAATCAACACTCATTCTTGGGATATCAGCTCATATTTTTCCTTGACCAAAAGTCACAAAAGTACACTGATAATCCCTTTGGAAACTTCTTGCATAAACCTTATACAGTTAACTTTCAACACCACCTTATAGATCATTTTTTCACTTCCAATAGGTTCGTAATTCCTCTTGGCAACAGCTTCTTAGCTTATGTAGGATATCTCTGGTTACCTGTGTTAATTAATACTCTTATAACAAAATAACCAAATTTTCCTTGAAGAAATACAAAGTTGGAAGAACATTAACTGAACATGTTGCATTTGCTAAATAATTAAATTTTTCCATTGGTTTTTCTATTTCATCAGCCATTTTACTGGAACAAGACAACCCCAAATCATTTGTCCCAGTTCACATAACACTATAATGTCTTCTTTAGTACTAAGAACAATTAATTTTACTTCTACATTGTTACATTTGATATGTCCAATATTCAAACACCGATTACAGCATTTCCTTTTTAATAATCTAACTGTTCTTTCAAGTAAATCTAAATTTTAAAGCAAATTTACATTTCTTTGCTTTCATGATTCCTTTCATTGAAAAAAAAAAAAAAAAAAAAAAAAAAACGGGTTATGGCATTAAAATTCTAATTATCTGGAAAAAGTCCAGAAGCATTGGGTGTGTTTTTCTGAATGAGTAGGCCTTAGAATTACAACTTTGCAGAAAAGAAAATCCCTTCAATGCTAGATTAATTCATTATTCTGCTTCAACTTCGTTTTTCAAAAATTGCATCAAATTCTCCAGTGACAATGTGAAAGGTAGCATAGATTGTATTAAATATTCAGTTTAATTGTCAATATCTGAATTGCTTAAGATTTTACTAAGACTTGATTCCGAAATGGTAAGCAGTCTTTAATTTCTCCACAAAACTTCTTTAATTCCAGTAATGATAACTTTAATTTTCTTTTGGATACACTCTGCTCATAACTCTTAATAACATTACACTTTGTTTTAAACATGAAATTAAATGGTTTAAATTTTTTGTTATACTTATCTACTTCAGCATCCAAATCTGCTGGCTTTTCTTCTACTTCAAATAACATCAAACTTGGAATTCCATTGAACATGCAGAGTTCGCTATATTTTTCCCTAAGCAGTTCAAAATTGGCCCTCCCCCAAAAAATCAAAATTTTGGGTCACATTGCCTCCAGAATTGAAATCTTAATAGCAATATACAGAAGTAAAAATGCGTTTGTTCAAATGATAGCAAGTTCTGGACACAAAGATGGCCATGATCCAAAAATAACACAATTTATTTTAAATGAAATAATTCACACGTTACATAATTCATTTTGAAGAGGCTTTGGAAGCCAAATAGACATTCGAACTGTGAAAATTCCAATTCAAACTAAAACAACTTCGTCTTCCTTCAGACAGAGCCTCTGTCGCCAACTTAATTTTTTCTTTCTCCAGTTCAATTTTTTTCCAGCTCATTTTTCTCCAAATGGTTTCAGCACTTCCGTTATTTTATTAGGCAGTTGTCTCAGCAGTACAATGGTTAGCAAGTTTTATATATTTTTTTCTCGGATCCTTACTACAGACATGAAAATGAAGTACAAGTAACAGATTGTGGCAAGTTTTTTGAGACATCTAATTCATTTTAAATAGCTTTTATTAACAAATTTTTCATATGGTATGCCCACATCACATCAAAAATCATTTTAAACACCAATGCTGTGGCCTACACTCTCCACAGCATTCTGTCGGCAAGAAACGAAGTATCAGCATCTACTCTAAGCAGAAAGTCATATCAGTGGAATACAGATTAATATAGATTAAAAAAAAAAGTCTAAAAACAGTGACGTTACAAAATCTTTTTCTCTTAAAATTTTTTATTTTTATTCAAAGTTTATAGAAGCATTTTGAACAATAATCACGTTCAAAATTCACTTGCCTCTTAATATACACACATCAAATTATATACATTTTGTTGCGGACACAATTAGTTATGCTAGATCAGCATTTAGCAAGCATTAGCTACAAAAACTTTAGAAATTACTCAAATGCTGAAACTTGACACAGAACATTAAATGAGCAATTTTTAGGCAAAACACTTTTATTGAAATGATTATTTAGAGTTGCATTTGAGATATTTTAAAACTATTTGCATGAATTCTAACACACAGCTTTGAATGCTGAAAAGTTAACTCAGAGTTCAAATTCTTTTGACTTCTGTTGCTTCCTCATGCATACGAGTTGGTTGTTTCGCAAATGCAACAAACATTGTGAAAATATCTCAACAGTCCATTGTTATGAGAAGATATCAGAAATGAAAAAGTTGTGGAAGATTTTGTATTGTAACTAAAACACATTAGTGACAATCATTTTGTTAAATGATTTAGAATTGGATATGTTGCCAATATTTAAATTATAAAATGAAGAGGTCATGTGATGGAACTGTAACTTTTTCTTGATATCTTCTGTGGGGATTCGATGCATTTATGAAAAAAATACCCCAATGCTTTGTTCATTCATTGTCAAGCTGAGACTAAAATTTGTGTTATTACAACTAGTGGACTTAATTACAAAATGCAATCCCTTTTTTAACACTTTGGGTAGATTATGTACATTTTCTTTTATCAATCGTCAAAAAGAATTATTGCCTTACTCAATTTCGATATCAAGAAGAGATTTTCCTACAATAGCAGCAACTTGGTAGAATTATAATTCAAAGATAATAAATATTTTTTATGATAAGTCAAAGCTAATCTCTTTTTTTTTTTTACAAAATGAATGATGTAAAAAAATTGAATGCTAAACACAATAGTAGCAGCTAAAGGTCATATCATTTTTAAATACTTTTGATTTTTTTCCCTTTTCAGAGATCCCTAGGGGTTTATCCCATTCTGTATCCCATATATATATATCTATATATATATGGGATACAGAAATTTGGCTGAAATCAGCACACTCACTAAGCAGACCTACACCATAGGAGATGATGGTGTTGGCAAGGAAGAGAGAGGAGAAGCAGCTGAGAAAGTATGAGGTTGAGAAAGCTGATGAAAGTATAAGTTGCTTCTCGCACCAGGGAAGCCATTAAGAATTGGAAAGTCTTTAAGGGAAAGATTGGCAGGATCCATTGAGAAAACTGAAGAGGTGTCTTAAGTACAAGGATTGTGAGAAATTAGAGGATAGAGTTGGTCTCTCACAGGAATTATATGTGTAATGAGTGCAAGTGAGCTGTAAATATATTGTAGGATTCGTAATTGTATTTACCCAATAGTGTCCAATTATATCTATTAAATTGTCCTTTGTGAATAATCACATTTTACCATTCATAACCTTAGAACACTGGTCATCCTTCACTACCCCGTATATATATATATATATGAAAAATATATTCGAAGTTAAGTTTGCCAATGAGCAGTTAGAGCTTTCTCAATAAAAATTTACAAAAACCAGTTTTTACCATGAGAGATTAAGGAGTAAACTTTTAGCTGTCAAAAGATTAGCAGACCATTCAGAACAAAATTTTCCTAGAGCCAAAAATTTCCTATTTGAAGAAGCATATATTCAGAAACTTAAAAATTATCTTACCAACACAATTCCAGCAACAACTGGTGTTTGAAGAGAAAAATAAGATTTTAGATTAATTTGCCTCTTCAATGTGAAGTTTTTTTAAAACTACTTTTGCTGCAAATTAAATAATTAAACTTTTTTGACAGTAAAAAAAAAGTCAGTTGAAATGCTAATTCATGTCCAAGTTTCTGCATACTTATTAACAAATGCATAAAATTGTAACAAAGTAGATAAAGCATTAAGTTGAAGAAAAAAAGTTAGAACTTTTGATGCTAGAATTTTCATTTTGTAAAACATATATTAAAAAAGAGAGAGAAACACATAAATATATATAAAAAAATTAAAATAACAATATTATAGCACCAACAATAATAAACTATGATGTTAATGAACTTGAGAAACATAAAAGCTTAATTTCATTTGGCTTTTACACTTATGAAAGAAAAGGAATTTATACGAGGACTTACATTTTGAGTTACAAAAGTGCATCTTTTATTAAGACATGTGCACACTAATGACTACAAAACACTTATGCTCTCTGTGAATAAATTATATGTTCATTAATTACATCATTTAAGCACTTGATATTTTATATCTTTGCAATCAGTCAATTAAAAATATTTCAACATGAATAAGCATTCAGAAGAAGTAAACAGATCACAATCTTGCTGTATTCTTAATAAGGAATATATACTTTCTGTGTAACATTTATTGAAACACTATTAAACAAAAAAGACAAAGAGATTTTTTACAATTGCAGATATATTTACATAACTTCATTATAAAAACAACATCCTGCTACATTTCAAAATTCTACAACAACAGGCTGTTCATCTTCGGGAACAGCTTCAAAGTCCCATTTATATATTGTTGTGAGATTTTTTCTGAATTTATCCACATAAGACTTAAATTGTTCATGAGCTCCACTATTTTTTACATTCTCAAAGAAAATCTGAAGTGTGTTAACCAGGAAATTATGTTCTGAAGTGATATCAACAAAAAAGTCCGAAGGAATCTCTTTCAATTGATAATGCAAGATGGTAAGAAATGTAGTAAGTATTCCTGAGTGTTTTGCTAGTCCAGAATCTACTGAACAAAGAACCTGCACAAGATTTTTCCAATGTTCAAAAGCATCATAAACATGTGCAATCAAGAAGCATACATGGGCCATTTGTAGTTCTCCCAGAATGTCTTCTTTGTTCTGGTAATGGCAAAGAAGCTGCTCCAAGAGGTAAGTTGAGTCCATGTTGTACATGGTAATCTGAGCAGCAGAGCAACCATCAGGATGCCTACAAAAATTAAGATGAGATATATACAATTTATTTTACAAACATAATTCTTATAAATTGGAGATATAATAATTATTATTCTGTTTATGGAGGTCTGCAGGTCTTTTTTAAGCCTAATGGGACTCATTGGCATGATATGGAAATTAGGTGGGTAATGTCATCCTTGTTCAAGACCTATTGTCAATAACTCATTGTGTAGACCTAATGTGATGTTAATGCAAACCAAACAAACTGATGACAGTGAAATACCTATTGTTAAATCCTTGAGATTTGAAATTATGTAAGCATTTTTCAACTGTGTTCTGTGTATCTTTATTGAGTGCAATTTCATTTACATTTCTAATTGCAATAGAGATTCAAAAACAATAACATAAAATTTATGTAATACTTCTCTTAACTGAAATAGATAACATTACTCCTCTTCTAGTTGGATTCAAATAGCAGTGGAATAACTATTCCTCAAAATAATCAATGAAATAATGATTAATAATGAATACATATTTGCAATTTGAAATATCAGAAAAAATATTAAAAAATTTCAACTTTATAACAAAACAGGTTGTTTGATCTCTATTTTAAGTACTTCTTTAAATGCACTTATTTTTCAACACCTCCTCTTTTCATACTTTTTTTTTTAACTAATAAATGAAAACTTTTCCTAAAATATTTCAATTATACATTTTTGTTTTTATTTTGAAAAATTAAAGTAACAAATTTCTTCAAGAAATATAATGTATCTTTGATAAGAAATGTATCCCTATTGCATCTCATGTTTTGAGATGATTAATAAAAGAATTTTTTTTTTTGGGGGGGGGGAAACCCCTTTATGAACAGCAGAAGCTAAGTATGATAGATTGCAGTTTACATATAAATCAGCATTTTTTTTTATTTATTATCATTACTAAGCTATTAAAATACAATTGTTACACTTATTATTCAGTAATGCAATCTCCTTTTTGACAAACAAATCCTTTGAATAGACAGGCCAGCATGTCCTACGGACATGAACTCAATCAAACATGTTTGGAGCATTCTAAGGTGAAGGGTTGTTGGTTACTTACTATTCACACAAATAATTCAGCAGTTAGCAAGATCTGATACAAGAGTAGGAAAACAATAGTTCAGTCTAATTTCAAAAACAACTTATGAAACATATTAAACATTTAACAAAACTATTTTTTCTTTACTCAAATTTAAATTTTATTCAAAGATAAATAACAAACAAAGAAAATATGAATGAAATGTAAGCAATGCATTTTAAAACAAAGGCAGACAACTTGACCTTCATATGATTAAACCTTCAATCACCTCTAGAATGATTGCAACATTTTTCATAGCAAACTTTTTGTTTTTATAACAGCTTCATCTTAGGTTCTGTGAAGCAATTTGGTTGACTAAGCGATGGTACTGTTTCATAAAAGGAACCGAGTACCGAGCAAGTTAGAGGATGATCTAACCACCATAGATTGATGTAACCACAAAGGATTATATTATTATTGGAGAAGATGGCACGATAAATGTAATACATGTTTTTTTATGGATATTATAGCATGTTTTGTGTACATAATGTGAGGTATGTTCATAAAATTTATGTGTTGTGTCAAAAAATGAATAAATGGCAACATTGATAAATGGCTAGTGACTGATCGATCCAAGCTACACAAATGCCGAACAACATCCTATGACAAATCTGGTAACAGTGCCAGGTCAAATATAAAAACAGTGCTTTAAAAATGGGAATAGGGTTAAATACTTTTTCTATCCGAAAAATGCTTTCATAAGTGTTCAAAATTTGATCTCAATTTTTGTATTAAAAGCTGGGTTAAAATTTAAATAATTCTTAATTCACTATTTATATCAATCGCTGGATTTAGCTTATTTTAATGGCATTCTTATTCCTATTTCATTAATTAATTTATAAGTTGATTTATAAGTGAAATAAGTTTATCATAAAAAGAAAGAAATCTTATTTTGTCTGTGGTTGAATTGAAAATAAAGTTTCTTTCAGTTTTAGTCAATGTATTCCGATTTAAAATTGGTTTCTAGAAACATAAACAAATAAAAAGTTTCACTGGTGCATTAAAATCTGTACTGTCATAAATATTAAGGCTTTATGAAGGATAATTAGAAAAATTATTCTAATTTCTGTTAATGTAGAGGTATTATTTTGCTGATGTCACAAAATATTATACAATTTTTAGTGAGGACTATTATAATGCTTCATAAGTTTGGTTGGATATATGAATCATTTATGAGGTTTGACAACAAGTGTTTTCAATACAAAAGTATAGCATTACTACTTAGAAAAAGGGAGGAAATATTCTTTGTCTTGGAATAAATAAAACATTTTGAAGGATGTGAATGATATTTTAAAGCTTGGATCATATTTACATATGTTGATAATAAATAATTAGTTTAGATATGTATAAATTAATAGATTTTCATGAAAGGAGATCACGATTAGAAGAATGAATCAGAAAAAAAATGCTGAGCTTTGTCAAATAATTCAATTAACTTAGATTACACAAAGTATGATGAAATGCACCATGAAATGGGATTATATTTGATAAATTTTGAGAAAAATTGCTCAGGCACCAAAGAAAGATTAGGTAACTTCCTGTAAGTGGTTTGACCAACGGAAATGTGGAATATGCTAGCCAGAGAGTCACCTAGTGATGCTAATAATTATGATTTTGTTAAAAATATCTTTAAGAGATATAAGTTGAATAGTGAGAAACTAAAACAATGTTTCTGTAGAAGCACAAGTCATCCAATAAATCTTGATGAAATTACACTCCAGAACTCTCTAAATATTTTACTGAATCAATCATTGTGTAAAAGATTGAGACTTTTCACAAACTCAAGGATCTGATGGTGACTGAACAGGTGAAATTTTGAGTGCCTCGTGAGGTGAGAGATCATTATCTGGAAGATTGGCTTAAATTTACAACACCTTTTGAACAAGCTGAAAAGTTCCAAAATTATGAAACTAATAGAGACAATTTCAAAAAGAAAGATCTGCCCCAAAAGAATTTTTATAACTTTTGAAACCAAAATAGGAACTATCATAATTTCAAGTTTAAAGAGAATACCAAAGATTTTTCATGCCAAAATTCATCTTGAAACATCCCATGATATATTAAAGAAAGATAAAGAATTCAAGAGAAGAAAAACAATGCATTGCTATGAATGTGTAGCTCCAGCAATCATCTTAGACCTCAGTGTGATAAAAAAAACACCCTCAAGACTTTATTTCACATATTGCGACTGATAACAGTTTTGATGAATTGATGGCTCATTACACTGGTGTAGGTAAAGTAAATAGAATAGAAATGAACATTTTGTGAGATACTGGTGCTGATTGATTTGATCAGTAACAAGTATACAAAACCACAAATATATACAAATGAGAAGTAGTGGTTAAGAACAACATTAGAAGAGACACTGATATGTTTACCTCTTGCATAAATTGAGTTGGAGTGTCAGAATGAGACAAGTAATAAACTAAATCTGCTGTTCAAAAAGATTCTTTAGATCAAGGTAGATATTTGATGGGGAACAAAATTACTGCCTTGTTTGAAAATTACAAAATAAAAGATGTTCTGGTGCATATGCTAAAGGCTGTACAAACTAGAGAGCTTAGAAGAACCTTTCGGAAGTGGAGAATGATGATTAAATCCAATTCTGTAGAACAGCACAATGAATTGAATGAAATCATATCAGAAGATATAAAATTAGTAAATAAAATTAAGAGGAAGAAGTTTTGGCTATGGTAAAAGATCTCATAAAAACCTCTGTAAAGTATTTGTAGAACACAACATAAAGGCGAGAATTATAACTGCTTATCACAAATGCAAAGAAGAATACTTTTAAAGCAAACAAGTATGTTTTAAAAAAAATGCTATTCTTTATGAAAAAAGGCAAAAATAAGAGCTAAAAGAAAACTGCCAGTTGTTCCATAAAAGGTTTCTCAGCAGCACATTTATGTTCAAGTAAAACTAAAGATGCTTTATTTAAGACTTTATTTTGGTCTTATTGTTTCAGTGATGTACAAAAGTTTGTCAAAACTTGCAACTACTGTCAATGAGTTGAAAAGCCAACAGATTAAAAAAAAAAAAAAAGAGCCAATGAAAATTGTCTTTGTTATTTCAGAAATATTCAGTAAATTAAATGTTGATACTTGCAGGCCTTTGCTTCTCAGTACTTCAGGGAACAAATATATTATAACTGTTATTTGCTTATCATATACATATATCCCTATATCGAGTTCTACATCCATCGTAGATGCAAATTTTCCAGTCATCTTGGTTTTTCCAGAGAATTACAAACTGACCAGTTGTTCATTAGTGTATTTATAACTGAATTTTTGGACAAGTTTGTAGTTCAAGTTATGAGAAGTTCTGTACAACATACCCAAAGTAATCCTCTAGAAAGAATGCAAAGGACTTTAAAGTGAATTACTGTGAGTACTTTGCTTAGAATCTGGGGCACACTAGCAAAAGATTTACCTCATGCACTCTTTGTTTTGAGGACAGTTATTAATGATAAGGACATAGCGAAAAACTTTTCAAACAGGAGAAGAGTTTCACCCACTTCAACTCGTACCTCAAAATTAATTTTAAATTTCATTGCATATACAATTAAAATCCAACCCAGGAACATTAAAATTTATTTTTAATTTTGAATATACTTGACATCAGAAGTAGCAATAGGTTCTAGGCAGCATTATGATTAGAATCTAAGAACTTATCAACTTCCATGTGTTCATATGTTTAGAAAACATCATGACTTCAATACTGTGGATGGATTCAAACAGGAATTTTAAGACTATCACAATGACTTTTATCTTTTTTTAATGAGAATATTAGCAATACTTCTAACAGCAACCTATGAGAGGAATGGGTTAAAATATTAGTATAAGAGGAATAATTTCCACCAAAGCTTAAACATAAATGCCTTTATGTGGTAGAAGTGTCTGATATTCCAAGCTATCTAAAGCACAGAGTTCTGTTTTAAAGAAACATTTCCAGGTAATTGCCAATATGCAAATGCATCAGATAAGCTATGGAATTAGAGGTCCAAAGGTGAGAGAAACTGTTTTTTTTTTGCATGAAGGGACATGGCAGTGGAGGAAACAAGGAGGTGCACAAAGAACCAAGGACATGATGTCTGAGGCAAATTGTGTTTTAACTTGTGTGAAGAGAAGTGGATGATGATGATGATGATACAGTTTCAAGGTTGTCGCAAGAATTTTAGAGAAAACTTCTCTTTAAAATATCTGATTGTGTTTCTACACTGTTTATGCAGCTCATTTGGAAGGTAAAAAGTTTTCAATTTTGGGTAGTGCCAAAACACTTTCCCATTGGTGGAGATTAAATTTGTTAATTTAAAACACATGATGAGAGATCATCTGGAGGGCAAGAATGATGAGAGGATTAGAGTTTGAAATGTTTAAGATAATATTATCAGGATTAAAAAGGATTAGCTTAAAGAGCTAGATGAATTCTGGACTAGAATATCTGATCTAAAATTAAGATTGAGGTGTATAGGGGAGTGCAATGTTACTACATTAACATTAAAAAATGCAGGCTTCAGATTATTGAATTTTTGACTTCTGATTACTGAGATAAGCAGAAATTATCAGAAGAAAAGTTACCAATTTTAATTTTAATAGTAATTACACTTCAATACTGCAATTCAGATAATGGGATTCCTCATTGAATAAGACTGCTTTCATAGTAAATAATGAAGCTACTGTGCATGAGATACACACACACATAAACACACACACAATATGGATACCAATTCTATTGTCTTTGTATAGATGAAAAATTGAGGATCTAGAATCTTTGCTATAGTTAAAGCATGGTTTTTTTTTAACTTAAAAGTACATCAAGATTTTGAAGTATATCGAAGCCTCTGACTTAAAGTATTTAGGAAAGTACACTGTTTGCCTTTAAGAAAATAACCTTGAGAATATTCACATTTACTTGCACTTTCAGCCAAACTGACTTAAGTTAAAAAAAATACTACTACTTTTATGAAAAATAATGTTGTTTGTGGATGTTTTGTAGTGAGAAGGAAGTGATTCATTATATGATTTAGTCAATATAGCCTAATAAAAATTGAGCATATATGACTGAAATTATGGATGGCAATGAAATTTTGAGTATTTTGGAACCTCAGTGATTTTTTATTAGTGCAACATACCAGTTTTCCCTGACACAGTAATTGAATTTCAATGATTGTGATACAATAATTTGTGAGAAGTAGCTGGTTCTCAAGGAAAGATTTTTTTTAGGTGCAAAGTGAGAATGAGTATTTTCATTTTTGTTTCTATCTGGTTGTTGATTGTTATTATTAGAGATTTTGCTTTTATTTTTTTCTCACACAGATTTTAGGAAATTGGTACCAGTTAGGTCATGATCCTCCGAGAATTGGAGGAAAGCATCAAAGTTGAGTGTGCATTTTCTTAGTATCATGCGAGCTTCAGATGAATGAAACTACTCTAGCTCTATCAGTACTTGTTTGTTATTTTCCACAGAGATTTGAAATTCTGTAAGAGAAGTAAGCAAAAATTTTTTTTCCTTGTCTTTCTTTTCAAACTAAAGTACATGAAGACTTCAAATGATTTAATAATTTACTTCAGTTTATTTGATATTTAATAATCTTATTTGCCTTATTATCATTAATTTAAAAATTCCTGACATAAAAATTTGATTGCTGAACTTCTTATTAATATGCAGTAAGTGTTTGTTAATATTTAATATCTAAAAGAAAAGACATATTAAACATTAACAAATATCTGAATAACTGCAATGCATGGAATTAAGATATGACAAACAGCAACTTATGCTCTAACCTGTTCTTGGGTATTTCTGTGAACCTGATTTCAGTTCCAGGCACTTGCTTCATATTTGGAAGATATTTGTCTTCCAAAGTTTGAAACCTTTTCTCTGTTGTACTGTCAGGCTCAGAACTTTCTTTTGTAGGGTAATTTAAAGGGATGAGTTGTGTCACAGAACTTATAGTACCACAAACTGGTTGCAATTGGCTCACCAAAGATTCTTGGGAAAAAAAAAATTATCATTCAAGAGAAGATTTTAAGATAATTTGTTCACAATTCATATGAGTTAAAATTATATTTTGCCCAGAAGTTATAAGAGCATTGTAAACTTTTGAAGTTAATAAAACAGACAGGGGAACAAAATTACCAACCATCCCGCTAATTTTAATATTATTCATTTCTCATTAATTATTCTCACAACTTATATATTTTTTTAAAAAAAATGTGATTTAATTTTGTTTAGATGTATTTTCAGAAGAAACCAAAATTATTAAAACAAATAGTATCTAAAAAAGGCATTCAAAACTCCTTTAATACAGTTAAAATTCTTTGATTTGATTTATACGAAAAAAAATTAATTTCATACTTTGTAAAAACTTAATTTTAAAACAAACATTAGAAACTCATTTTAGAATATTATATCAATATATAAGAGCTTACCAGAAATGTTGCATGTCAAACGATTCCACTGCTTTAAAGCTTGGTACGGGTAGGCACCAAGGTTTCTGTCTATATTTTGTAGATTTTCTCTAATTCTTTGTTTTTCTTCTCCAGAAGGTGCCAGACTATTCAAATCTGAGGAGAGTATCATAAAGTTTTAATTATTACTAAGAAATAACTGTGACATCTGGATAAAATTTGTTTTATTTATTAATGAATCCTTATATACATGATGTTGTAAATTTCAACATTTACTGTTGTTTTATTTTGCTTCATAAGCCATAATTTGAAGAAAACTACAGTATCATAGTTTTGATTAAAAATAATTGAGATAGAATTTTAATTTTTATTTATTATTCTTAAGATTTTTTTTCATCATCATCATCTAGAGTTATACATTTCTCCCAGCATTTCTCAATCGTTCACAGGTTGTTACAGTAGAACTCTCTCCTATCCAATCTATTCATTATTTCAATCTGTGGCTTCCTAAAACCAAACAATCAACATTAATATCTGTAATTTACAACATTATGTGCACTAAGGTTAAATTAATAAGCAGGACAAATTTTACCCAGATATGTCTGTTATTTTTAGTAATAATTAAAACTTTATGATACCACCTTGTAAGCATTTAATAATCACAAAATATCCCTTCTGCATTATAAAATTTTCTACAATTAATCAGGGAATAATTAATCACATATTTTTAGTCCTTTACAATGTTTATAAACATCCTATCAATACAAATTAATATTAATACAAAATAAAGAGCTAAAGTAACAAGACATATTTTCATACGAGAACATCAGATTTAAACATGAAATATAATGGTAGTTAAAATTTGATCAATCATTGATAAAATGTTTCACAAGAAAACTGATTATTAGAATTTCATTCGATTCTTAATTTTTTATTCGAAAATGCTGTTTGAATTATGAATAAATAAAGTGAAATAAACGATATTTAAAAGAAAATAGAGAAGTATCTCAATTTTTTTTTAAATCTCAACAAAATGTAAAACATATTTAGGGGGTGGGAACCCTCAAAGGAACATTTACTACAAAAATCAGTATTAAACAGTAATAATAATCTTTTCAGCAAATTTTTTTTAAACAGATCTGAAAGTAACTAAAATATTATTTAATGAAAACACCTCTCAGTACAACATATTCAAAAATAAATTAATGACATTTCAAGGGAAGAAAAAAATATATTTCCATTTAATGTTCTGGACATTAAAAATGGGATTAATTGCCACCAAACACACATTTTAATTAAAAATAATAGCAAGAAAAACCTTCATTTTTGGAGTCCCATTTTTTCACAACAATCTCCTGAGGTGAAAAGAAATAGAAGAAGCCTGTTCTTGGTGCAACACAGCCATCTTTACTGACAGCACTATAATAGATGAAATGGAGGCCAGGTGGAATCATTTTGAGCCCAAGGAATTTATCTCCTACTTGATAGACTTTCATGTCTATGCCAAACACAGAGCCAATAGGAAGATTCAAAACAATTAGAACACCTCCATTGTCAAAGAGCTTCAGTGCTTTTTCAGGAGACATATCCAAATGCTCACTTTTGTGTCTTTTATTAGATGATGAAGCCATTTCTATAAGCATAAAAGTACTTAAGGAAGTAATCTAAAACTTATTCATATCTAATTAAAAAGGAAAAGAAAAATAGTTTTCATACATCTTAACACTTTTATTTCTAAAGGGTTTTAAATAGGTTGGCATATCATATCATGCTTTCCTAAGAAATTGTGAAACACTCAAAATATATTCTTTGGTTAAATAAAAAAAATTAATCATTTTTAATACATATAATTCCATTAAGATAATCCTCTATTATAATAATAATTAAAAATCAAATAAGTTACAAAAAGACTTTTCAAGAAAAATGTCTGTAATCAAATTCTGTCAACACACAGATGAATAAATTATTTAAATAAATAGAAATGTTTAGTACTTGTCGATTATTGCGACGCCCGTCAAATTATGATTACGCTAAGTCGTCACCAAACTAGTGAAGCCTATCTTTTGATATAACCTACTTAGCGATATTTTTAGTCACTTGGTGATTAATCATCAAGCGCCGCTATAATAGACAAGTACCAAATTTTCATCACAGAAAAGTTTTGATATCGTAGCGAAGAGTAATATAAAGCATTGAAGTTAGTTTTAAGATGTAGATTTAAAACTAACAAGAAGCTCAGACATTCTGATAGCTAATTTTTTTTAAAGACTTGTCATATGAATGAGTAAAACTTCCAAGCAAAATATAGCAGTGTTTCAGGTATTCTTGAGAAGATTATATTTGATATTCAACAACTCTTTACATACTTTTGAATTTTAATATAATACTGAATAGCTTAATGGCTAAGACATCCAACAACCAATAATTTCACACTTAATCATGTTTTAAACAGCTACACTTTTCTTGTTTAATGTAAAATTATTTTATTACCAGATTAAATGTCACTTAATTTCCTTTGATTTTCAACTAATCCATTTATAAAAAAAATTAATTCATATTCCATAATATCATAGTAAAGTAACAATTTTGTTAATTTGATAAACAGCAAACTATTGCATTAAATAAAGATTTTTTTCTAAAAAAATTTAATTAGTACACAAGAAAGTAATTAATGAATTAATAAACAGAGGCCACAATCAAATGATTAGAAGTCCAAAATCTAATACACTATACTTTTCATGACTATGTTAAGGTAAGAAAATTAAAAGTATACATAGACTTGTTGAGCTTTGTATGCAATTGCTTTTAGAATACCTGAAAAATTACAACATCTTACTCTAAGGTTTCATTATACTAATCATATACATTCATTAAACAAAGTCTGAAAAAAAAAAAATCAAATCTTAAATAACTGAATTTCTCCTTTTGTGTTTATATATTCAACACAAATTCATGGCTAGAAATACACATTAATCATTGGTAACAAACTCGATACATAAGTAAATGACAAACTTTCAAGAAAATAAAACTAGAAAATTCAAGAAAATATAACTAGACTAATTACATAAATATTTGTAAGTTATCTATGCATTATAAACATAATAAAATAGAATTAAATTTGGATAAAGAATAGCAAATGATTAAAAAAGAATATACTTCTAGGGGAAAGGAGGCAAAAATTGGTAGACAAAAATCATTAGAATATGTTAGATTATTGCATCAATTATCCATTCCAGAGTATATTGTTCTTATAAGATGCAATGTTTATTTAATATTCTCATTGGTATAAGTTTACATTTTCTTTTAAACAGGATTATAGCCTTTGCTGCTTCATATCTCACAAAAATCAATCAAAGTTTACATTTTATGAGCTGGCAACAACAGCAAGCATTGCCATACGTAAATTTTCTAGCTATTTAAGAAGAGTGCCAGAGAACACTTGTATTTTTAGAAAACTGGGCAGTGGTAAGCTACAGTTCCTTTAATGAATTATTATTTTTAATACATTCATTTTAATGAAATAAGTTTGGAAGAAAGACCTTTCCCTCTAATTTTTTTTTGGTAAATCTTTTAACTTGAAGCTAAATATAAAATTACAATGCATAGAACAATTGTGATGAGAACAACATTGGTTATGGGCCCTTCACATCCTAATCTCATTAGCTATCTAACAAGCAACTGATAATTGGATAGGACTGAGATATGGACCTTGATATTTGGCACTCTGAAAACTCCATAATTTATATGATAGCGGAAAGTGCACTGTAAAACATAGAATGACCAAATGGAAAAAACTAGGTGACTTAGAAGTAAGATATCCTTGTCTTGTCATTGGAGATGGGCTTATGGTAATTCATTGAAAACCTACCTATTTTAAAACAAGAAGCATCAACAATAGATCTGGTTAAGACTTCTGAAACAAGAAGTACAGATGAAATTGCCAGTTTTCAACTCAAGGATAAAGTCTATTAACTAAACTATATAAATGAGAATATGTGCAGAATATCAACACCTCACCACCTGTATGACAGACAGAAGTTGTTAGAGGATTCATTAGAGCCAGAGTTATTTCTGTTTTAGATGCCTTTTTTTCATAAAGAAAAGACAACAGAAAGGCTATGGGCATTTTCAGAGCACAGATAAAAGAATGATCCACAAGTTACAAGAGGTTGGTCATCAACTTCCAGACCTGTACACAGGATATTAATTAATCAATTACTTACTCATTGTATATCAATCCATTGCACAAAATATTTAAAGATCAGCCTCATAAAGATAGCAATTTTGATGAAGAAGAGAATTTCAAGAACTAATCCAAGAGAAAAATTTTGAGCCAAACAATTAAACAAGGACACAGAGAAGGTGAATAATGGTCATCAATCCAGTATTGCAGTTAAAGTTGCTCAAAAGATAATGTTCAAAAGTTGAACAGAGTAAAAAAAAAAAAAAAAAAAAAATAAGGTTAATGCTTAGACCTATTTTAACAGGTCAATTGAAAAGTCCCCGGCCTACCATAGTAAAACATATTTTTTTGGCAAAATTAGTTTTTTTTATTCAACATAATTCCCTTCAAGGATGATACACTGATTATAGCGACCCTCCAACTTTTCGATACCATTTTTGTAGTACGATTCGTCCTTTGCTTCAAAATAGGCCTCAGTTTCGGCGATCACCTCTTCATTCGACGAAAATTCCTTCCCAGCGAGCATTCTTTTGAGATCTGAGAACAGGAAATAGTCGTTGGGGGCCAGATCTGAAGAATACGGTGGATGAGGAAGCAATTCGAAGCCCAATTCATGGATTTTTGCCATCATTTTCACTGACTCATGATACGGTGCATTGTCTTGGGGAAGCAGCACTTTCTTTTTCTTCAAATGCGGCCGTTTCTCGGCGATTTCGTCCTTCAAACGGTCCAATAACGCTATGTAATAGTCGCTGTTGATGGTCCTTCCTTTTTCAAGGTAGTTTTTTCAACTCGTTCTTTTTGGTCAAAAGTGAGCTCGCACGACACCCACTTTGCACAGAGCTTTCTCATACCCAAATATTCGTGAATATGATGTACATGTTCAGTTGATATCTTTAGAATGTCTGCTATTTCATTCAATTTCAATTTACGGTCATTCAAAATCATTTTGTGGATTTTTTTAATGTTTTCGTCAGTAACAACCTCTTTTGGGCGTCCACCGTCTTCGGTGCTTATTTCTCCACGTCTAAACTTAGCATACCAATCCTTGATGGTTGATTTTCCTGGGGCAGTGTCCGGAAACTCGGCATCGAGCCAAGTTTTTGCTTCAACTGTATTTTTTCCCTTCAAAAAGCAATATTTTATCAACACGCGAAATTCCTTTTTATCCATTTTTTTCACAATAACGAAAGTTGCTTCACTCAAAATGTTATAATTCACAAACTAATGATCTGACAGCTGTCAAATATATACATGCATCTTTTGAGGGTTAGGGCTAACTAAAAAACATATGGATTTAATTCTAGTAGCGCCATCTATGTGTCAGGCCGGGGACTTTTCAATTGACCAGTTAGATGAAATTTCAAAGGACATTTCCCAAAAGACTGTCATTTGAGTAAAACAGCAGCAATTAAAAGTATAAAAAAAGTGTGAATAATTACGCTATTTTAAACAATGTAAAAATATTTGGAATCAAGGTTAAGTAAATTATTGACATAACTCTTCTCCACTTTTGTAACAATGGTCATTTTGTAAATTTAAACTTATTAACATCCTTAGCCATAGGGACTGTACAAAAACCAGTAGAAAGAATAGAATAAAAAGTTAAATTTTTCACACTTAGAAAAAATAATTTCACTGGTCTTGCGTATTTGTGCTAAGCAATGTTTTATACTCTCCAAAGTCAAGATATAATCCAAGTTCAGTTCCTAAATAAGAAAACATAACTTCACATTTTGAAGTTAGTGGAGAGAAAATAAGTTCCTTGAAAAATAAGTTATTTTACATCACAAAGAAAAATTATCTAAATTATTTATGAAAAAGCAAAATGTAATTTTGTGATTAATTGATAAATATAGATCTTTGGTACAAGAGATATTATCGAATAAATGATGAATACATTCAGGACACCAAAAGGAAAAATACTGCAAAAAGTCTACCTGAGTTTCAAAAAAATTAAAGGAAACTATAAAATTTTTTAAGATTCCAAAAATGCAGAAAAATAATTCAAACCAATAAGTTAAGTAAGATCTAAGTAACATCAAGAATTAGTATACATGGAACTTTATGGTACTTTTAAAGCAGTTACTATAGACGGAAATCATTATTATTTCTCCTTACTAGATGACTTTTCTAAATATGTGACAATTTTCACTACTAAAACAAAGGCAAAACTTTTCAATATTTTAAATCATTTCAAAAGCAAGCATGAAATATATATATTACTCATATCAAGATTGACAATAAGAAAATTTATAAGTCATGAATTTTCCCAATATTTAAAAAACAAGGGCATAAGTAAAGAAAGAAAAATCACAGAACAGAAAGGAATTTTGGAAAAATTCAATTCTACAATATTAAATAGAATATGTGTACTTTTAAATGAGTTTTTGGGAGAAGCTGTACAGTCTATACGTGGAGCTATTTTGTGACAATCAAATGGCAATAAACTTTTCAAAATCTCAAATAGAAAATATACATATTAAACAATTTCATAGGCTGTTTATTGTATGGCAAAAGAAGAAATCAAGTACATAAATACTAGCAATAATTTAGCAGATATATTTACTAAACCACTATCAAAATCTGGATTCAAGAAATTTTGTGATTTATGTTTCTGTAGGCTTTGCCTAGCTAGTGCATTTTTTTGATGATAAAACAGTTTTTTTTGTGATGAAATTTTTTCTTTGTAAAAGGTTCAAGCATTTGAATGTGAAAGTCAGAGGCCAAAATACATTTTTTAAATGCTTGATTTCTTATAGTTCAAAAGGGAACTTTATTGCAGAATGCTAAAACTATTTTAGTATTAAAGTTTTCTATCTACACAAACATTTATACAAATAAGACAGGTCAATTTTCTGAATGTTGTTTGTATATTCCAGGCTTTGTTCTTATTAAATGCATTTGTAAAAAGATGCAATGTTTACTTATAACCTACAAGTTTGTGACAACATCAAGCATTGTTGCAAGTAAATTTTTTAGTTATTTATGAAGTGTGCCAGAGAACATTCACATTCCTAAAGAACTGGACAGCAAGAAGCTGAAGTTTCTTTTAAGCATTTTTATTGTTTTTAAATAATTTTAACAAAATAAACTTGGAAGAAAAACCTTTACATCCAATTTTTAGGCATATCTTTTATCTTTTTGTAAAAAATTAGGTTATACTGTGTAGGGCAATATTGTTGAGTATAATATGGTATCTCAATACTACATCAATGTGTTTACCAAAGATAGTAAACCCTGTAAGAAAGAAAAAGATCCCTCGTGTACTCGTAAAAGATGATAAATGTAAAGAGCTTGAAAAATGTAATACAATTATGAGATACAAACTAGAAACCAATTAGTAAAATACTTGAAAGGTTATAGCATAGGCAAAAAAGTGACACAATGCTTCATTAAATTCACTTAAAAAATTACATATGGTAATCACATCACACTTTTAGAAAACTATGCATATTATATGCAAGGATTTGAGATATTACATATAAATTTATTTTGACCAGTTTAGCTTTATTAATGTCGCACTAGAAGTAACACGAACGACGGACCTCGAAATTTTGAACCTTGGTCAAGTGACGAGGACGACACTTGAGAAGATACCCTTTCTCCTAAATTCCACACCACGCCCACGGGAGGACTTTGGGCCCCGTCAAATTTAACGTGCATCAGCCCCGGCTACACGGCGGGTCTTCAGTGGCTAAGGATCGAACCCAGGACTGAACGAAAACCGCCGGCAACAAATCCGAAACCATGACTACAAGGCTACCACGGCCATTTAATTAGACCAAAAAATTTCTTATTTTGACAAGCAGCAACAATTTTTTTTCTTAAAATTGCAGGTTAATAATAAATTACCAATAGATTTATGACCAACAGCTATTATGGGAAACCCAAAAATTTGTTAATTATATACATAAGCTTAATTTTAAACAGAAATTCACAAAAATTATTATTGCAAATAAAGGCTACGCTTCAGTTTTAAGACTTGGATTTGGTACAGTTTTTTGAAAAATAAAACGTAGAAAAATAAAAATACAATGATATGGCCGAACTGCCATCTTTTGTGATTTTTTAATGACACAGTATATGCGCCATTATAAACTTTTTGGCGAAGAGAATTTTCGTATCAAATATCGTGCTCATCAATTGTCATGTTAGACCAAAATGCCGCACACGCTAATTTAGAGAAATATGCACATTTGGCATCCGGCCGTATATTGCATCTCAGTCAAAGGAAAAAAAAAAAAAAAAAAAAAAAAAACAGTTTGTGTCCGGGCGTTTGTTGCATCAAAGTCAAATTTATGTAAAAATAAAATTGTTTCTTTTACTTTCAGTTTTAAGGCAAAAAAACTCTTATTAATGCTTACTTTCAAGAGCGAATAAATATTACTATTCAATGAAATAAAACATTTCTTAATGAAAAAATTTTATAAAATGCACAAGAATAAATATTCAAATGCTATCTTCCATATAGACAAATCAGTTCTTCAGTTAAGTTCTTATTAGTTACGGATGTTTGTTTTTATGCTTATACAACAATTATTTGAAAGAAATATTAATTTCGTATTAATTTTATGCCAATTAATATAATTTTTCATTCACAGTTTTTAAGTTATCCTTAAAGGACAAGTTTAACTTATGCAATTTTGTTAAAGTTAAAGCTTTCTCAGAAAGTTACAGCTCAACTTCTTATAGATCTGTTTTTTTTTTATTATGATTAATTCTTATTTAAGCGCACACTGTGGAAAATTGTATTGAAAATATGTATGCAATATTGAATTAGTAATTATTGTTGGTGTCGTTTTTTCTTAATAATGGCGAATCGAACTGTCAAAGATGCACAGTCTGTGAGAGGGACTAATCCTCAGTACTTGATAGAAAAAATTATCCGATCTCGTATTTATGATGCTAGGTATTGGAAAGAGGAATGTTTTGCACTCTCCGCCGAACTCTTGGTGGATAAAGCGATGGAGTTGAAATATATTGGAGGTGTTTTTGGAGGAAATATAAAACCAACGCCATTTCTCTGTCTGGTTTTGAAAATGCTTCAAATACAACCTGAGAAGGATATTGTAATCGAATTTATCAGACAAGAAGATTTCAAATATGTTCGAGCGTTGGGAGCCTTTTACATGAGACTCGTGGGCACATCTCTCGATTGTTTCAAATATCTTGAACCACTATACAACGACTACAGGAAATTAAGAATGCAGAATCGTCAAGGTGAATTTAAAGTAAATTTCATGGATGAATTTATTGATGAGCTTCTCCACGAGGAGCGTCTGTGTGATGTTATTTTACCTCGAATTCAAAAGAGACACATTATGGAAGTAAATAATGAATTGGAGCCAAGAGTTAGTGCGCTAGAAGACGATTTGGATGAACCAGAGTCAGATGATGAAGAACTGAAGGAGAATGTTACAAATGTTGTTCATGAAAAACCGCGAACCAAAAGCTCTAATGAAGTATCTCGTAAAGAATCATCACGAAGAAGACATAGTCCCTCTCCTCATCGTCATCGTTCTTCAAGACACCAAGAAAGAGAGAGGCGACACCATCGTAGCAGGTCAAGAGACAAATACTATTCAAAACGAGATGACAGATGGGAAAGAAGACACCGATCAAGGTCTCCAAGGCGTAAGAGAGATCGAGATCATGATAGAAAAAGTCATCACAGTAAACATTAAATTATGATTTGCCTGTGTTGAACATTTTTTTCTTCGAATTTGGTGGTAAGAATACTGAAAGTGCCAGATTTGAGTGTTTTACAATGTAATGGTTTTATACTAGTAGGTATTGTAATATTCCGTATTAAGGAACAACATATTACATCAATGAATAGCTTGGCCATTGATAATTCTGTTGTGATTTTTAAACTGAATGATGGGTCTGTATAAATTTTTATCATATTGGTGAAATATCAGGGTGAAAATGCAATTTAGCCTCAACACTTGGTGTAATTTAAAAAAATTGCCTAGTTGGCGAAATTAACTTTGTAAATTTTAAGGTTACTGTGAATAATGACGATGTTCAAGAAAAACCGGGGGTTGCCAAATTAGGAATATTTTTGCCACCAAAATTGTTTTACACCAAGTGATGGAATTAAATTGCATATATGGAGGAAAATTAATATTTTTTGTGTGAAGTATTTTATAACTGAATAATTAATACTAGTAGTTTTGATAAAGGGCTAATGTTCATACAGCGATGGTTATATAGCTATAATCATCTAATTTATGATAAATTTACTCTTTTTTTTTTTTTTTTTTTAGTTTTATCTTTTTACATTACAGTAGTTTTTTTTCTTTCTGATAAGACTTCAAAAAAATATAAGTTTTATGAATGAATTTATGCAAAATTTTGTGATTTTAAGTTAGATAATTAAAATATGAATATATGTTCTGTATGAAGGAGAAATTGAGTTCAGGTGTACATTGAGTTCATTTTTATGGAAACAAAACTGTTGAATTTCTTGGTATTTTTCCATTTCGCCAGTGCAGGCCTTGATTCAAATCGGGAATAAGGTGTCCCCTAGGTGATTGGCGATTTAGGTCATGGTAACCCTAAGCACACTGAATGCTTAAGTCACGCACGTTTGGCAACCTATCTAGGAAGTCGCCAAGTTTCGTTGCCAATTTATTATGGGACACTCTATTCCTGATTTGAACCAATGCAATCGCCTAAAATCATACAACCAGTGCCTAATGTCGTTTTGTATTCTATGGTGCATAAACATTTTTTTTATTTATGTACTGTGTGTTGTTGCTAATGAAGTCTGCTTGGTGAGATTTGTGCCAGCGAAATGAAAAAGTACGGATTTTTCTCTGTGTAAAATAAAAATAAGTTTAAACATGTCTAAATTCATAATAAAATGTGTTTTTAAACCTGTTTTTTTTTTAAGGAAATTTGAAATATTCAAGTTTTTTAACAATTGTAAAACATGAGAAAAATGTTTAAACAATTCATTGATTTTATACATATACAGGTTATTGCTATATACATCTGTGTTGCTTTGATTATTATTAGACGATTTAGAACTATATTGATTTATTTACAAGACATTATATTTACATATGCAGTTGTATTGTTAGCGCTAATGGCAGACAGAAAAAGAATCTAGAAGAATTATTTTTTTGTAGTAAACATAACACAAAACACAATTTGAGTAGTATCTGTCCTTGCTCTGTTAAAGCGATTAAATATCACCACAACTCCTCCTCCTCAAAGTGAGATACTCTGCCAAGATGTATCTCATTAATAATGAAATGGCAAATTAACTTCATATCCCCTTCTTGTGAATCTGGTTGAGGGAGCAATGGGTGACAGTGCAAACTGATCTTTTTTACAACGTTTTTCTGAATTTCACTTGGTGTGTGTGTCATCAAATTTTCGATCGTTAATTTAACCAACTTCCCATCAAGCTAGAGCTTTGAAATTTTGGGAATTGTTCGTACTCGCCTAACAATGCAATATTTAGACGTTTGCAACAAGTTTTAACTCATATTTTTTTTAAATAATGCAGTTTAGCCCAATCACTTGGCGCAATTTGAATAATTGCCAAACTTGGGGAAATTTTTTTTTTTTTGGCTGAATTTTAAGTTTGCTTCGTGCACCAATTTAACAACATTTGGCAAAATACCGCCAAATAATTCCTGTCTCCAAGAGTGGTTTGACTAAACTGTGTTCCAACCATTTAATTTACCGGATTAATTAGTTTTAGTTAGTTTTAACGTTGTTATGTATTTCACTTGGTGTGTGTCTGTATGTATGTGTATCAGTGTGTCATCAAATTGTCTATTGTTAATTTAACCAACTTCTCATCAAACTAGAGATCTGAAATTTTGGGAACCGTTCTTATTTGCCTAACAATGCAATATTTAGATATTTGCGACAAGTTTTAACTAATATTTTAATAATTTTTTTAATAAACTTTGCCACCATATAAAAACGTTTTTAAAAACATTGGTTTTTATTTCGAATTATTTAAAACGTTTTTCTGAATTTCACTTGGTGTGTGTGTGTCATCAAATTTTCGATCGTTAATTTAACCAACTTCCCATCAAGCTAGAACTCTGAAACCTTGGGAATCGTTCTCACTCGCCTAACAATGCGATATTTAGACATTTGCGACAAGTTTTAGCTAGTATTTTCTTCAATAATGCAGTTTATCCCAACCACTTGGCGTGATTTCAAAAATTGGCACCAAACTTGGTGATTTTTTTGTTTGGCTGAATGTTAAATCCGTAAAACGGACCAGGGTAGCCACATTTGGCAAAATACTGCCAAATAATTCTTGTCGCCAAGAGTGATTGGGTTAAACTGCATTCCAACCATTTAATTTACCGGATGAATTAATTAATTTTAGTTACTTTTAACGTTTTTATGTATTTCACTTGGTGTGTGTGTGTGTATCAGTGTGTCATCAAATTTTCTATCGTTAAATTAACCAACTTCCCATCAAGCTAGAGCTCTGAAATTCCGGAACCGTTCTTACTTGCCTAACAATGCAATATTTAGATATTTGTGACCAGTTTTAACTAATATTTCAATAATTTTTCTTAATAAACTTTGCCACTAAATAAAAACATTTATAAAAACGTTGGTTTTTATCTTGAATTATTTAACTGGTGATGTAGGCTTGTCAACTGGATTGCTCTTATGATTTATTGCACTATCAGTTTCAGAAGGGTTGTCAGAGAAACATGGTTTGAGTCTGTCTATAGAAATGTTAACATTTTTATTTTTTATGAGAAGTGTGAACATTTTATCACATCGTTTAATAACTTGATATGGCGGTTGCAAGCTCTGATTAATAATGTCTGTGTGGATGAACACATGTGAACAATTTTGAAGGTCTTTGAAAACGAAGGGTTTCTGCTTGCAGTTATATGAAAATGGAATAGGTTTCACTTGTTTCATAGTTTCTTTAAGTTTTTGGACAAATTCTGATTGTGGTTGGAATTTAGTATCTTCAAAGAAATCGCATGGTAAACAAATGTTTTCACCATAAAGAAGTTCCGCTGGAGTAGATTGAAAATTAGTGCACCAAGTTGTTCTCAATCCTAGCAGTATGATTGGAAGAGATCTTGTCCATCTTTCATTTTCATGACACATTATACTTGCTTTTAGTGTTCAATGCCATTGTTCTATGCATCTATTTGCCTGTGGATGGTATGATGTAGTTCTATTTCATTTAAATCCTATTAATTTTGAAGTTCCTGAAAGAGTTGTGCTTTGAATTGGGAACCTTGATCAGTGGTAATGACTAAAGGTGTTCCAAAACATGCAATCCAACCTTTAAGTAAGTTGTCTGCTACTGTTTTTGCTCGAATATCAGGTAATAGAATTGCTTCAGACCATCGACTGTATCGATCTATGATAGTCAAGCAGTAGCGAAATCCTTCATTTGATGGTAAGGGACCAATGATATCTAAATTGATTTCTGTGAAGCGTTTGCTGACTTTGTGATATTGTTGAAAAGGACTCGGCACATGTCGTGTAACTTTGGATTTTTGGCATTTTAGACAGCTTCTAGTCCAAGTTCTTGCATCCTTATTTATTGACTAATATACAAACTTCGATTTTAGTAATTTGGTTGTAGGACGGGCGAGGTTGTGAACATTGTTGAAAACAATTTTCCTGAATGATTCTGATATATGACTTCTTTTTTTTGTAGAACTGTCATAAAATATGTCACAGCTGGAACCAAAGACAGGAACTTTTTCTAATTTTAGCAAGGAATTCTGAGAAGAAAGTATTTTCTTTAACTCCTTGTCAGTTTCCTGTGCTTTAGCTATAGCTTCATAATCAAGTGCTGATTGAATACGAAACTCGTCTATTCTAGACAGAGTATCGGCAATGATGGTTTTTCCAGATATTTGCTGAATATCAACAGTGAATTGCCCAACATATTCCAGATGCCTTTGCTGTGGAGGAGTTGCTTTTTCCAATTTCTACTGGAATGCATAAGTTAGTGGTTTATGGTCAGTAAAAATTATGTTTCTACCTTCCAAAAATTTTTTAAAATATTTTACAGAAGAATATGCAGCCAACAGCTCATGATCATATGTGCTGTAGCCTTTCTGGGTGTCAGTTAGTTTTCTTGAAAAGAAACTAAGGGGTTTCCAGATGCCATCTTATAGCTGTTGTAGTACAACACCTATATCATTATCAGATGCATCAACCATTAAAGAAATGTGAGCATCTTCAGAAGGATGAACTAGTACTGTCGCATGACATAACTGTTGCTTACAATTTTGAAAAGCTTGAATTGCTTCTTCTGTCCAGGGAATTTGTTGTTGTCATTCTTTTTTTTCCTCTTAGGTATTCATTTAGAATGGCTTGATTTTCTGCAGCATTGGGAATGAATTGATGGTAAAAATTGATAATTTCTAAGAATCTTCGCAATTTCTTTATAGTTTCAGGAAGCTTGAAATCTTCGATTACTTTTATTTTTTCTTTTGTTGGCTCAATCCCATTGAAAGAAAAATGATGACCTAAGAAATTTACTTCAGTTTGAGAGAATTTGCATTTTGCAACCTTGATTACCAAGCCGGCATCTTGAAGACGTTTGAAACTTATTTAAGATGACTAATGTGCTGTGCATCATCCTTAGATGAAATGAGAATATCATCAAGGTAGCTGAAACAAAAATCTAAGCCCCAAAGTACGGATTGAAGAAATCATTGTAAGGTCTGGGCTGCATTTCGCAATCCAAAAGTCATTCTGGTGAATTCGTATAGACCAAAAGGTGTGCAGATGGGTACTCTTTGGTATCAGTTAATCTGTTTAATAAAGCTTTTTTCAACGTATCATATTTTTCATTTTTAGGAGGATTTGACAAAATATCTACAACAAAATCTAAAACATTTTCGTCAAATGCAGCAACGACGATATTATATTTTGTTGTATCTTGTGAAATACCGCTATTAGTGAATTGTGCTTCAAGCTGCAAAAACCATAATTTTGGCTTATTTCTCCAAAAAATTGGTGGTTCAACTGCAACTTGATTTATTTGCATGTTTGGATTATCGAGATTTAATGCTGTAGGATCACTTTTTTCATCTACCTTAAATAAAGAATACCAATAGCAGAATTTTAATGCATAAACATACCTCAATTTCTGCTGATTCGAATAGAATGCTTCAAGATCCCTTCCTAAGTTACCAAATATAGTTGATTGCTAACAGGTCAATTGAAAAGTCCCCGGCCTACCATAGTAAAACACATTTTTTTTTTGGCAAAATTAGTTTTTTTTTTATTCAACATAATTCCCTTCAAGGGTGATACACTGATTATAGCGACCCTCCAACTTTTCGATACCATTTTTGTAGTACGATTCGTCCTTTGCTTCAAAATAGGCCTCAGTTTCGGCGATCACCTCTTCATTCGACGAAAATTTCTTCCCAGCGAGCATTCTTTTGAGATCTGAGAACAGGAAATAGTCGCTGGGAGCCAGATCTGAAGAATACGGTGGATGAGGAAGCAATTCGAAGCCCAATTCATGGATTTTTGCCATCGTTTTCACTGACTCGTGACACTGTGCATTATCTTGGGGAAGCAGCACTTTCTTTTTCTTCAAATGCGGCCGTTTTTCGGCGATTTCGTCCTTCAAACGGTCCAATAACGCTATGTAATAGTAGCTGTTGATGGTCCTTCTTTTTTCGAGGTAGTCAATGAAAATTATTCCATGCGCATCCCAAAATACAGACGCCATAACCTTGCCAGCCGACTGTTGCGTTTTCTCACGCTTTGGAGCGGGTTCATCGTGTGCAGTCCACTCGGATGACTGTCGATTGGACTTCGGAGTGAAATGATGGAGCCATGTTTCATCCATTGTCACATATCGACGCAAAAACTCGGGTTTATTACGCTTGATCATCTTCAAACACTGCTCCGAATCATCAACTCGTCGTTGTTTTTGGTCTAAAGTGAGCTCGCGCGGCACCCACTTTGCACAGAGCTTTCTCATACCCAAATATTCGTGAATGATATGATGTACACGTTCAGTTGATATCTTTAGAGTGTCTGCTATTTCATTCAATTTCAATTGACGGTCATTCAAAATCATTTTGTGGATTTTTTTAATGTTTTCGTCGGTAACAACCTCTTTTGGGCGTTCACCGTCTTCGGTGCTTATTTCTCCACGTCTAAACTTAGCATACCAATCCTTGAGGTTGATTTTCCTGGGGCAGTGTCCAGAAACTCGGCATCAAGCCAAGTTTTTGCTTCAACTGTATTTTTTTCCTTCAAAAAGCAATATTTTATCAACACACGAAATTCCTTTTTATCCATTTTTTTCACATTAGCAAAAGTTGCTTCACTCAAAATGCTATAATTCACAAACTAATGATCCGACAGCTGTCAAATTTATACACGCATCTTTTGAGGGTTAGGGCTAACTAAAAAACATGGATTTAATTCTAGTAGCGCCATCTATGTGTGTGTTTGGGGTTTACTGTCTTTGGTAAACACGGGTGACGCACTCCCGTGATACCCTAGCGATCTTTCTCTATTTTCGACCCTCCTTCTTGTCAACCATTTTTACCTTTTTTTCGACTTCACGTCTAGACCACAGTTTAATCTTGTTTGGCGCAGCATAGCCATATCTGGCTCTTGCGCCAATAAACTTTACAATCACTCACTATGTGTCAGGCCGGGGACTTTTCAATTGACCAGTTATATAAATATGTGTTGCTTTGATTATTATTAGAGGATTTAGAACCATATTGATTTATTTACAAGTGCAGTTATATTGCTAGTGCTAATGGCTGGCAGAAAAAGAATACAGAAGAATTATTTTTTGTAGTAAACATAACACAAACACAAGTTGAGGAGTATCTGTCCTTGCTCTGTTAAAGCGATTAAATATCACCATACATACGTATGCAGAAAAAATACATAGGTGAATAGGCATTGATGAAAATATTTCATGAACATCAAAGAATTTTACCTTTTAAAATTTTCTGTGTATTTTCTAAATGTTGATCGCTATGAAATGTAGTTAAATCATTAAATGTATCTTTTTGTTGGAAAAGTCATGACACATTTTTATTTTTTTTTCTCAAGATCATTCAGTTATATATTGCCCATTTTGCTTGCTAATCTTTTGCCTTCTCTCAATGAACTTTATAATTTCTTGTTCATGGAAGGGCTGCCTTATTGGTGAAAAATTGAATAAGGTAATGATTTACAGCCTCATCTGAATCAAATATATCGCTCAAGGAGTTTAGAAGAGAGCAAAACTTAGTGGAAGTCTCACGGTGCAAGGTTAGGGGAATATTTTTGGTGGTATCGCAGACCATCCAAACTGTAATGTTTTATGACAGTTGATCAAACTTGTGTGTATTCTTGCATTGTTGTGATGGAACACAACTCCTTAACAATGAATGAGCTCTTAATGTTTCTAGATGGATTCATTCAAACTGTTCAATTGCTGATTGTTTCGTTTGTTTCCTCAGTAGAAGTTTGAAAAACATATAAGCTTTAAAATTCCTTTTTACTGCGAGCTTAATCTTTCTCTTATGAACACTTGCTTTCAATGTCGTTTGAGGTGGATCATCATGCCTGAATCTGGGTCTTTTGCGCATCACATTGCAAATGTTCCATTTCTCATCGCCAGTTATCTGCTTCAAAAAAGATAGTTTACCGAATGTTTGATAAGAAGGTTACACATGTTTATAATTGCTTATGGATGGAAATATCTGTTCTTTTGGATGAGCTGTTCTTACTTATTGTTCATTTTTAAAGAACTTTTCTTTAACTTCCTCCTTAGATTCCTCAAACCAAAACCTCAAAGTTATATGAATGAATTTAATGCTATATAATTACTACATACGATCACTTTACACATTTGAGAAAAAATTGATTTAGTTGAGTTTTAGAAAAAATATGTTTTGTATTAAATTGGTATAAAATAAAATATTGTTTTCTAATTTTATCAGCAGATAGTGAAAATAAAGCATCTTTGGTAATTTCTCACAGAAGGGCCGCGGTAGCTTAGTAGTCAAGGTCGTGGACTAGCGGCCGACGGTTTTCGTTCAGTCGCGGGTTCTATCCTTGTCCGCCAAAGACCCGCCGTGTAGCCGGGGCTGATGCACGTTAAATCTGTTCGGGGCCCTAAGTCCTCCCGTTGGCGTGGTGTGGATGTTAGGAGAGGGGGGTGCCAGCTCAGGTGCCGTCCTCGTCACTTGAACATGGTTCAAAATTACGAGGTCCGTCGCCAATAGCCCTCGGGTTGCTTCTAGTGCGACGTTAATCAAAACTAAACTAAACTTGGTAATTTCTCAATAGAAGTATTCTTGACATATTCAAAATGAATGAAGTAAATGCTGGTTTAAAAGAATTTGAAATTGTTCTTGATCATAAAGTGTATTGTGAATTTTAGGCGAAAGTATTAAATATTTTCTTAGGGGGAAGAAATTAACTTAAAAAAGTTTGCTTCTAATGCTTTAATATGCAATGCATAAGATATGATCTTGCTAAAACACAAAATAAATATCAATATGTTTTATTTAAGTTTGCAGTATCTGCAAACATTAAATATTATAAGCATAAACTTGTTTAATTATTTTCTATATTTTTAGTAAATAAAGTTAGTTATGTTTTTATTAACGTCGCACTAGAAGCAACATGAGGGCTATTGGCGATGGACCATTTTAATTTTGAGCCTCGGTCAAGTGACGAGGATGATACCCCCCTCCTAACTTCCACACCACACCAACGGGAGGACTTTGGGCTCCGACAGATTTAACGTGCATCAGCCCCGGCTACGCTGCAGGTCTTTAGTGGCCAAGGCTCAAAACCACGACTGAACGAAAACCACCGGCCACAAATCCAATGCCTTAACCACTAGGTTACCGTGGCCACTTAAGTAAATGAAACAAATTATGATTCATACTTAAGGAACCACAGTATTAAACATTTAAATTCATATTCTATTCTTATTTGCTTTTCTGATACACATTCAAATTTTTTTTCTTGAAATATTATTTGTAAATCATTCTTAGATTTCAATTTCAAATTGGTGGCAATGTCAAATGTAGCATCAATGTTTATAATCCTTCTGTAGCGAAACATCTTCGTTTAATTAGTTTTTCATTATAAGTTTTAAAATACACATTAACAGTCAAAAATATTCTTTGGGTGGATTATAAATGCTTAAGCAAAATTTTTATGTATTATGCGTATCATACAGGACCTTTTTTTAATTAATAATTATTAAAAATGCGAGAGTTTCAGATTGGTTTATAAATTTAAAAATAATATAAATTAGATTGAAAATTAAAAAAATACTATTATAAGGAGGGGGGAATGGATTTAGAAATCGATCACGAAACAGAGACATAAATAGTTGCAAAATAATCATAGACCTTGTACAGATTAGAGACAAAAACAGCACTTATACACATCAGCAACTGAGATACAAAGCAGCATTTGTAACAATAGAAAATGCACACTTTCAATAACATTTAGCGCCTTAACTTACTAATTCATATAATGGATTAATCTCTAAAACAATACTTTTCACTTCCAAGGTGGACTCTGAGAGATTCAGGCCATTGCCTGCTTTATTAACTCATAATTAGTTTTAAATCTTCAGTTGGGCCTTCTTTTTTGCCTAATAAAGCTGAAACTTACACTATTTCATTTACTAGATCGAGCGCGTTTATATCTTCCGATATTCCATCGGTCATCTTTATTTCCAAATCTTTATATTGTTTAATACACTTTAGGGGTGTTTAATCTTCATAGTGTTTAAACATAAAATTAATACAAAAATCATATACGTTTGTATTAATTAATCGTTATAAAGAATTGTTATCGTATACGTTATAAAAAATAGAAAAGACGAGTAAATGCTATGGGTATTCATTGCATCACATCTGCGTGCCAAAGCATTAGCCGCTTATCTATTGTAAAATAAATAAATAAAAGCGCTATCTTGAATTTCTTTAGAATCTTCCATTGGATCATCTCGTACTTCATAATCAAAATTAATATTTCTTTGATGAACTTTGCGGTGTGGCTGCTTCAACTTAAAGCTGTTCGGGGTATTAATCTCGTCTGCCAGTTTTATGCATCACAGTTCATTTCAAGCTACATCCAATCGAAGATTCTTAAAAGCTCTTCAGTTTTTTTAAAAAATTTCCATAGCAGATGATTGATTGTAGTCTTTTGTCTGCAATTGGCATGCTTATTGGATTCATGCATTTTAAAATTTTGTACCAAATAATGATGGAGTGTAGAAATTTGAACTATTTAAAAGTTTAAGAATTCACAAGCCTCATCTTTTAAACAGTTGTCAATTACATCTTTATAAACACTAAGTAAAGCATCAAAAGTACTTTCTAATTGATACCTTAGGGCAGAGGTAAGCAAATAGCAGAGTTTTTGTGGCCCTCTAAGACAGTCAGAAAAGTCTATTTTGATCCTAAATTTCCTTCCCGTACATGAACAAAGATTTGTCTCGTATTTTCCACTAGGATGACAACTTCAATACGTTTTCATAAGTTTTAAATAAATTCCATATGTTAGAATGAAATTAAAGACAAATCAATGTATTTTCAGTGACAATTAAGTAAACCTTGTCGTATAGAAACTATAAACTAAATAAAACATAGTTGCACTTTTTTTGATGAATATGTTCAGAGAAAACTCATATTCCTGTATACCGCATTTTTGTATTAATACATTCTATAACGAAAAAAAACCGAAGCATCAAGAAGGAGGTTCCCGATTGTAGTGAAATTTCGTGTGCAAAGACATTTGGACCAACTGCAAATGACTGAAATTTGGTGTGCAATGAATGAATAGCGGCAGCTACAGCGCATCGGAACTGCGCACTCAGCAAGTGTATATAAGAAGCGATTCTCAATTGGATGGTCAAATTTTCTATTGTTTTGCGATTTAGGATATCTTTCAACGACTGGAAAAAATTACGAGCAACTGTGAGAGTTAGAAAGAGGTAGTATCATTGGACAAAAAGAGGCAGGTTGGGCAAATCGGAGAATCGCTGGTCCTATGGGTCGAAGCAGTGCGGCGATTAGAAGATGCTGGCAAGAATGGATGGACCTGGCGCATACAACCTTTCAATGTCTATACGTGATTATCGTTTGTGGATTTCCATCCTTCCACCACATAAACCGCAAAACATCTCTATCAGACTCGTTCAGCATTATTTGTAAATTGCCTGCTTTATGTCTGAAATAACTCCGATTTTCCCCATCTAAATCTATTTAAAATAGCTGGGATCATTTCGATAAGATTCGGATCCTTTTCAATGTATTCATTAATTGATACAGAGTTTCTAGTTTCAGTGGATCCATCAAACACAGGACGTACCTTGGTTGTTGAGTTGTCTTTAAATACTGCTCTGTGTGGCAGATAATGTACACAGAAACCTTCAGAAATGTCATTGTTCTGATTAACTTGTTCACTCATACCTTCTCTTTCCCACTGATTGAAAACTTCTTGATATTCATTTAATCATTTTGCTAATTTCAGGGATCTAACTGTATTTCTTATCCTTTTTTGGGTCATTTCTTTATTGTCAGGTAAAGGAGGATGTCCATCTAACCAGGGTAGATTCACCTTATATCTGCCAGTATTGTCTCTTCTAACCGTTTCTTTGAAATGTTTCAAAGCAAGTTGCTGGATCTAAGTTTTGGAACGTTTTTCGTTATTATCGTCACTACCCAAAGTGTCTAACTTCCAGAGGTCTATATTTTTTGCATCAATTACGTATAAGGACAGTAATAACAGCAAGCTATTTGTGGATTTGCCCCTTTTTTTTTTAATCAGATTTACCCATTACGGTTCACCCTAAGAGTGTGTGTACAGCAACCAAACCTCCTGAAAGATGTTTTACATACCCCGTTAACAACTTCCCTGCATAATAAACTCCAATCAGCAAATTAATCTTGTCAGAATTTTTCTCATATGGAAAGGATTGCTCATTTGTCATTGTATCCCAAGTTAAAATACCTAGCTCTTTTAATTGATTCAAACAATGATCATCATTCATTCTAGGTAAGGAAACACAAATTTTCTTCTCATCTAAAACTCCTAACTTACAGTTTATAGCTTTCATCGACATTGGAAAGATTAATGTAGTATCTTTGATGCTTTTCGGCGCATTCAATTCCACCGAATAATCCATGATTTACGGATTCCTCTCCTAACCCTTAAAGTTCATCTTTCCCCCGATAAATTTTGTAATATAAGATCGTTGGCTACCCATATCTATAATAACCCTAATCAAATGCTTCAAATTATTTTCTTTAATATAAACTTTTAAAGTCTGAAGATAAACTTCCCTAGAACAACTATTGCTCGAAAGTGTAGTGATTTCAATAACTTCCTTTAATTGTGGTTTCTCATTTTTAAAATGTTTATTTTCTTCGTAACACATAACATCAGCATGCCTTTTTCCCAAAATCGTACATTTTACTTTTTGTTTTACAAAAAGAACTTTATGTGTCTCTGTTTGACACAGCGATAACAAAATCCCTTTTTAATTAATGTCGATTTGCGCTGTTCAAGTGGTAAACTATTCCCAAATTCACAATTTATACTGACATGAGATGAGTTTCCATGAAACAGACACTTAGATTTCGCGGTGGAATTACATACAAACAACTGACTGATAGCTGCAAGTTCCTTTTGTCCATTTCATTGCGTTTGACCTTTTGCCAGCTCACAGTATTAACACTTAGTGGAGTAGGCGATTGCGCGTTTTGAATATTTTTTTAAACATAAATCTGTCTTTTCTTTCGCAATTAACGTTTATTTAAAAAATCAATTAGATCCTTTACGGAATATTCTTCTCCGAATTCTTTATGAAATTCAAATGCTAATCATTTGGCAATGATTTAAGAATTACATGGGATAATAAAGTACTAAAACTATCTGATGCGATGCCCAATGATTCTAAGCTTCTAATATGAATCTGAATTTTATCAAATAATTGCCGAAAACTTATTACATCACTTGAACGCTTAAGTGGGGAATTTTCTAATAACTGATTCAACTGTTTTTTCTAATAACTGTTTTTTTAAAGTTTCTTTTCAGCCGAATCTCTGTTCCAACAAATTAATAGATTTAACATAATTTTCGTGAGAAATAGAGAAACCGCCGATTGTTTCTAAAGCTGTTCCAGTTAAATAGGCTTTTAAATAATTAAATTTACTGACGTTGTGTGAAGATGTATTACTATGTATCGACGTCTCATTGTTATTATGATCAAGAGTTACTTCGGTTTTTTTTAATTTCTACTTCAATTTTAGAAATAAGTTTAGTAACTGACGTTCTTAATGTTGCGTGCTTCTTTTTGCATAACTGAATGAATTCAGAACTTTCGGTGGCCTTTTATTGCAACTATCAAAATCAAATTTATCAAATATGATAATCAAAATATTATGTTCAAATGTACCAGTTTAATCTCTTATATTTGTATATTTAAAATTTTAAAGCACGAGCTCTAATCCCGGTAGGAATGCCATGTCAAAGGAAAAAAAGAAAAGTTTCTCATTTTAATTCAGAATTGGTATGTAATTATTCATTAAGAATATCGAAATTTGACATACCTATTCTGTCGTTCCAGGTAGCTGGAGCAATAAAGTTTTCTTTTTAGCTGCAACAAAATTGATTATCCACTCAAATAAAGTGCTGAACTCCCTTGTAAATAAAAATAATGTATTGAAATTAATTAAAATACAACAACAGTTACACATTACTACAAGACACAACACAGGTTACATAGGAGAGCAAAAAAGTTCTTTAATTCTAATTAAAGTTCGTTCTGTTATTGTTCTTCTCCCTCCAATCAACAGCGTCCTCTGGCGGGAGTTAAGTGGTATCAGCTGGAAAAGTATCCATTTCGGAACAACGACGTTAATAAAACTAATCTTACCTAACTGTTCTTCTTTCCAAAATAACTATTTGTTTGAATAAAAGGTTTTATTGGTTCTTTTCAATCTATCATTGACAATATTGCTATTGATGTCTTCTGGGGAGGGGGGATAATCCAGTCAATGTATACTTCGGACTCCATTATCGACTTCGCGATATAGTCCGCCTGTTCATTCCAAAAAAGTTTCAAATGTCGGAATCCAAAGCAGAATCACTTCATTATGAAAATGTGACTGAATGAAAATCTTACTGGCTATTCTATGAATGACTTTTGGGGATTTAGTATTGTAATTTTTAAGTGCAAATAGCGCAAAATGGCTATCGGACAGAATTCAAAGATTTTTGTTCGATTCTGTTAAATCATTTGAAGCTTAGCATGCGGCAAGTGCTTCAGATGTATAAATATGGAATTGATTAACACTGTGTAAGCTAAAGAGACATTTTTCGTGATACCTGCTATAGATGTTATATTTTGTTTTCTTGACGCATTCGTAGCTATTACGAAAAAATATCTGAAATTGTGATTCACTATTTCATCAAACCTTCCTTTTATTACATGATCTCCAGTAAATTTTTACTTTGAAATCCAAACTAATCTGTACGAATCTCACTAGTAAGATCTGCGAAATTCACCAATCTGGGTATTAACATAATTTTTTCTGCATTAACGTTCAAAATATGAAAAATATTCATGATGTTGCTCTTTTTTGCTCTACTCCAGGATTTTCAAAATAAATAATCTTGGGCTTGGTTGGCTTTATTAACGTCGCACTAGAAGCAACACGAGGGTTATTGGCAACAGACCTCGTAATTTTGAACCTCGGTCAAGTGACGAGGACGTACCTGAGCTGACACCCTCCTCTCCTAATTTTCCCACCATGCCAACGGGAGGACTTTGAGCTACGACAGATTTAACGTACATCAGTCCCGGATACACGACTGGTCTTTAGCAGCATCAAGGCTCGAACCCACGACTCTACGGAAACCGCCGGCTACGAGTCCACTGCCTTATCCACTAAGCTACCGCGGCCGCTTATTTTAAGGCTATTAAGGAGCAGAGGAGAAAAGTTACCGTTTGATATTTGAGATATAAATAATTTTTCAACCGTCTTATTTTTTCTGAGAGAATTTTCTGTTTACAATTATGAGCATAATATTTGGTGTTCATTGTAGAAGACCCAATGCAGTAATGAGAACTTTTATTTGCATTACACTGAGTGAGTGAATGTAAAGGCTATTGATGTAAGAGACAGATGTGGCTGTGCTGCTCCAAACAACATTTAAATGTGGTCTAGACGTGAAAATTGTATTACATTGTAAGGTTTGAGCTGATTATCCGATCATTTATTTATATGACAGGTGAAATAAAAAGTACTGCATATACAATTGTTTGTTAATTTAACTAAATCTTCACATCTAAGGCCATAGTGTTTATATGCCATAGCTTTAAGAGCATTCAATTTTTTTAAAGTTTTATTTTTCATTTGATTCATTAAGAAAACATTTTGTTTCCGTTTAGAAAAATATACTCCAAAATATTTAATGGAGGATTGCCATGGGAATGGAACCCAGCCAACAAAATATTAGGATATGTTTGAAAGTTTTACTTTTGAACTTTTGTCAGGGTGTAAGATAAATTTCCATTATTAACATCAATGTGTGAGTGTTTCCACAGTATTTTGCAACTTTTAATGGATAGTACCGAGCGAATAAAATAAATGGGAAATAAATAAATAAAAATGTAATCCGCATATATTGAACACCCGATGTAGATTGTAAGCAATATGGGGAAGAGAACATTATTCTGAAGTATTCCCTTTAATATCATCTTCGTTGTTGATGGGCAACCACTCCATCGGATTTGAAACGATCTGTATGATAGGAAATTAAAATTCCAAATTGACATTTTTTTCTGTAATACATAGTGTTAATGCACCGTTATTGCTGCTCTCAAAACCAATTAAAGTGGAGAGTAATTAACTAAACAAAACGATTTCATATAATAATAAGCTTTCTTTCGGGAATGACACTTTGGCGTCCCTTCTACTTCCCTAACGGTTATACACACACACCACACACGCGAGAGCGCACAAACTCCCCCCTTCATCGAAACAAGCAAAACATTTTTGAAGGGGCGATCGCAGCGCCGCTTCACAACTAATTTATCTAAGAGTGTAAACACACTCCCCAGGATTGAAATTGCATACATTTCAATAAATATACAAGAAAAATTAAAAATTTCAAAAATAATTAATTTTAGCACATCACAAGATATTTAAAATACACACAACATTAGAAAACAACAAATATTATCATATAACAACTAGAAAAAATAAAATACAATGCATTATTTTCATAGAGTTAATACAGGATTCATTCAATAGGAAATATTTCAATTTTGGTAATAGTCTTTTAAATTTTCCTGCTTTAGTTTCAAGTTTTACATTTCTTACTTTATTATCAGAACTATAATAAACTTCAATAACTCGTCCTAAAAACCATTTGCAAACCGGTAAAAAGTCATCTTCAACTAATACCGTTGGACCTATTGATATATTATTTTTTTCAATCTGCCACTTTGTTCTTTGTTGAAGAGTAGCTAAATAATCCCTTGTCATTTTCTCCAGATAATCTGGATTACCTTTGGTGTTCTTTGCCAACGATTTAAGCGATTTTCATTTACATCTATAATTATCGGTTCTGCTATAGCGTTTATCGATTTCCCTATTAAAAAAAATGACCTGGGGTCAAAACATCATAATCGTCAAAATCGTTTGACATTGGCGTTAGGGGTCTCGAGTTGAGTATCCCCTCAACCTATATAACTACTGTTTCAAACTCTTCATGAGTAAAATGCAAATCTCCTATAGTTCTTTTCACGTGATATTTAACAGATTTTACTCCAACCTCCCCCAACCCATCGAAATGGGGGGACTTGGGAAGGATAAAATTCTAATCTATTTCCTCAGACGTAAAATATGAGGCTAAAAATTTGTCTGGAAAATTAACTAGCTTATAGAACCTTTTCAATTGGAAATTAGTTCCCACAAAATTAGTCGCATTATCCGTAAATAGTTTTGAACATTTACCTCGTCTAGCCATGAAGCGTTATAGAGTGGCAATCAAATCATTCGAAGTTAAATCTGATAAAATTTCAAGATGAATGGATTTTGTAACGAAGCATATGCACACACATATATAAATTTTATTAAGGATACCCATTCTCTGGTTTTATAAGTTATAAAAAACGGACAGCACATGTCTAATCTCGTTACACTAAATGGAGGTGATCTGTTTACAATTTCACGGGGTAAGTCTTCCATAATCTGTGACGATAAAATGGACTTGCATTTAAAGCAGCTCATACAAAAATGCGTTGTTTTCCTTGCCAAATCTCTGGCACCTAACGACAAAAATTTTAGACGTACAGCACTTAGCAGTCCTTGAGACCCAATATGCAATAATCATTTATGTATAGTACAAAAATAAATTTTACTTGTTACAATTTTTTGACAGGATTGCTGGATTCTTTTGCGTGAATAGTAAAGATGCCTTTCCTAGCCGTCCTCCAACACGAATTATTCATTTTTTTTTTATCAACAAAGGGATTCAAATTTTTAAAATTATATATATTTTTTTACTTGATAGGATTCTCTGCTCATATTTAATTAAGAATTCTTCAGCTAAACCAACTTCTTCTACCTTTATAGGTCCATCCTTTTTGTTTTTTACCTCTTCAATTATGTACAAATCTAAAAATATAAGAAAGAACATTAATTGTAATATAATAATTGTTAGAAATAGATAAGAGTTCGTCGAAGAAGTCAGAGTTCTCGTAGATTATCATAGTTTTCTCAGAAAAGTCATCAGCATCAATGGAAGGTTTGCTCTCGTCTATACGGGATTCTTTCTCATTTGGTGTCAGGCACTCAACTTCATGGAACACAGGTAGCAAGCACTGGCTAAAAAATTGTGGCTCCATTAAAAAGACTGAAAAACTGTGTCTACCACTTGTTGCATGTCTCCAAGGAAGCAGCACTAACTCCACGCGTCAGGAGATCAGCTGGATTGGTTTTGGAGGAGCAATAAAACCAAGAGTCTGGATAAGTTAATTTTTGAATTTCGTTAACTCGATTTTGGACGAATGATTTCCATCTTCGGCTGGATCCTTTGATCCAGTATAATGTAACTTTAGAGTCACTCCAAAAAAAGATATTGGATCATGCGATCTAAAACCTTTTTATTCTCAGTTCCTAATCTTGCAGCAGCCAACGCACCCAGTAATTCCAGGCGAGACAAGGATATTTTCTTTACTGGTGCAACTCTATTTTTCGAAGCCATCAAATTCACAGAAACGCATTCGTGATTCTTCACTTTAATATATACAGCTGCTCCATAGGATTTTTGGAGAATCTTTACTTAGAGAGGTTGAAGGTTTTTTTCCGAAACTTGCCAAGATCGCCGAACAGAGCAATTAACGTTCCAATGTGGTAGTCGTTCAATTGTGGTAAAGTCACATACGATGACGTAGGAAATTTTTTTTAGAAAAGCTGAGTAATAAGGCTTTCCTCCGCTACATAAAAAAGTTCTATACAATTATACCTTTTATAATAACTGTATATTGATTGAACTTAAAAAAAAAAACACTCACTAATAATAAAAAAAAAGCCCCAAATAAAGTTATATATTTTGTAACTGATCGTATTTAAAAAGTACATTCTCTTGTAAAAAAAGAAATCTAAATACAATTATATATTTTATAATTGTTCGTACTTAAAAAAGTATACATTATATAATAAAAAAAAGTTCCAAATACAATTATATATTTTATAATTGATCGCATTTATAAAAAAATACATTCTCTCATGTATATAAAAGTTCTAAATACATTTTCCAAATTCAAAATATATTTTATAATTGACAGAATTTTAAAAAAATTACATTCTCTTACAAAAAAAAAGGTTCCAAATGCAATTGTATATTTATCGTTCATAGTATTTTAAAAAATACCATCTCTCTCATATATATATATATATATATATATATATATATAAAGATTCCAAATGCAATTACATTTTTGTATTAATTGCATTTTGAAAAATTAATTATTTTCATCAGTTTCGAATTCTGCTACATATTAAAAAGTTTCAAATACGATTATATCCTTTATATTTGTTAAGAAAATACATTCTGTACGCCATTTTTAAGATCGTTTTTCTTTTTAAAAATTTTTTAAAACACTCTTGGTCAATATTTAAAATGCTGTTAAGGAATAAATATTTAAAGAGAAATTAAGCATTTAAAATAATATTAAAGAGATTGCATGCTTTAGAGCGGGGAAGGTATTTCAAGCATGCAAAAAAGGATATATTTACGACATTCCAATATATAAAGAAATTGCAATTTTATTAATTGAAGCAGTTTATAATTATTAAAATTATGAAAACATATTATTTAATCAAAATGGAAAGCCACAGAACTTATTAATTTGTGTTCACGACCTCGAGGTACCGTAGTGTTCTTTTTCTCTCCCATGGAGTTTACTGTCTGTGGTAAACATGGGTGACGCGCCCCCGGGATACGATAGCGATGCTTCGACTCTCCTTCTTGTCAACCAATTTTTCTTTTTTCCATTTTTCAAACATTTAAATCATAGTTACACTTTTTTTTGCACAGCATAGCCATATTTGGCTCTCGCGCTATAAAACTTCACCAACTTTCACTTATCAATTTGTGAGAATAGCAACAAAAAAATATTTTCTGAATTTCTACAAGTGAGATTTTTTTCCCTCTCTTCTCCTTTGTTCTTTTTTTAATTCTAAAGTAATTATTACATTTATTTCATAACTGTTCAAATATAAAATTATAATAGAAAAAATTGAAAAAATGATTTTATTTGTAATACTGATTCCAAGGAAAAAGAAATTCAATAAACTTACTTCATTTAATTTTGGGGCATTTTAGATGAAATAATACTATATTTCATTTCGTTCTTCTCTTTCAATACTCCATTTAATTCCTTTGAATAGAATTACACATGTATTGTAAATTTATACAAATAGTCTTGTATTTCTCAAAGGCATTTCTTAATAAGATTATGTAAAACTTTTATTATTTGGTTTCTATTTTTAGTAATTTTTTTTTTTTTTTTTTTTAAATTTCAATAGTTGTCAAATTTGACAAGAATGTATTTGATTAAGCATTTTGCAAAATGTCTAACTATTTTTAAATAATTTTATTGTATTCTCCTGACGTTGAATTCAAGTTAGCAATATTTGAACCAACGTCATTTGATTGTAAATGCAAACTGTATAAACTAATCCTTACGGATGTCGTGGATTAGGATTGATTCTGAGAATTTTAAAAGCATTTTTTCAAAAAAAAAAAAAAAAAAAAAAAAAAAAAAAATAACATACGCATTTCAGATTCGCATTCACATTTTCTCAATTTTTATTGTTGTAATCAAGGCCATTTTTAACCATTTTATAATTATGTAAACATATTTAGAATTTCAACTTTTAGTTTTTTTAATTAATATATTACTGATAATTTAACTAGAAAAAAAAAACATTTATCTTTGTTGTAAAAGCTGATTAAAAATCAAATTGGTAATAAAACTTCAAGATATTAAATTACAGCTTTCGAACTTAATATATAGTATGATTGATCATTTATAAATAATTTTTTTAAAAAAATGGAATATATATTCTCCATGGGAAAGCACAAAAATTTCGAATCAGTTTTATTTCGACTTAACACATGGATCAATAAGTTCCGAGACTAACCCAGAGATGGCACTCGTAGTAAACCAGTAACCAGGTCTTTCTAGAGTACTAACCTTTGCTTGAAACGTGTCAAAATTTTAAGTCGATCGGACCAGAAACAGCTGAGTTATCGAGGTTGGAGTAAAGTCGTTTTGTAGTTTGTTTAAAATATGGAAAAAACCGAGTTTCGTGTTCTGATAAAACATTGTTTTTTAATGGGTAAAAACACCGTGCAAGCGAAACAATGGATTGAAAAATGTTACCCGGACTCTTGTCCATCAAAAGCAACGATTTGTCGGTGGTTTGCCGAGTTTAAACGTGGTCGTACCGACACAAATGACGCGGAACGCTCGGGTAGACCCGTGGAAGCCGTTACACCGGAAAATGTGAGTGAAGTGACAAAAATTATAATGAAAGATCGTAAAGTGAAGCTCCGTGAGATTGCTGAGATGACACAGATATCATATGGAAGTGTATTTACTATCCTTCATGAAAAATTGAGCATGAAAAAGGTTTTTTCCAAGTGGGTGCCGCGATTGCTTTCGATGGAACAAAAACAGCAACGAGTCGATGATTCAGAAAGCTGTTTATCGCTATTTACTCGCAACAAAAAAGATTTCTTGCGTCGTTACGTGACCATGGACGAAACATGGATACATCACTACACTCCAGAGTCGAAGCGGCAGTCATCTGAGTGGCGCACAGCTGGCGAAAGTCGTCCGAAAACGCAGCAGTCAGCTGGCAAAGTCATGGCGTCAGTTTTTTGGGATACGCATGGCGTGATTTTCATTGACTACCTCGAAAAAGGTAAATCGATCAACAGTGATTATTATATTGACTTGCTGGTGCGTTTGAAGGAGGAAATCGCAAAAAAAAAAAAACGACCGCACAGTCTCGGGACTTATTGATCCATGTGTTAACACACGTACCTACAAATACTTTCGCCCTTGAGTCTTTACAACTTCCTGATCAAAACTGGAGGAAAAAAAACCTCTCTTGCGTCTTGCTTTGAAACATTGAATTAGTCACAAGAAAAGTAAAAACAAATTTATAGGATTCAGTTGTTTAATTCCATTCTAATAAAGATAAAATAAAATATTTCATTTCATATTACAATGAACTAGTATTTGACTTCATAATTTCAAGTATAATTTATGTTTAAATCCAGATGGTAAACATTATTTGAATAAAATTTATGGAACTGCAATCAATAGCTTGTTTTTCGATACCTATCAAGCATAAATCCCAATGGCTTTTTTTTTTTTTTTGAAAATAGATTTATTATATGAATACAGCAAATTTCTATGCGTTCAAAACCTTTGCTATACGTATTCTCCACAGACATTAAAAATCTCCAGAGTAAGCTTTTAAAAAAATTAATTTAATGTGAATTTCATTTAAGGGAAATATGTGAATTTTTTTTAATATCTTCCAAGGTATATTTGAATGCTATATAGCGAACATAACAACTTTAACTTATTTTAATGTTTGTCGTGTTTCTAATAAGGTTATTCAGACATTTCAGAAAAAGTATAATAATTCTAGAGTAAAATGGAGCTCAACGTTTTCTGTTCTTTTAAGAAACTGTAAAAAATAGTTATCGTAGAAACATCATTAAAATCTATTGAATCAAATATTCTTACAATACAAAAGCATTTTCAAATAAATATTTAAATTGTACTGATAATCGTTTTTCAATTAATTGTAAAAAAATATGTTCTCATCTAATAGTATCTTATAAATAATTTAGATTCTTTATGACATCAAGCATTTTATTATTCAAATTATAATGACGAATTTTATGTGTTAACTTTTTTTCTCTCTCTTCCTTCTTCAAATAATTCATTTTTTTAACATTTTACTTTTTAAAAAAAATAATCATTGTTTATCAATATTTTTCTGATTTATTCGAGTGTTTCATTCACAACACGAGAAATGACTTTTCAAAAATTTAAGTGATGGAAGATTATTAACTCACTTTCATCACTGTATCTGTGAAAACAGTTTTAAAAAGTTGATTGATAATATCTGTAGAAAAGAATGTTATTGTTTTCTTTAAATATAAAAGATTTGATATAAAATTTTATAGAAGTTGAATCTAGATGAATGATACGTAATGCAGAAATGAATTATCAACTTTTTTGGAATTCATAACATATCTGTTAAAATTCAGCAGTATATTTCATAGTGTTTGATTTGTTACTGATTGAACAAAAGACGAGTATTGTAGCATGATTTGTGACAAAAAAGTTCAAACACTTTTAAGTTATATCTTATCTCGTTATAAAAAGTTTCTTACAGTTAAACAGTTATAAACTTATTTAAGAATAATTACAACAAAATCGTAAAATTTTTTATTTCCATTTTTCTTATCTTTTGCATTGTTTTATATTAAATTATATCAAAGTGTGATGTTTTGTTATGGAACGGTTTTTGCTAAATCGGATTTTTAGCATGTAACATAGGTATTATCTTAAAAGTTTTTTTTTACCCGTTTTGCTCATTATATTTCCGTAATGAGCAATGAGACTAAATTACAATTGATACACATTTTTCAATTGTGAATTGTTATTAGAAATTAACATGTATAATGAACCCAAACGAAACATGAATAAGTCCTGAATCTTTAAATTTTTAAGCGTTACACTTTTCTCTCAATCACAGAGTCGAATAATCTACAAAACTAAAGTT
>BMAW01091430.1:1385275-1396059 GCA_019974015.1 Nephila pilipes | reverse complement strand
ATCGACTTAAAATTTTGACACGTTTCAAGCAAAGGTTAGTACTCTAGAAAGACCTGGTTACTGGTTTACTACGAGCGCCATCTCTGGGTTAGTCTTTGGAGTTATTGATCGATGTGTTAGCAGGTGGAAACCAAAGTTTACAAAGGCTTCCGGTGATAGAATTGAGATGCCCACCCGACCCGGGCTTCATCTTGTGCCATCACTAGATTCAATTATTAAACACTACGACACAAATAATCAAAAAGTCACCAGAACAATCTATAAGTAAATTATTAACATATATTTACTACGACAACAACTCCCTATGCTCTCCCGGGTAATATTTCTATTAACCTCAATTTTACCCACCAACAGTAACCTAACAGACTCTTACCACTAATCCTTCCTCGGCTGCAACTCAGACTTTAGATCAACTGTTGAGAACTACAGCAAAGGAACGTCTTGTAGCAACCTTTAATCTAACCCTTTACTTCAATCAGCTTATCTATAGCTTCAGCTTCACTTCTCCTACAGCCTCTCTCGTTACTTTCAGTCGGAGTTTATATATTTCCTAACTCACCCACTTCACTTCATTTCTAACTGCTTTACATATTCCCGTTTAATTTTTGGTTGGGCAAAGGTTGTTTAGCAAAAGCAATCAATCTCAATTAAAAGTCCCCAAGATTAGTGAAGAGAAACCGCGAATAGCTCAGTGTCACTGAATGAGTTGAGAATAAAAAAGCTTGTGTTAAGTGTGGTGTAACGCAACTGAAACATTAAGTGACGTGAAAATTCTGAAATATTGTTTTCTAGAGAGTGAAAATCAGAAAATCGAGGCGCATGGGTTTAGTGACGCTTCTCTAAGTGCTTGAGGAGCAGTAGTTTACTTTAAATTATGTGGAGTTGGTGATAATTATCGAGAATTTTTTGTAATGTTGAAGAGCAGAGAAGTGCCGTTAAAGAAGTTAATCCGACCGTGGTTGGAGTTGGTGGCTAAGGTGATAAGTGTTAGAGTTGGGAACGATCTTAAGAATATTTTCAAGGATGAAATCGGAAAATTAATATTTTGTGGAGCTATTTCTCTATTGCATTACATTGGGTGAAGGGGAGTGAGAATTTGTCTAAACAGTTGGTCAAAGGGTCGTAAGAGATAGGTAGAGTAGAAATTCAATGAGAGTAGGGGAAGGATCCTGTTCAGAGTTTGGTAACTCAGTTGGAGAGTAAGATGAGCAGTATTGTAATAATATTCCAGTTTGGAGAAAGTTGCAGAGAGTTGATGCATGGTATTTGAGGTTTATTAGCATTGCCCGAGGGGACGATATTTTGTCTCCATTCTTAGAAACAATTAAATTTAAAGAGTCACTTAAGACTATAATTAAAGGAAGGAAAACTTCAATTTCAGAATATTTTCCTACATACAAGCTTTTACTGGAAGAAATTTATGGTGTTCGTAATTCGGATTCAGGAAATGATTCCCAAAGATGGGATGATCAAATTGTGTACACCTGAAAGAAGCCTCGCTTGAAGGTTAAAATTTACATTTCACTTGATTAACATCTTCATTACAATTTTGTGGTCAAACTGTTACGTCTTAAAGGTAGTTTTATGCATCATTTGCGGATATGAACACCATCCAGAAGGACTGTATTATGATGACCACGAGAGATAAGAGAAGGTTTTACGGAACCAGAGTGATCCCAAGTATACTCATTTGAGTGAGGACTTACAAGTTAAAGTGTCTGCTTATGTATCTCCAGATGATGCCTGTATAAGAATATCCATTGCTTTTGCGAAAATGCTGAAACTGAAGAGCTTCTTATAACCAGATTACTATGATGGATTTGGTTCAGTTTTATTAACGTCGCTCTAGAAGCAACACAAGAGCTATTGGCGACGGACCTCGTAATTTTGAACCTCTGTCAAGTGACGAGGACCATACCTGAGCTGGAACCCCCTCTCCTAACTTCCACATAACGACAACGGGAGGACTTTAGGGCTCAATATATTTGACGTGCATCAACCCCGGCTACACGGGCTAATGAAGCATAACACATTTCATAAACGCAGTGCAGAACAAGCGAAAACAAGACTTGTTTACATCGTTGAGTATCAAGTGGTCAAGTTATGTGATCGTGGCGTTACATGAATTTAGTTCATTTACACAAGTTGGAAGTTATTGACAAAATCGAGATTGATGTTGAAAACTAAAACATTTAGAACATTGTTTAGGTTTATTTATGAGAAGTTGAATTTTGTGATTTATGAACCAGAGTTTAATGTTTTCTGGTAATATTGTTCTCAGTATGGTAACCAACACAGGGGAAATTTCTGAATTTGTCCCAGATCTGACAAAACGAGAGATCTCTACGATGTCTATATTTTTTGTATCTCTTGTAATTCAGTTGCTAAATCTTCTAGTGGTACACTGGTAGGAATTCTGAAATGGAGGAATCGGGTAGTGTAAATTCCTTAACATATGATGTTAGCCTTTCTAGGGACATTTAATAAATTTTTAACGATAAGATCTGTCTTGCACACACCAGGGTTTGAGGTAGAAAACTTTATTTCATCATTTCTGGTAAAGGACAGATTTAGAATGTTCGTATGTCTTGGAATTTTGTTTTTAATTTCAGTGTATAACAAGGGATAAGCCTTTGGAATATAAAAATGCTTTTGATTATGCTCTCTTCAAAAGAATATTTATCTGTAATTTTCTTTTGCTCAGCTCGTGTTTCAAGTTCTTTATCACTCGATATTTCATTATATTTCCTAGCTCTATAGTGGACACCAACCGTTCATCCATATAAGCCACAAACTACGAATGACCCAATTTGGGTCTATTCGTTAAGGAAAAAAGAAATAAATAAAAAATAAATTTTCCAAACTACTTGTATAATAAAAAAAAAAAAGTCCATACCTCAGTCTTTGTAGCAAATAACATAACTAAAAAGGAAATCAACTCAATTTTTTAAAAGAAATTTGACCAACTTGTCCGTAAAAACTTTCAAAACACAGCTTATTTAAAAAAAAAAAAGTGATCACCAATTTATACATACTTCATCGAATAGCGTTATCGTGTATCCGCTTGTCCCTGTAAGAAGTTTGTAGTGCAGATAGAACTGAATTATCGGATAAAATAAGAATATTTTTATTAGATTCTGTTGATTCATCCAAACTTTGGTAAGAAACCAGTACTTCAGTCTTCAACAGGGAATTGATAGAATTTTTTATAAGCTCAGGAAGCATTTTGAGTAAATCCTTCTAGTAATGCGTTGGTTATGATGTGTCTCCAGCATATAAGGCGATATAAATATATATTATTATTATTATTTTTATTATTATTATTACGAAGATGAGTTGATGCTTCCCCTCACCTTTGCGACAAATGGAAAATATTCGAAGGTTCTGGAACCGAGACGAAAAATAGACAGGGAAGAAAGTTACAGACTTTTCATGAATTTTCCCATGTGATGTCACGCCTGACCGGAAAAAGTATAAACACGCCAGTCGAGGGTCAGTCAGTCAGTCGGAAGGAATCGATCTGTGTACGGAATCAGTTTGTCTGTGGAGAAGGCTTTGTAGACCGATCGGGGAATCGTGGCCGAATGAGTTTGCTGGAGAATCGGCCTGAATCTAGCAGAACTGTTATGGAGAGTCTGTCTTTGGAGACTCTGTTGAGGAGATCGATTGAACGCTGTCGGCACTTGAAGTGGAGCGTGCCAGGTGAATTTGTGAAGAAGCAACATGTATCTGCAGGGAATCCTCGGAGCCTGGCCTGGAAGTGCAGAATATTACTGCGTAACCTGTCCGCAGAGAAGAGTAATAAGCTGGTGAGTTGAACGTTGTTGAAATAACTGTGACTGTACTTAATGTGTGTTTTGTTCCTGTATCTGTGTTATTGGATTGTGCAAGTGCTATGTATCTGCTAACGTCCAAATTGTGCTATCTGTGTGTTGTCTTGAATTTTTACGAATAAATCGTCATTTGTTGTTATCCACCGTATTGGCATTGATTTTCACTCCACACTCCCAGAGAGGAATAATTTTTCCGTAACAATGTTTTTTATATATATATATATATATATACACTTAGAAACAATATGTATTTAATGAAATTACGCTAAATTGTCGACTATTAATTTCGTTCAAAGCTATTTATAATGGAGTAATATCAGACATTTCATCCAAGTTATATCAAAATCAAAAGTACAGGTTCAAATGCACAACATTCTTTCATTTTTTTTCTTCGTCGACGCATCCAATGTAAGCTATCCGCTTGACTCTCTTCTTACCCTCTATTAGTCTCAGAGACTGCGCTTCGTTATAATTTTTTTTTAAAGTCGTTTAATCAAAATAATATCCTGTTACTTCACTTTCATGTTATTTTAACTTAAAATAAATGTTTTTCATTTTAATGTGAAAAACAATTTTCCAGAGAAAAGTTTGCCAGAGTTGTATATACATTTTGATGAAAATCTTATGTGTCGAAGTAAATTTTATAAAAATAATATTAACTAATATATTATGAGTTTCGTATCGTATTTTATTTAATATGTAAGGCAATTTCATTAAAAGGAATTTCAATATAACCCACAACACTAACTGAAAATTTTTGACACTAACTGAACTATTATTATTTCAGAGATTTCTAAGAAGCAGACAATTGAGTTCTCATCTTCTTCCGCACATTCATTATATAACTTTTACGTTCATTCAAAACTAGCAGGATTTGGGCAAGATAAACATTCGGAAGAAACTATTCTGTTATACGTTTTTTACTTGGGATAAAGGGTATATGTTTTCCTTGTAAGTGCTCTAAAAGTAAAGCAAAAAGTGCTCTCAATTCATCAATGCTGGTATTTGCCATTTTCACCTTTAATTAGATCCCAGATATATTTTGTGTATAAAATGTGACATCGTATGTCCTCAAATGGGACTGCGAGCTGCAGAGGATTCGTTGCCGAACGTGCAGCCGAGTCCACTTGTTCATTGCCTAAAATACCTACATGACTAGATATCCAACAGAATTTAATAACATAACCCCTATTATACAGATTACAAACAATGTCTGCAATGTCAACTACAGTAGGAGGACTGCGATCGTCTAGATTGACCAATGTTTCCAGGATGCTTCTGCTGTCAATATAAATGACGAACTTCCGGGAACTAGAATTCTCGACTAATTTAAGGGCACAGTAAATGGTGACAGCTTCGGCAGTATATATACTGCAGGAAGAGTCTAGTCGGTAACTGTGCTGATGTCATTTGATACTACATTTGAAACCACAGCCGACATATCCAGTTCCTTTCGATCCGTCCGTATAAATTGGAATAAAATCCCTATACTGACTGCGATGGATATGTGGTGCTTTTGCTGTATGAGGCAAAGGGGTTATGATAAATGAATCTTGGCATATTCCAAGGAGGAAAAATGAGAAATTTCCTCGGTTGGACACTTAAGCCATGTAAGTTGAGTTTCCCAATATTATCTCTTATTCTCTCTGAGAAAGGACGAATGCAAGATTGTTGAGCATCGTACAATCTCCGTAAAGATTCACTGATGTGTATCGAATGAAAAGGATGGAATTGAACTGATGACATGCGAAAAAAGTAATTATACGACAGTTTCTTACGCCGCAAAGCCAAAGTTAACTGGTTACAAAGCACATACAGACTGCACAGGTGACGTTCGAAACGCACCACAGCAGATTTTCAGAGCATTATGGTGTACCGGGTCAAGTTTCCGCAAGGTAGTTTTGCTAGCAGATCTGTAGACGATACATCCGTAGTCGATCAAGGACAGAATCACCGACTGAAACACTCGGAATAAAGAAGTTCGATCTGCTCCCCAAGAGTTGTTGGACAACACCTTCAAGATGTTGAGAGATTTCTCACACTTCTTTCACAGATGTAAAATGTGCGGAAGGAAAGTGAGTTTGCGGTCGAAAATTACTCCCAAAACAATATCCACGCACTCGGATTGTCATATTACTTTTCAGAAAAGTCTCCTGAAGAGCAATGCAGACAGGTTGGTGAGTAGATAGTATGGATTTGAGATCTACTTGTCTGGGTCGTAAACCACGGCAGTTCCAGGAAACAAAAGCCATTAAATGGGTGCACTGGAAGAGGAAGGTCCTGTTTCCAGGACCCCCATGGAGACATAATCTTCGGGCGATGGGTGTAAAACCACCGCGTCCCCACCAATGACCCTAGTTTTTTTTGCGAGGAACGCTGTTCTTCGCAAGTTTAGTTTTTACCTCTGCAAAGCTTTTGACCTGGCCAATGGCCTAGTCTGTTGAGCCTTTGCAGGGGAAGGGGGTTTTAGAATATTTTTTTTCTTTGATTGTGGTGTCTTATTGGTTGATTGCGTTGTCTTAATGGTAGGTTGCGGTGTCTTAGTGGTAGGAAGAGGTTCCGGAAATTGTGTGGATTTTGAAACTTTCGTTGTTTGGGTGGCAGTAGCGTAGCTGATTCCCTGTACAGGAGTACGGGAAGAGACTACACGGCGAACTTCGGGATACGATTGGTTCTGCAGAGTCTTCACCGTAGTGACTTCTTTTCCCTCAGCCCATTTAGGGCAAGGATGAGAATATGCAGGGTGGTTTCCCTGACAATTGATGCATTTTTCTGCAGCGTTACAGGAAGCACTATCGTGCCCTGTTGCTGTACAGCGAGCGCATGTCAATTGTCCCCTACATGCGTTCTTTAAATGGCCATACCGCTGACAATTGAAACACCTCAGAGGGTTTGGAATGTATAATCGGGCGGCGATATGCGGCCTGAACAGTCTGTGGCAGGGTAGGATTCGAGAAGGTCAAGATGAGATGCTTAGTATTAAGCACCTTTCTATCTCTCCTAATCGTTATCCTCCGGACACCACAAACTTGCTGGTCCTGCAAATTCTCCAATATCTTCTCTTCCGACACATTCACTAATTCAATTGATGATACGACGCCACAGGAAAGCTCAAATTTCTATGCGGTGAAGTGGTTGCGGGATAAGATCCCAAGCTCTTCATACTCATAACAAGTTCTGCTTGCTTTGAGTTGTTGACTTCAATTAAGAGGTCACTGGAACGAAGTTCCTTTAAATCCTTAACCGTTCCTACCATACCATGAATTCCCTTTTGGATTAAAACGGGGGATATGGTTGCAAAAGTGTGTTTCTCTCTTTATGAGGAAAAAACGGAAATCTGAAGGTTTTTTACTCAAGTCTGTGGATTCTTTTTGATCTTTTTCAGCATTTCTGGAAATATGAAGTTCTACACGGTCAGCCCAAGAGTCACTATTTGAGATTTTTGATCAGCTTCGGGAGCCAAAAACGATATACCTTTAGTTGTAGCTATAGTGCCAGAGAGAGAAAAAATTAAACACGGATTGACTTCTAGTTCGATCGGGGCCCCCACCAGACCCCGTCTTCTCACCCTTTCCTAACGTAGTAACCGACGGAGAATTTAGCAAGAGTCGGACGATGTGAACTGCCCCAATTAGGTGCCCAGGCAGAGGCACAGTCCAAGGCCTTAGCCAAGGAGGATTTCTCGAAATGGGAGGGAGGTCACACCATCCAGCCATACGCAGCAACCAAGGCTCTCCCTCTGGGAACATTTTGAGGATGACGTTCTAAAACTGTTACCGACGGCGCACGCAACTCCTCTCCTCGCACACCCTTCCCCAACCAGGGCCTTCTCCAATCACACCCATGTGGTTTCCCACAAGGTATCTACGCATGAGGGGCACTGGGCCCCCGTATTGCCAGAGCTAGGCACGCAGGAGATCGGCATTGATAAACCTTTGGCCTTTTAGTGTGTTAGTAGAGACACCACAAAGATTTTTTTTTATTTTTAAATGTTTTTCTAATTTTTTTTTATATTTTTTTAACACAAATGTTAATACAGATACATAGATAAAATAAAACTGAGTTAGTGTAAACTGTTTTCCACCTGATATCACAAAATAACAAGCGGAAACCCCCCAAAAGCAAAACACATGACAAAGAAAAAAAGAGAGGGGAGAAGAAGAGGAAAAAAAGATCACTGAGGTACCTCGGGATTATGATGCCCGTACTCATCTGAAGAAGATGAGCCCTCTGAGGAGATGCTAAACTAGGATTTTACCTCCTTTTTTGAAACGTTTCTCTGTATTTCACTTGGTGTGTGTGTCATCAAATTTTCGATCGTTAATTTAACCAACTTCCCATTAAGCTAGAGCTCTGAAACCTAGGGAATCGTTCTTACTCCCCTAACAATGCAATATTTAGGCATTTGCGACAAGTTTTAACTAATATTTTTTTTAAATAATGCAGTTTAGCCCAGCCACTTGGCGCGGTTTCAAAAATTACCAAACTTGGCGATTTTTTTTTGGCTCCACGTTAAGTCCGCGAAGTGGACTAGGGTAGTCACATTTGGCAAAATACCGCCAAATAGTTCATGTCTCCAAGACTGGTTTGACTAAACTGCATTCCAACCATTTAATTTACCGGATGAATTAATTTTAGTTAGTTTTAACGTTTTATGTATTTCACTTGGTGTGTGTCTGTCTGTGTATCATCAAATTTTCTTTTGTTAATTTAACCAACTTCTCATCAAGCTAGAGCTCTGAAAATTTGGGAACCGTTCTTACTTGCCTAACAATGCAATATTTAGATAATTGCGACCAGTTTTAACCAATATTTCAATAACTTTTTTTAATAAACTTTGCCCCATATAAAAACGTTGGATTTTATCTCGAAATATTTTAAAATTCATCATTGTAATGTCAACAGGGTTTAGTTAAAGATCAGATAAATCCAGATATTTTTTTTTAAAATTCTGATAAAACTAATTCGCTAGTTATTTATTGGAATCCTTGAACATTTTATTACTTACATTTTAGTCCAGATCATTTTTTGATCTAAGGTAATTATTTCATTACATTATGTAAATAATAGCAAGATTTCAAGTAGATAAAAAAAATTTATAAATGTGAAATATTGTATTATGAAATGGAAATTTAAATGAATTCATTAACACTTCATCTGATATCGCAGTCTTTAATAATCCCTTGAATATATTTCAATTTTTAATTCTAATAATTGGGGACTTTTATCTACTCTTAAAAAGTTTAAATTTGAGCAGTAATTATACAATCGTTTGTGCAGTTTAGTTTGACATACGAGATGTGGCTACTAAATAATGAGACGACTGTAGAGGAAGTAGGCATGCGATAAACGCAAGCTGTGAAATCTCCTGTTTCGAATGGAGTGCTTATCGCTTCTGTAAACAAATCCGAATAGCCGTAGCCTTCTTTCGCATTATTTTTTGGTTTTATCGGAAAAATGATAGTGTAACAATAGAGCAACGAAATGTAAAATTTCACATTATAAGGTTTGTTTATAATCAACTAGTTCATAAATAACAACAGATTAGTAAAAATAAACATTTAATTAGAATAAGCGTAATAGTTCTGTTTACATCTCGTATCGACTATATTCATACGTTGCCAACATCCGTTGTTTATAACGTAAAGTAATAAGAATACGATTACAATTATTTCATCGATTCACTTTATGTGAACCTTACATTCGGCGCTCAATATGAAATTTATATGGACAAAAATAAATTTTAAAATTGAAGCGTAAAAGAAACAAAACTTTTGATGACGGCTTAGTACCTCTCAGTCTCTTCTTCTGTACTGTTTTCCTCGATGGTTGGTGTATTTCGTTTAAAGTAAGGGCGAAGATGTTGTACGTGGACAACCTTTATAAATTTGTTCTGCTGTGTCGTAGACTTGATCTCGTAACATATGGCCCCGACTGGACGTACAATCACAAAAGGTCCTTTGAAAATAGGAGAAAGTTTGTGATCTCCTTTTTTCGGCCAGTCGTATAACACGAGATCTCCTGCCGTGAAGGAATGGGATCTGCGATGGAGATCAAATCTTTGCTTGTTCTCCAAATGCATTTCATACACATTATTTGCCACTTCGGCCCTAGCCAAAGTTAAAAGGTCTAGTTGGTCTTCACGTGGTGTGTCATCAATGAAGCTTCCGAAAAATCTATCCACTCATTGCACCAAAGAGGTCCTTCTCGTTTTCCACTTTTTATGCAGTCTCTTCTTTACATGTTTCTACTCAAGTTTTTGCAAACCAGGTCTCAACTTACTCTTTTCTTTGACGAGTCTTCTTTTCACTCCCGACCACAGAGTTCTGCGTTTCCCTCTCTTCCACCTCATTTTTCTGGCCACCCTTTGAAATCGTTTGCACTTCGGAATTCAAAAAGGGCTATTCTGTGTCACAATTGGCTGATTGAATTCGATGCATGGCTCGGGTTCGATATTTTCCTCTGCAGCATCTGCGGTGCGTTTAATCGCATCCTCCATTTGGTCGATTGGATGCGGATCAATCTTCGTAATGGAATTAATGGTGCGTGAAAAATCCACAACAACTCGTCTTGGAGTGCTTTCATGGAAAGGCTGGTCCACTATGAATGCAAGAGCGGGGTAAGGCGAGTTGGAAGGGCGACTAATTCTTTGTTTTAACCATTTTTGAATTTGACTATTTAGAAATTGGCGATCAGGCTCCGAAAGACGATGTGGTCGACATCTAATGGGTTTGTCATGTTGCAATTCTATTTCAAATTCGACATACGGACATAATCCAATGTTGTCATCATGAGAATAAAAAACGTCAGCAAATTTTCCAATTATTGCATCAAGTTGAGCTTGTTGAGTTGTAGAAAGTACTGCGGATTTAGGGATGAGATTTGTTTCGGATGAAACTATATTGAATGTGGCTTCTGGCAAAGTAACATCATCTAGTAAGAGTTGATTAA
>BMAW01091430.1:1311064-1380275 GCA_019974015.1 Nephila pilipes | reverse complement strand
TTTTTTTTACTTTTGTTGCATTCGTCGGGGCTACCTTTTCGAATTTGCCACACGAATATGGATGGCGGATCACCTGATGTTTTTTTTTTCGTTATACAATCCTCGGATCATGTTTTTTTCACTTTTGTTGCATTCACCGGGGCTACTCTTTCGAATTTGCCACATTAATCGGAATTACAGTCCTCCATCTCTCCCCCCCCCTTCAGTCTGGATTACTTTTTTACAGGATTCATTACATCTGCGCAATCTCACAGTCAGGCAGCTGTTTCGGATGTTTTTTTCTTTTAGCCAATCACATACAGTACCTTTTTTAGTCTCCGTTTCTAAAGCGAAACTATTTTTTTTTTTAAATCTTAACCAATCATGGATTAATCGTTTGGCCTTTTCCATTGTTTAGTGCCGACTTCTCAGAGTTTCTAGAATTTTCTTAGTCCGTTATTTCGGTGTAAGCTTTTCTGTTTCACGTCGTCATCGGTCTTGTTTTCGAATTCTCCTGCTTGGTTTATTTTGTGTTTCAGCGTTTTTTACCTAATCGGCAATTATTTACTCCACGTTTATTTTCCCAAACCCAGTTTCTTTTAATGGTTGCGAGAATGACTTCGACTGAGGTAAACTTAGGTAAGTCAAAAAATTCTTACACTTCAGTTTCGCGGACTTCAGGCTCCTCCATAAAAATCGCCAAATTTGGCGATTTTTTAAATCTCGCCAAGTGGTTACGCTAAACTGCATTTTAACCTATTATCCTCTACAATACGCAGCATTAAATCATTTTTGTTTCCGGTTAGCGAAAGATTTCTGAAACGCAATTCTTTTTTCAGGTGAACAATCGTTAAATTTTGTAGCGGATGTGGTTCTAAAGAATCAAAAATGATATCAGCATTTGTTGACATTTTTTTTTTTTTTTTTGTTAACTGTTCCAGACGAAAAAAAGAAGAATTTAGCGAAAATTGCTTGGCGACGTTTTTTGTACGAAGCAAACACGAAACTAATTTATTTTCAGAATAATTATTATTCGTCAGAATATTCTTATTAAATTTTATCAGAAGCAAAATAAGAGTCTATTGAATTTTTAAGAACTTCACTTACTATACGAAAAGTTGATGTTTTGGAGATCTTCCAGGCAAAAAAAAAAAAAAAATCTTGGCGAGGAAAGTCTGAAGATTCCATGTTAGGCCTAGCGGCTGCATACAATTTTAGGCTTAGCGACTGCGTACAATTTTTAAGTTTTTTTTTTTTTTTTGTTGTTGATGATAAACTTCGCGAAAGTCCTTTAGATACCGACTACGCTATATAAGGTTTGGTTATAATCAACTAGTTCATAAATAACAACAGATTAGTAAAAATGAACATTTAATTAGAATAAGCGTAATAGTTCTGTTTACATCTCGTATCGACTATATTCATACGTTGCCAACATTCATTGTTTATAACATAAAGTAATAAGAATACGATTACAATTATTTCATCGATTCACTTCATGTGAACCTTACAACATGAAACTTGCAAAAGCTGCTACTGAAATTAATATTGAAAGAAGTGAATGGCAATGAATGTTTATCTCGTGCTCGCATTTTTGAGATGTCCCAGACGTTGACGATGATTCGCCATTCTACGTCAAAAAACGGATGACAATTTCGAAAAAATCAGTAATCTGACAGTCTGTTAAGTATTCGTGTGATTGCCGAGACTACGAATTGACAAGGAATCCGTAAGGCAAATTTTACATAACAATTTTAACATGCAAAAATTGTGGGCCAGAATTGTGCCTAAAATTTTCGCTTTTGAACAACAAGCTCGTAAAAATGTTTCAACTGACACTTTGAATGTCATTGAAAATAACCAAAATATTGGAAAGGATTATGTGTGACGAATCGCGAGTTTTTACTTATGATACTGAAACGAAGCGCCAATCCATACACTGGAAGAACCCATCTTCACTGACAGTCAAAAAAGCTTGAACAAGCAATTTTTAGTTTAGTTTATATTTACGCCGTACTAGAAGCAACACGAGGGCTATTGGCGACGGACATCGTAATTTTGAACCACGGTCAGCTCGAATGAGCAAATCAAAACTGACAGCAATGATGATTGTTTTATCGATATTCTTGGGATTGTGCACCTTCACTGGGTTCCTGAAGTTCAAACTATTAATCAACATTACTACCTTCACGTTCTTGCTGAACCCTGCGAAAGAAAAGAAAAAAAAGGGGGAGTATCCGAATTGAGGAAGGACAAGTGAATCCACATTATCTGTCAAAAAGTTTCTAGGCAAGTACAACATACCAGTGTTAGGCCATCTGCCGAATCTTGCGCCATGCGACTTCTATCCGTTTCATAAGATGAAATTTGCAAAGAACAAGATTCAAGTCCGTTGAAGCTGCGAAAGAGAAAGCGGTACGCGTATCCAGATGGAGCAGACAGTAGACTTCCAGCACTGTTTCGTACGATTGAAGATTCGCATGGAACGCCGTAAGGATCGAGGATGGCTGTTTATTGAAGGTGACAAGTAAATATGCATAACATTAAAATAAAATGCTTTACAGCGTCTTTCTCCTTATTTAATAGCCACACCTTGTAAGTAAAAAACAATTGGGAATTTTCCATCAACATTCAAACTAACAGCAAAAAAAAAAAAAAACTTTACTTGTTTCCGATTCTTTGAACTGAATTAGATATATTTCATTTAATTATGATATATTCGATGCACATAAAATTCGCAATTTCTTTTCTTAATAAAGCACATTTGTATGCTGCTCTTTATTTTAGAATGCTGCATTTATAAAATAAATTCTATGTTTATTTGGATAAATAATGGTCCAATTAAAAAAGGATGCTCATTGATAAGATTTTTTTTTTTAACATTTTCAAGAAGAAAGTTACTTTCTTTGAATCTTTAAAACACAAAAAATGGTTCCTTCTCTAGAACAAAAATATTCAATCCTCCTTAAATAAATAAAAGATTGTATGATAAACATTTTTTTTTTTGAAATAAAATAATTAATATTTTTTTCAAAAAGACATAAAAAAAGTACAAGTTAAACAACATTTTTGTAAAATAATATGAATAATTTTTAAGGTAAGTTTTTTATGCAACTTTTAATTCATTTCATTGCAAAAACTCATTTTTTTTTACTCCCCCCACTGTTTCAATTTCTTTGCAACAGCAGCACAGGAAAAAGTAAATTACTTATACAAATCATAGAGTCAAATGTTAATAAAATATTTTTATTGCCTGATTTGGAAAATATGACAAAACAACACCAAATACCTTACAACTGCTATCATCATCTAAGAACAGGATTTAAGTTTTAAATAATTCATTGAGTTCCCCCATAACAAAAAATACAATTATACAAAGCAAAATTAGAACATAATTAACCATTGCTACTTTTCTACTTATGAAAAATAAATTTTAAGAGATTTGTAAATTCCCAGAACTGGTATTCCTACCAGAAAGGAAATAAATTTTATGTTCTAAACTTATCCTCCGAAGAAATACTCGTATGTAATAACATAAAAAGTTTTAATGTACATGACAAAAAAAAAAAAAAAAAAAAAAAAAAAAACATTAAAATCATTGTTTCATTCATAAATTACTTCATAAAAGTAAAATAAATTACAATATGCTAACTATATGATCGTCTGCTACGTTTATGAGAATGCTTATGGGTTTTAGAGTAAGAAGATTTATGCGTTTTTTGTTTGGATTTTGAAATTCTTGCATCTAATTCAGAGTCACTAGAATTATATGATTTTCTACTTTTTTGTCTATTTGAATCCTTCATTTTGGCATTTTTTGATAATTCTCTTTGACTGCTTATTTCAGGAGACTTTTCAATTGAATAAGAACTATACTTATAAGATCTTGTTCCTGATTTAACATATGACTGTTTTTTTTCTGAACTTGATGAATCAGAAGATGATGAGCGACATTGTGAGGACTTGGGTACTTTAGACTTGGTAGACCTGTACTTATCAGAATGTAACTTTGGTGAATGACATCTGTCCTTGCGTTTCTCAGGAGTTACTGATTTAAGATGAGACAAATCATGCTTTGATTCATATTTTTCTGAATTTGAGGATTCAGGAGAGCATGATGACAATCTTATACGCTTTGAGTTTTGTCTAGAACCTTCTTTAGATTTTAGAGACCTAGGATTTTTTGAATAAGTGTCTTTGTAAGAAGCAGAAGAAAAATATTTTTCTGTTTTTTGATCATGATTACCTTTAGATGAGGAAGAATAATGTTTCGATCTGGAATACTCTTCATTTTCAGTATTTTTCCGTCTTGAAAATGATGGTGAAACAGAATGGCCAGAAGAGCTACTATTCTGATGATTTCTCGTATACATTTTCTTTGAGATTTTGGAAGAAACCTTCCCCAAATACCTAATTTCGTTTGATGACTCATGACAATTTCTTGCAATTTTATGATCTTTTGTAAAATAATTAGATCTTCTATGAGATCTGGATGGAGATGGAGATCTAGAAATACTGTGGGAAAAATATTTTGATCTGGGGTTACTGTGTTTGTCATACTTTGAATTTACATAATTCTTAGATTTTTTATTTGAATATGTTTGAATATCTTTTAAGTTGCCATGGTTATTTCTGTTAAAAGAATGTCTGCTCCTGCTATTCTCATCATATTTATGAGGAGAATTGCATCTTCTGTGTTTTGAATCAGACAAATCATTATTCATGTCAAACACCATGTCATAACCATCAGATTTTTTCTCACTGCTCTTGATGACAAATTTCTGACCTCTGGTGTTTCTTCCTTCGAAAAATTTGTTATTCACGTTATCGTACATTAATTTTGATACTGACTGGCTGAAATCCACATGAATCCGTCGATCATCAATCAGAACATTATCCATCTTAAAATAAGCATTCTCACAATCCTCCTCTTTCTCAAATTCTATAAAGGCATATTGTAAAGATTCCCCACTCTTTTTGTCCTTGATTACCTCACAGCTCACAATATGTCCAAATCTTGAAAATATTATTTCTAGATCTTCTGATGTTGTGACAGGATTAAGTTTACACACAAACAACACATTTTCAGGAGGTTTGACATCAGCATCAGGTATGTCCCCAACCATTTCAAGAATAGTCGCTCTAGCTTTAGCCTCATTTTCCTTGATCTTTTCTTCTATCTCTTCAGCATTTTTACCTTTTGTATCATCTATTTCCTCATCAGCTCCAATATAATTAGATTCCAGTTGTTCTTTGGTAGGGATTGGTGATGAATCCACAAGTTCCAGACCAGGGGGATCATCATAAGGATCATGAAGAACAACAGTATGAGTTATTCTGATATCTTGGTAAGGTCGACTGTTTGGGTCACAAATGGCTTCATTGATTTTTAAAAGAGTTTCAAGACCTTCAACTATTTCACCAAACACTGTGTGGACTTCATCAAGGTAAGTAAGATTTTCGCCAAGGGTAAAAAAGAACTGAGAACCATTCATATTGTTACCATTGTTCACCATGGACAAAGTTCCTAGTTTTTCATGTTTTAATCGAGGTTTTAACTCAGCCTCAAAATATGCAGCCTGGTCTCCATATATGCGACTAAAAATAGATTCTCCACCTCGGCCAGTGGATGTAGGGTCTCCAGTTTGAGCTATGAAGTTTCTTTCCACTTTATGAAAAATGCATAAGTTGTAATACTTAACCTTACATAGTTTTAAGAAATTCAGGCAAGTATTGGGTCGTTCTTTCAAGTAGAGATCTATTGTTAAATCACCAATGGTAGTTTCGATAACAACGGACATTTTTCTGAAAAAAGAAAACGAATACTTCAGTTAAAAATTAGAAAAATGACTAAGTCCACATATAAATTTTCAAAAGTATTCATAAAGTAAAAAACATTTTTAATGTTAGGCAATTTGGTAATTTTCCATTTCGCCGACCAAATCTCACCAAGCTGACTTGATTGGCAACAACATACAGTATACACATATTCCATTTGGCGATGGTTGTATCATTTTGCCTGTGCCGGCGAAACAGAGAAGTACCGGCAATTCTTTAAAAAGTATAATAAACATATTTGAATGGATTTAGATAAAATACTTAAAAATTATTTCTTTATAATAGCAGTCTCAGCACAAATGATTTAAATGATAAAGTTAAGGGAATATGCAAGTAATGATGCATTAAATAATAGAAGTAAAATAAAGGATTATTTTCTAAAATCAAAAACAATTAATTCACAATACAAATATTTTTTTTTAATGCAACTGCTGGGTTGCTTTTTTTTACCATCAGAAATGTAACTGCATAATGTGTGACCACTTTTGAATACTCTAAGATGCAAGTTCCCTCCTTAACCTTTTACATGCAGAATTATAATGCAAAGACAATACATATTATTTTTTGATAAAAAGTGAATCACAATTCAAATATATGCATCACTTTTCGAAACTTTTTTCCCTATGTGATTTACATGTTCAAAATATTGCACCTTGACAGGAAATATTTAGTTTTTCAATGTTTTGTTAAAACACGATTCATTAACAGATTTCATTAAAACAAGAAAGAAGGGAGGGGGGCAGTAATTCAAATGCTAATAAGAACAACAACAACAAAAAAGAAATATAGATTAAAAAGTTATCAGATTATATCAAAAATAATTAACAGTACAGAAAAAATAGTTATTAAAATTGTTACTAATAAAATATGACTTCTATGATTGAAATTGGTAATTAGGAAAGCATTTCTCATGCAGTCTTTTTTTCACACTCAAAACATTTCTTTTTGTATTTTTTGACATACATTGGAACAAGATAATAGCCTTTGTTGCTCCATATCCCACTAAACGAACCAATCAATACACTACAATACCCTTGTGTTGAAGGCACAAGATAATGTGCAAATGTGAATGCAAAATCCATTTGGCAGCAACAGCCATATTTAGCACATTACTAGATAGATTTCAGGAGTCTATTTAACAAATTGACTCCTCCCATTCTTTTTTGTACATTTTTATAAGATATGACTTAGAAACATCAATTTTTTTTCAATTGGTGTTTGACACATCTTAGTTTAACTGACAGGCTCATGTGTCAAATAATTACATGCTAAAGTTACAATAGCATCTAATTATGTTACAGTTACTACATCCATCCAGTAGTAAATGTAAACTTGACCACCCTTTCGATACTCAAAATTTTTTCTTTCTCAATATGAGATTTCCTTTGGATTGTTTGAGAGGATATCTTCCATCCCTAAAATCCTTTTCAGACAATTTAGTCAATACTTTATGTGATGAGAAAAAGTTGCCTAAGAAAATTTCATGTTTTTCTCGGTTTTCAACAGTGGATAAAAGCTCCTAAACAAAAAAAGTTTCAAGAGGAGAATTTCCAGTTTCTGAACTTTTCACATCATACATTCTTATATCATATGCATAATCACTGTTTGAACATGACATCCACATATTTTGAAATGAAATCATATTAGTTTACCTCGGATGAACATTTTAGCAGAATTATGACAGTAATTAATTACCATTGATACATCTATATTCAATTTAGAATGAAAGATACCAAATTGCTTAAATTTCCTGCCCCAATTCTTCACAAAAGAGAAACTTTTTCCATTTTGTCTCCTATTGCCAAAGAGTTATCAATAATATGAAAATATTTTTTTAGTTTTCAAAATCAATTCCAAGAGATTGCAGAAACAATTGGGACAATAGATCTTCTTGTGAGCTGCAGTATAATCTTCTCTAGGTACTTGGTCGTATCCATTAAAAAATAAAAATCCAAATACTGGCCTATATCATTTTCATTTATAGATTGAACTTCTTTTTGTAAAGTGTAAAAAGCTGTCATATTTGCTAAATACACAAGATATTCAAATAGCTTGAACTTGTGAAAGATTTCAATTGGAGGTACAGTAATCAATTCAGAAAACATTTCACAAATATTCTAAAAACTGTTAGTTTTTTCTTTTGAGTTTCATTTTCACTTCACACTCGGACTTTCCTTTGAAGTTGAAAAACCTCAAGGGAAAAATGCACTTTCTTACGTTTCCTTATTGTCTATTTTTGATCACAAAATCTGCTTGCAGAATAGACTCAAATACGTCTTCGTCTGTTAAACATCCACTTTCTTCTGGACCCTGTTGGCAAATATCAAATTCAATCCTCAGAACCATCAGATAATATGTAAAAATACTAAAAAGCCCTCTTCAACTGTCTGAAAGGGTTTTTGAATGAGACATCCAATCAGTGCAATGTATTCTCACAAACTGAATAAAATTTCAGAGAGAATGAAAAGAATAAAAATCTCATCACATGGATATCATAGTTTTGAACCTTGGACAAGTGACAAGAATGCTATCTGAGCTGGTATCTCCTTTTCCAAACTTCCATACCACTTCAACAAGAGGATTTGCGTTCTTGACTAAATATAATGTGCATCAGCTTCACAACACAACTTAGAGGCATCAGGGCTCAAACCCATAACTCGACGAAAACTATGCTGACTGCAAATCAATGGCCATGACCACCATACTACAGCAGTCATATTGATCCGTCAGAGAATATATGCAGGAGTGAGGATGAAGGCAAACACTGCAAGGATATAGAGAAATCGAAAGTTAATGCAACACTCATAAACATTTCTTGACCAGCAATTTTCATATTCAATGATTGGTTTTATTAATGTTGTACTGGAAGCAACGCGAGAGCTGTTGGCAACGGACTTTGTAATTCCGAACCCTTGCAAATGATGACAACACTTGAACTTGCACCTCCCTCTCCAGAGTTCCCCACCATGCCAATGGGAGAACTTTGAGCCTCAACAGATTTAAGGTGCAACAGCTCTGGCTACACGGTGGGTTATTTGTGGCATCAAAGCTCGAACCCCCAACTCGAAGAACAACCGCCAATCGACTATGATATGACCACTAGGGTAATGCAGTGACATTTTCCTCAATATTTCTACACATCACCACATTAAAAAATAAAATATGCCTTTAGATGCCAATGTCCCTTTCTGGAACACACAATTTTCTAACCTAATAATGATAATTTTTTTTAAAAAATTCTATTACGTTTATCAGTAAAACGATTATTTTCTATTATATAAAATTATGAAAGCATTTGTTGAATTCTGTAAAATTTTTTTTTCTTAATGGGGGGAAAAAAACCCATCAAAAATTAGGAGATCTCCTCAGACATAATTTAATTTAGCAACTTAACTGTAAATTAATTACTGTATTTAAATTTTTATACAGCAATCCAAACAAAATTGTATTTTTCATAGAATTTAAAAGTTGATATTTTTTAAAAGGAACATAACCATCTTTTACAAAGGATAAGATGGCACAGGAAAACCTTGGCTCAAAAAGCCTGCTATGAGCTGAAAAAGCTTGGGAATCATTGTGTTATTACATTTAATATATTTAATTCTTTAATATCAGCTTCATAAGATTGTGTCTAATGCAGGAGCAGTCTGGAAGATTTTGACAAGAAATTTTTCTCTAGACCCGAGATGGAAAAGATTAATATTGTGTTTTTAGGATTTAAATACGTTAAAATTAATAATTTTTCAAGAAAAACTTCACATAATATTAAAAACATTTGACTATTGAATTTTTTCATGGAAATAATTCTTTTTATATACTGTAGGTTCTGCAGGAAATGGAATGTGAGCAAAACATAGCTATTGCAAAAAGTGTTATGATGGGTCTCAATAATTTTTATTTAAAATTTTAACTATGATCGAAAGAGAGAGAGAAGACATCTTTTGGACACAACAGAACTTAAGAGGAAAACCCAGAGTTCAGTCACAGCTTTAGATGCTTGGAAAATTTAAAATAATGAAGTTATATTTTTACTTTAATAGTTATTGTAATTTTGGTACCATTTTAAAATGGATCTATTAACTGATATATTTTTTTTTAATCTTATGAATATTAAAAATTAAAATGAAACCTAAATTCTCAAGAAAGCACTAAGGAATTTCAGACTATTCATTACATTTGGGGAGCTTGCTGGCAACCTTATGTATTGTTCACATATTGTGGTATTTCTTCTTTCATTCACTTTCCTCTTCATATTTCTTTTCTACATTTTCATAGATTTCATGACTCCCTGTATGCAAAATTCCTTTATAAACAGGCACTTCCATCTTAACAGCCCTGTCAGTAATCAGGCACTTTTATTAAAGAAAATTATTACACAAAAAAACATTTTATGCCTTTTACTTTATTGGAATAATATAGGTTATCAAAACAATAGATTTTTTAAAAATTTTAATTAGTTGGTGTGCATTTACATGTATTGTATTAAATTTTATACAATCATTTATGGTTTTTGTTGTTTATATGGGATATTAGTGATTTTCCAGCAATTTTAACATTTTCAGTAATGATCTGGCAGATTACAGAGAGAGTATTGTACATGGATTTGAACTTAGCCATTTTATTTTCAGCTTTAAATTAACAAATAGAATTGCTATGATAGATTAAAATGTTATTTTTTTTTTAAGTACGAAATTAGATAATCAGATATTAATTATTGCTTATTTTTTAATTGAGAATAATTTCATTTTTGTTCATTCTAAATTAAGTTCATTATTTTTATATTCTTATCAACTGAAAGAAATTAGAGAAAGGTAATTTTAATCGATTTAAATATAATTGTTTTTAGATTCTTATCAAAATGTAGAAACTTCCAAGTTCTTCTAAAATGCATTAAAATTCAAGAAATTTTAATTTCCATTTTTCAATGACGAATAAATAGTTATTTTTTTTACATAAGACATTCTGATTACTTCAGGGAACTTAAAAGATAAATAGAAATAGACAAAAAGAAAGATACTTTTGTTAAAGCCTCATGATTGTGTGCTAGTTTGGTCTAGTCTTCTTTTCTTACTATAATTATTCCGATTTCTTGTGTCACTGCCTGTTTGTAGCGGGCACATTGTAAGAGGTGAGTGTGAAAGATGTTTACTTACATAACAACCCATTGAGAAAGAGATCCCTGTAATTCACTGCAAGTAAAGTATATGCTAAAAGTAAACTGCAGTACTCATCAACATAATGCGATAAAAGTATAGAATTTAATAAATAGTTATTGTTCACTAGGTTCATTTTAATAATCTTAAGTTTAATGACAGAAAGATAATTCAGAGCCAAAGTAAGACTAAAAATTGAATAATGATTAAAAGTGAAGTGACTGAGTTATTAGCTTCACATGTAGAATAAGAAAATGAAAAGAAAGTTTCTAAAGCAAAAGAGATGCAAGATATAAGCTGTAAAAAAAAAAAAAAAAAAAAAAAGTTTGAGGTGTCTATCACACTAGCTACCTGATCACAACATTAAAATTAATGGACACAATATAATTGAATTGGAATTTTTCTACAAGCTTTTGTGAAAGATAAGGTTAAAAAAAAATTTTTTTTTTACAGAAAATGTGGCATAGTTTTAATTATAAAGTGCTATAAAAATAATATTGCTCACTAGTGTGGAATTCTATAATTTATTTTATAGCTACATTAGATATTGCAGCAGCTGCCTTCAACACAGGCAGTAAAGGTAAAAACATAGCAAGACTAATAGAAGAAAGAAGTTATTAATATCTAATACAGGTTGTGTAGAACAGTTATCGCTTGGCAACTGAATACAGAACTTTTCCATTATAGATATACTATACATTTAAATGCTAAATTGGTGCAGTTTGGTTTGTTTCTTTCCAGGATACTAGGTTTTTATACAACTGCTTTCAATTTCCAGCTCTATTTCTCTCCTCCCTCCAAAAAAAAAAATGAGAGTTGGAATGCAGTTTAGCAACTCTAGTTTTCTATTTTGGCATGTCTGTTATTCATCGCAATCCTATAAAATTTTAATTCTTGGTTTTGAATTCAAGTTTGTTAATTTTAAGTAATAGTTTTGAAGTTAATATTGTGCTTTTGGTTGATAAGATATTTTTCTGGACTGACTGTTAATTTGCCAGTGGACATATTTGATTGATGCACATTTTTCTTGCGGCTTTTTTGCTTGTATTCATCCAAATCTTAAGTATCAATGATAGTTGCTCCTGTGAGAACGAAAGAAGTGAGTGGATGTACCACAGGATTATTTTAAAGGAAAGGAACAACTGTAATGAATATAAGTGGCCTTGTGGAATGAAAGAAGGAAATTTTATTATTTTTGTCTAAAGAAATAGAAATTTGTTTTTATAAGTCAGGTTCGTTGAGTAACGAGATATTGGTTTGGAAGGAGTGTGTGAATAGAAGACGAAAGTGGAATAATTTAAGCTGAAAGGATTTAAGGTTTGAGACACTTCATTCAGGATTTTATTAGATACAAGCACTTTATACTAAGAAACCACAGGAAAAATGGATAAGAAATTTTTTCCCCGGTAAACCAGCAGTTCAGCCCATACCTTTGGCATGGTTTTAAAAGTTGCCAATTTGGTGATTTTTGAAATAGCACCAATCATGTAACAGCACAGAGCACTAAATGAAATATCAATTTTACTAACCTATTTTGCCAGTGAATTCGATATGGTTTTAAAAACTACATAATCATCATTTTTATGATTTTAAATTCATTGATCTCTACAAGTAATGTAAATGGATGCCAGACCTGTTGTTTCTCTTACATCACTTCCTGTCAAATCAAACTATATTCATGTTATAATAACTACACATATACCAATAAGATTAACATCTGTTCATTAAACCACATCAAAACATTTAAAAAACATTATCTGTTCCTCTATAAGAATGAAAAGCATGATAGGATTTTAGAAATAGTCTGAATTTTAATAATTACACTAACTTGCTGTTTTGATTGTATTATTGGCTAAGACCTCTTAAAATTCCTTCTAAAGCTTTTAAAAATAAATTTAATGAAACTCACAATCAAAATAAAAATTACATGTAGTAATTTACTAAAAGAAACTTAAGCAAAAAGTCCTTAATATTTATAATACAACAATACTTTGCCTTAAAATGGCATATTAGAACTTTGAAAAGTTAAATGAAAGAATACAAAAAAGCTTGAATAACCTGTTTTGCTGATGGATTCGAGAAATGCTGTAAGAACTTAATCATTTTCATTTTCCTGAATTTTTCATGTATCTAATTTTTCACACATATTCCAAATCCTCGTAAGTTTCTAGGTTTTATCAAACATTTTAAACATATCTATTTTTCTCAAGGATTACTTTTCTTTTAACAACACTATTCATAAAAGAAAACATGTAAAAATATTGGAAAGAAATGTGTACATCAAATTTAGTTGCCCTTGTTATTATCTTAATTAGTAAAAGTTTCAGACTTACTCTAGAAATGCCTTCCCCCCAGATCGGCAAAAAGGGGAGGAAAAAATTTACAAAATCTGAAGAAATACTATAACCTCTAAACTGATGACAACCTCCTTAATTATTAAATACAAAACTTTTTTTTTTTAAAAAAAAAAAGAAAGATTTCGGCTGCTATATATGTTACTTAAACAGGGGGAGATTGCCATATTTGGCAATTTATCTCCAGCAAACATTTCCGTCACCAAGAGTGTGGGCTAAAATGCATTCCAACCAAATTTTCACATTCCATTCTTTGATTCGATCCTATTTTAGCTGGCATGGTGATGTCTGGTTTTTTTCTGGTAGCAATATTTTGCCAAATGTGGCTACCCTGTTTTCTCTTCGCTGTGGTGGCTGTAGGCGAGGCAACCTTTTTGATTTTGCCATATGAGTGGGATTCCAGTTCACCAGCTATTTTTTTTTTTTATCTACCTCTCTCTGACTATGTTTTTCTTCCCTGTGGTGGCTTTCAGCAGGGCAACCCTTTCGAATTTGCCATATGAATTTTGATTCCAGTTCACCAACTATTTTTTTTTTTTACCTCACTCTGGGTAATATGTCTCTTGTGCTATTAAACCCCACAGTCACACACTCACTCAGCTGTCCCTGGACGTTATTTTTTTGGCCAATCACGGTCAGTAAATTTTTACGCCTCCGTTTTGAAACCAAAAAATTGCATTGTTTAGTATTTTACGATACACTTTTTTAACCAATCAGAGGTTAGGATTTTTGGCGCTTCCATTGCTAAGCTTAGACTTCTTAAAGTTTCTAGGACATTCTAAATTGTCCGTTACTGCATTTCTAAACTAGTTAAATTTTATAATGTTTCACTAATCCTGTACTTGTGTGGTTTGTGTATTATTAGTGCTTCTGTTTTGCATGTTTAAAATTCTCTGGTGGATTTTTATTCTGCTTCCTTTATTGGATATCTTCTGCTAATTGATTTATGTTTCTGCGTTTCATGATTCTCCGTATTTTCTCCTGAGTACAAGTCCTTTCAAAGGCTGCTAGTTCGAGTTTGAAAGAGGTCAGTGAATGTACTTTAAAATTTTATCCAGTTTGAAAAACCCGCTCAATGCTATGCTTTTCCAACATTTGTGTTCTGAAACACAACACCATCTTTTCCAAGCTTCCCGAACCTTCGAGGTTGAAAAACTCAATTTTGATGTGATTTTTGAAAGTTTGCCAAGAAGCCAACTAAAATAGGATCATACCCATTCTTTTTCCACTTTGTGGACTTTACATTTCAACAACAACAAACAAAATGCCAATTTTTGAAGTGCTAAGTAGTGGGGGCTAAACTGCCTTTACATTAAAAATCAATTATGTTTTTTGAATTTTAAATATCTATGTAAAAAGATCAAATTTTTGTACATTTAACTAATGAAAATACTTAACACTAGGTAGTAGGCATAAATTTTAAAATAAATGTCATGTAGCAGAGTCTATTTATTCTTTTAAATTCATGTGACATCACATGAATTCTATTAAATAAGTATTCTAATATTGATGGATAGTACCTCACTGGTGTTTATTCCATCTTTCAGCATTGCCCTACAAGGTTTTAACAGACAGCATATAACATTGAATGCCTGAATCAACAAAATGGTAAGAATGATTCACACAAAATATTCTTGTGCAGCAACTGTCGTTTGCATAACTCTATAGATGTAAATTTTTTGCACCAAAATTAATTGAACAATATGGCAATAACGAAAGGAATCAAGTTTGTCTATGAACATCTTTATGTACCTGACAAGAACAAATGTTAGGTAACCATAACGACACCAAGTCACCATGAGAAATCTCACATTTTTGGAATTTATTACTGGAAAATATTGAATTGTTTAAACAGAAGAAATAGAAATTCAAAGTTAAATGGTTATGGTTAGCAATGCAACTATAGTCAGGAAAGGAGACGAACCCAACTTGGTGATGCGCCAATCCAAAAAATACTCCTTAAGATGAGAAAAGTACCAAGTTGCAAATGTCTAATGGAAAAGTACCCAGAATACAATATACAATAACTAACTTTACTTTAGACATAATTATATCGCAAATGCTATTATCGTACACATCAAACCATTAGGTACAAAAATCTTAAAATCAATTTGAAAAGAGATATTTTTAAACACATAATTACTTATAGTACATTTGCACATTATATGCCGGCCAGAATATTCTGAATCCGGAAATATAACAACACAATCGCAGTATTTCTATCAACATATACTGAGCCCCTATGTTCTTTGAAAGATTTAAAATTAGTTTCCTACTTTTGAAATCGATTCTTATTCCCATCGTTGTGGTAACGATAAATAACTGTTGTTATTTTGTAAAGTGGAAGAAAAAAAAATTCAAGACACATTTCAGAAAATGTCTCAGATAAAAAGCTTACAGCATTTAAGAAAGAAATGGAAAACCATATATAACAATACAATATTACTTACCATATAAGTTACACCTTTCCTAACACTCTCAAAAACGCACAAAAATCCTTACACAAACTGATTTTGTAGTTAAAGTAGAAGTCTTTACGAATTCATTTATCCATAAGTTATTGCTTGATAAATTAAAATGCGAATTATGCTCAACATTTTTTTTAGCTAATACCTCATTTATGCTAACTTATTTGTAAACATTTTTTTTCTGTACTGTTGAATCGATTGTTAACATTGCAACGAAAGCAATACAAGGAGTATTGCCGACTGATTTCATAATTTTGAACTTTGGTCATAATTATGAATACAAGGTCATCATTTTGAACAAAGGCGATACTTATGCTAACCCCAAAATTTTAACTTCTTTCTCCTGAACTTTTAGTGGAAGGGTTTTAATATGTATCAGCAAACAATATAAATATAACTGGCCATAAATTTTTGATGCCATCATGACCACCTAACTATCGTGGCTACTAAATATATCGTTTTCACATTCAATAAAATACAACTAAACTCAAGTTTTTCAAGTGAAAGAAAAACAAAACCAATTCGAAAGTAAAGCTTTTCGTGTACTGTACAAAGCTGTATTATATGTGCTGGCTATAGCTTTTGATTACAGTATTATTAATAATGATTTTTTCCCTCATTTTAGGACATGATCGTGTTTATAAGTCGTGGTTGTAAATTTATATTTTTGAAATCTTCTTTGAAATTTTTAATTTCAGACATGTGCTTTTAAGCAATAAAAATTGATATATGTTTATACTATACATAAAACAGTTTTTAAAGAAATGACGTAAATATGGAACTTAAGCATGTTCCGTGTCTTTCATTGTTACGAATTATTTTTCTTGAACAAACTAGACCGTGATCCTGATTTTTGGCAAATTGTAAAAGGAAGTGTGTTAGAAGAAAATGATTTTTCCTTAAAGGTATGATAAATTTTTAATATTTAGTAACATTTTTTCTTGAATAGTTAAAAACGATTGTATTAATCGAAGTAAAATATAAAATTAATGCTTGAAATGCAATTTTTTTATCGCAATATTAGGGATAAGTTTTCGATATTATTTATGTGAAATCTTAAGAATTGAATATTGTGTTCATAAGTGTGCAATAAAGCGTTGATATTAAGTTCTGGGTTAGCCAAAATGTTAATAAAACTCTATTACATTTAAAGAAGATTATACAAGAAACAGGCTTTAGTATTGTAGAAGAAAATTGTATGTCTTTATTAAGAAATGTTCTGCAATCGTATATCTTAGTAAGTTAGCTGTTGCTCAAATTCAATACATTTCAAAAGAATGCCGTCGCCAAGAATGGTTGAGCCAAACAGCATTCCAATCATGTAAAAATATTTGGTATGAATATGTTATATATTTCATTGAAATTAATGTTGTTTACAATTATTTTTTAAAATGAACGTTTCATTAATTAAATTATTCCAACCAAATTAATTCTGATTACAATTAACTCCCGATTCTTGAATGATACATAAATCTTTATATTTTTAAAAGACAAATATAACTGAATGCATTGATTTCATAAAATGGAGTACATTAACAACTTTTCATTATTTTTTTGCTTGTCCTATTTTGTGAAAATAGTGTTAATAATTTAAATTTAAAAAAATGTCACCTTTAAATTAATGTTTATTAGGTATTTCTTCAATGGTCCATATTTTTCTTTCATAAAATTTTATATCTTTAATATTAAGCTCTACAATACAATAATATAACAGGGTAAATCTAGGCCTATTTTTCTGTGTGGAAGAATGCAACAATGTCTGTTTGGTTTCTAGAATACTTTTTTATTCACTTCTATAGCTAAATTTTTATTAGTATGTGTAATGATAATGCTTTTCTGATAAGGTCAAATTGGGAATAGGGTGTCCCCTAGGAGATTGGCGACTTTTGGAAGCGATAATTGGCGATTTAGATTATGGTAACTCTAAGCATACTCAATGCTTAAGTCACGCACATTTGGCAACCTATCTAGAAAGTCGCCAATCTCCTAGGAGACATCATATTCCCGATTTGAACCAAATTTTTGTTAAAATGCTACTTGTGTATTAAATTAAAATTATTTTGCAATTTTTAATGGAACAAAGCTTCGAATGCTCATATATCTACAACAACATTGCACACATTTGATTGATATACAAATGGTAGAATATAAACATTGTTCTCATTTTGTGGGTTAGTGTGGTGGATCAGCAACTGTTCCATGATAAAATAAACTGTCAAAATCGCCAGTTTGGTTAAACCCCTAATTGTAAAGTGGTATCCGTTGTTATTATTTTTTTTTTAGTGAATAATATTTGTCAAAATATTTTAGGTAATGTTGTGCTTTATCATAAGAATATCAAAGTTGTGAGATAATTTTCAGTGTGAACTTTGGATCAAAGGGACTGAAATCGGTGAGTGTGTGAAGAGCATATTTTATCATAAACATAAATTTCAAAATATACAAAGTGTGTGAAATTATTGGAGAAAGAAAGCCAATCTGGAAGATCTTGATGCCCAAAGAGGATTAAAATATAGTGAAATTCATAAATCTTGGATAATTTAGATCATTGTGAATAATAAGTTCCATATCGAATCTAATTGCATCAATTAAGTTATAAAATGTTAAGAATTTTAAATCCTCATGTATCATTTGACTTTTTCTGTTATTTTTTTTGTACTGAGAAATACATTTCAGGAACTTGGTGGGAATGCAATTTAGTTCACATCTTTGATGACAGAAATATTTGTTTATTGAGACAAGATATTATATACATGGCAACTGTAAATTTTTTCCTTCTCTATTGCTATTGATGTGCTCACGATCGGTTTCAGGATAATATCAAAGGCTCAGGTTATATAAGGTTTTTTTTTTCGCTAATCAGTGGGAGTGTTTTCACGAATGTCTGGAATCTGTAACTTTTACCAGTGCTGTGATTCAATTGCATGTCGTAATTGGATAAGCATTTTTTTTTTTTGATATTTTTAACATATTTTCTTATGTGAATGATGTTGCTAGAAGTAAGGTAATCTTGAAGAAAGAGAGATTTCTTTGATGTGCTAGATAATAGTTAGAATCTTGGAATATTTGTGGAAATAAATGTATCGAAATTTGTGAAAATGATAATGAAGTCTTAAAAATATTCTTTTAAATGAAAATAAAATATTCTTTTATTTAGTGTTCTGCAGAATTCTTATATGCCATTTTAAGTCAAGCTATAATTATTTTAAAATTTAAGTTTCATAGAAGCTTATTTAATTTGTAATTTATTTTATTTTGTTCATGAATTTCATTAAATTTTCTTAAAAGTTCCAGATGCAATTTTAAGAGATCTTAGACAATAATACAATCAAAATACCAATCCAGTGTAAGTAGTAAAAAATCTTTCTAAAATCTTGTTCTGCTTTTTATTCTTGTAGATGATTAGAGAAATTTTTAAAACACATCTTAATGTGGTTTAATCAACAGAAGTATTAATTTTATGGAAATATGTAACTGTAATAACATGTATACAGTCTGATTTGCCAGAAATTGACATAAAAGCAACAACAGTCAATATATATTTTTATTGCTCATGGAAATGAATGAATCTAAAATCAAGAAAATTATTATGAAGTTTTTATCAGATCCACAGCAAAATACATTAGTAAATTTTTTTTCGTATTTCACTTAGTGCTCTGTGGAATTCATGAAGATGGTGCAATAAAAAAAATCGCCAAGTTATCAGTTTTTAAATTCACATCAAATGTATGATCTGTAACAGCCTTTTCAGCAAGAATTCTAAACTCATCTTTTCTATATTCTTGTTATGATGTTAAGCTGTAAATTATGTTTGATTTTCAACATTTGATATTGGAATACAGTTTTTTTTTTAATTGTTAATGAACAGCATTGTTTTATAAAATTAAATAAAAATATTAGAGCTGTAAACATATGGTTTTTATTCAGTTCTAGATTTTAAATATTTGGCTTAAGAATTTGCTTTTGAATTCTGGATGTTGATAATTTGTGTTTTAATTAATAAAAAATTATTTATTAAGCATAATGTATGATATCTTCCTAGTGTGTTCCTGATAATTTATGGTACATAGCTGTGACAGTTGCAGAAACGAATGACAGATTTCCATCTTTTGTGAAGAAAACTTTGAAAAAGAATCCCTGCTATTCACCTTCTCCTACAGGCAATTTAATTTCTTTTCTATCAGTTCATGAATTATTTTATATTCCATTCCTTTATTCTTTTGATAATATTTCCTCTATGTGTATTCATTTTTAAAATGACTGCATTAGTAACTGTTTCTTAGTGAATTTGTATTGTAACATGAAATTTTAATTATTTTATGAAATTCTTCATTTTTTTAAATTTCCTTTAACCTTATTTTATAAAAAAATTGGGTACCAAATTGTTTCTTGTAGGTTTGTATCTTCTTCCACAATTTTAATTTTTCTGTGTTTGCAACATTAACCTTGTAATGAAATGTGTATAAATGTAAATAAATGAAATGATTTTCTGAAATAAATGTTGATTCTAGGAATTTTTAGGTTTATATATGTATATATAGAGACAGTTCTAAAGTTGAATCTTCTATTGTGTTTTTAATTTCAGTCGCTTCTTAAATGGTAATACAATCACTCATTTTCTAAGCCAATATATTTAAAATTAAAAACTTATTTTCTTGATGCTAAACAAAATTAAAGAATATTTCTTTGTAAGTAGAAAAATATAGACTTATGTATTTAATTTATTGGTGGCAAGTTTAATTCATCAGTAAAATTTCGAATATAAGTAAGTGTAGACTTAATTTTCTTGAAAAAGACATCACTTCATATTTACCATATATATCTATGCATATGTAGTAAATAAATTTCAAAAGTCCACATTAATTATTCAGTTACATGGGAGTATTATTAGCTTTAGTATTAAAATGTGGGTGCTGAAAATTTTTGCAAAAATTTCTCAAAGATGAATTTTGCGAAGGAAATCACTTTCAAAAGCCAACATTAATTATTCTGTGACATGGGAGTATTATTAGCTTTTAGCATTAAAATGTAGGTGCTGAAAATTTTTGTGAAAATTTCCCAAAGATAAATTTTGGTAAGGAAACTCTTGATGAGACATTTCATGAAACACTCAATCCACTTGAAGCATTGCGATTTTCGTCAAAGCACTTTTAAACATTGACTATACTTCTTAAAATAATTTTAATAAAATTGGTGATGAAGACATTGTAATTAAAATTGCTGAGGCAAGATTTGAGTTGGTGAAAAAGAAAAAGATAAGACATTCAGACAATTTCTTTGTTTTTGATCTTATAGGAGATAATTTTGTCAAGGAGAGAGGATTTTTGGTTGATTCCATTTGACTGAAGAAATAGAGACATTAAAACAGTTGTTTCTTTTTGAAAATACTAAATATTGGTTAGATAGGAATCTGTCATTATTATACAGGCATTTAATTTAAATATTTAAGGCAATGGTTTTCAAAATTTCATGATTGGTAGAACACTTGGAGTTTTACAAGATCATAAAGTAAAACAGTTCATATATGTTTATTACAAACTAAATATAATGATTTGCTTTTTATTATTTAAATTTTAGTGAAACACTTGGTCAAAGCTCACAGAGCAGCAGTATAATACTCTTCACGAAATTTCAGAAACATATTTTTATGTTTTTAAAAAGTTTTTGGTTAGCAGAATTTTTTATATTAATATAGAAATTCTGCAATAATTTATATTTGTATCAATTTGAATTTAATGTTAAAAAATTGTGTAATGCATTAACAGATAAAACATTTTATACAAATAAAAATTAATTTTAAACATGCTTTGTAATTTATAGAGACTTTAAAGTCACAAAAGTTTGCTTGATGGTGTTGTTAATTATCAAAATTTTGCATCAATATCAGAAAAAAGTTATCAATGTTTTTAAAGGAATATTGAATTTATGTATAACTATCCAATTTTCATTAAAAATAAATAATAGTTTTTGGATTAAAATATTTTTTTCTTCCTGAAATATTTCCTTTGAATAGAAAGAAATACATTGTTTGAATTAAGTTATTAAATTTATTATGTATTTGTATCAATTTGAATTTAATGTTAAAAAATTGTGTAATGCATTAAAAAAAATCTGAGAACACAATAGAAAAATGTGTTTGTTATCATACATTTATTATATTATGTAATGAAGAGAATATTTATTTATAAAGTAGAAAGGAAATAAAAATTTTACAAAATAAGAAAAAAATCGAAACATTTTCTATTTGCTTTCAAATTCTTTAACTATTTGAAACAATACAAATTAAATATTTGATAGATTCATAATTATTCATTTACTACTAACCACTAAGTAAAATTATCATGATAAAAATAATTATGTATATATATATATATCTGTAGCTAACAAATATATTGTTAAAATTTGAAAATTTTAAATTTATTGCTCTTGAAATTTATAAGTGAATAAAGTAATTTTTTCAACATGAGAAGCAAATAAAAATATTTGTCTTTGAACTGCAATGCTAATGAAAATACTTTTGGAAGAAAATGGTCGCGATTTTCAAGCGATAGATTTTATTTTTATTAAAGTCACATTGTCAAACAACATGAGGGCCATTTGCGATAGATCTAGTAATTTTAAATTACAGTCAAGTGGTGAGTACAATCTTTAAGTTTGCACCTCTCTCTCCTCACTTCCATATACCAATGAGAGGACTTAGGACCTCAATCAGATTTAATGTGCATCAAGGCTCGAACCCATAGCTCAATAAAAACAATGCAATCTGCAAGTTAGCCACATATTGAAGCTAAGAAAGCACTTATACAAATTAATCAACATAATTTTTTTTTATTAATAAAGCATTCCAAATGCATGGTTGAAACAATAACACCTTTGTGCAAGATTATTTGTTCCATTTTGATGAGAGAGCGATGCAATATAGATATACATTATTAAATTGAAAGACAAGAGATGTAGCTCTGCTGTCTCTATTACTTGGGAAGAGAGAAAATTCTTACTGTGTATCCTAATTTATGGTATGTATTTCTCCAGATCATGTGGTATAAGATGAAGGGATAATGAGAGATTTTCATGACTATCAATCTAATCATCAGTGTTTCATGAATATCAATCTAATAAGGAGCTTCAGTGTTTCATGACTATCGGTGTTTTCATGAGACCTTCATGCTTTTCATACTCTGCACACCTGGTAGAATTACCCCTGGACATATACACACCTATTAAATTTTACTTATGAGCATTTGAAATTTAAGATTTGTTTTAATTCAGTCGGGGTGCAATGAAGCAATTTAACTATTTGAATTAGGAATTTATTCATGTATAGGAGAGAGGGAGGGAAATTTTTTGTGATAGCGATGGATATGTGCATCCATCCAGAAACGAAAAAGAAAATAAATAAATAAATAATAATAATAATAATAAAAAAAATGCATGGATTTCTAAGGAGCAATGCAAAATGAAAATGAAGCAAAAAAAAAAAAAAAAAAAAAAAAAAAAAAGTTAATAGACAAAAAAATTCCCTGTTTAGAAAATTAAAGCAAGGAGTATTCAAATCACATGGAACTAGATGTAGGGATCTTCAGGTATTTTGTATAGAGATAAAGAATCTAGTAAGCTTTATCTCTATTGTTTTGAGGTGTGATAACAGCTAAATGAGCAGATTTCAAGAGAGTGTGTTTACATAAATTAAAAGCTGAAAAGGATTTGTATCAGGAAATAAGATGAATTCCCACTAGAAGGTTAAAAATAATTCGATATAAAAACCAACATTTTTAAAAACAACGTTTTTATATGGTGACAAAGTTTATTAGAGAAAATTATTGAAATATTAGTTAAAACTGTTAGTTATTTTTAACTTTAAAATTCACTTAAAAAGAGACATTTGTGAGAGTTTTAAAAAATTCATAATACTCATAAAATCAAAACATGCATTTGAAAGTTTGTAAGTCATTCTATTAAAAAAAGAATGGGAACCAGAATTCAGAAAAAATTATTGTGATAAGACATGGCGCCAAATATTGGAAACTTTCTTTCTTGCGAATGATTACTGACTAAAAGTCAGCAACCCTTACTATCTCAGAGATAGTAAAGGGGAGATAGTATCTCCCCTTTGTGAGTACAAAAGGTTTAGGATACCGCATGCTGCGTGGGGAGTGCCCGGTGCTCCCAGAGGGGGAAAGAAATTTTTCCCTCAATCCTAAAAGCGCCGAGAGGAAAGAATATTTTGACTTGTTAAAATTATTGAAATATTAGTTAAAACTTGTCGCAAACGTCTAAAAATGAAATTGTTAGGCGAGTACGAACGATTCCCAAAATTTCAAAGCTCTAGCTTGATGGGAAGTTGGTTAAATTAACGATCGAAAATTTGATGACACACACACACTCACACCAAGTGAAATTCAGAAAAACGTTGTAATATAGGAAAAATTAGAAATTTAAATTAAATATAAGTGAAATCGTCATACACACACTCATATACATTACTTCTTGTGTTATCTGACATGTTTTATTCCAGCCTGCCAGTAATCCCGTGTTTTTACACAGCCAGGCAAGTCATTGCTTGTCACAAAGAATTATTTTATACCTTTTATTCCAATGGTATATTGTAGGTTATCAATTAAAACAATGTATTTTTTAAAGTCTTAGTTAATTTGTGTTTAATACTGCATTATTATTAGAGATTTTCCAGTAATCCAACATTTTGCATTGTTTTCCTTAGAAAGCCATGCAGAAAAATTTGTATGAAAAATACATGCTATGTATGGTAAATTTGGGGATATGTTCCACATCTTTAAAAAATCGTGTAAGATGAAAAACTCAATATTTTCGAAAAAAAAACAATGCAAAAAAAGTAATAAGGAAATCCATATTACATATTTAAAAAAGAAAAACAATTCATTTTTATTTCAAAAAAAAAATTATATTAGTGTACAGTGAAACTTCACTCTATGTTAGGTACATACAACATATAAAAGTTCAAATTGAAATTAGAAATAAAACTATTAATTAATGATTATTCATCACTACTTGACAACAAGCGTCCACATTTATTATGAACTGGTTCAAAAATCATCAGTAGATATGTCAGATATGTCTGGCACAACTGTTGGCTGTGATTCAAATAAAGAATTTCATTTGTTATTAATGGCTACTGCATTTTTTTTTTTTTTTTTTTTTAAAAATAAATTTTGTTTTTTTTTTTTTTTTTTTTTTTTGGTTTCTTGAGTTGCTTAGATAATTCATGATATTTTGCTACACAAAACTTAAGATTAAGTTGAAATTTTAATGCAAGCTCTATGTCAGGATCATGAGAAAGGAAATGTTCCATACTTGTAGTAAATTTCAAGCCCTCGTGAATTAAATCAGTTGTTAATAACTGAATTTCAGCTTTGACTTCATCATTATTGACTTCTTTATTATCTTAAACTGTCATAAATTCAAACAAATCATCCTCATCCAAAGGGCTTTCTAGCATCAATTCTTCGATGTCAGCAATTTGCATGTTGTTAAAATCTCCACCACTAATTGCACATTTTATAGAGTCATAATTTCCTAACAAACTGCTGATTTTTGTATTACAAAACCTCCACTTTTGGATGCATGTTGGAATTTTTTTTCTCAACTAGCATTTAAGGCTGAAGAATGAAATACTGTGTTCAAGTTGAAGTACAATCAAATGAAGGAAAAAAAAAAGATTATAACATTCGGGTATTCCCTGTAACTCTAGAATACAAAGTAAATAAGCCATGAAGTAGACCAAGTCACTCATACATGTGTGGGCATAAACTGACCCTCTTCTGATTGCACTGTAAAAATTAGAATATTTCAAAATTGTGTAAAAAAAAAAAAAAAAGGTTGGGTGTATATATAAACCTTATCTGTGTATGTTTATGTATGTATAATTAATACTTTCATATTTCTATTAATTGATAGAAATGTTTCATCTTCATAGAGAAATTAATTGTCTAGAATTTGTGAAGTAAAATATTAATTTTTGTGCATTTATTTTAAATTAAAGTATTTGAAGGGAAAAAATCATCTGATTTTGTTTTCCTTCCCTTTAAAGTGTCATTATTTCTAGTCTGCTTATGTGTTGTATCAATGCATTTCTTGATTTATTTTAATAATTATTTTTTGAATATATCGATAAGTTGTAATATCATACAATTGAGGCTCCTTTGCATACTCAATCTTACTGCATTAATTCACAGCATATGCTTTAATTTTTTAAATATTTCAAAAAATGATTTATCAATGTGTAGTTTATCAGCATTTTATTGTTTCTTTTTAGTGAATTTTTTTATTAATGTTCTAATGTTATGTAATTAATTATTTGTGTAAAATAGATTCATATGAAAAGTGTTGTGTAAATAAAAATATTTGTTTTTAAAAAGTATATATGTGTGAAATTTTAATTTTTACAAAGAGTTTTTTTCGTCATTATGTAATCCTCACTTTTATTGCACAGACTTGAATGTTTAGGAGGCTGGGTTAGACTAGTGGTCATGGTCACAGATTTGCGGCTAGTTTTATTTTAATTGAATCAGGTTTGAGCGCTGTTACCACTGGAGACCCGCCATGTAAAGGGGTTAATGCATGTTAAATCCATCAAATCAAAAGTCCTCTTATGACCATGGTATGGAAGTTTGGAGAGGGAAGTGCCAGCTTAAGTGTTGTTCTGGTCACTTGAATGTGGTACATTGCTAATAATCCTTGTGTTGCTTCTCATTGAAACATAAATAAACAATCAATCAATGATTATTTTAGGAATTTTTTTTTTTTTTTTTGATTAGTTTGTCATTGTGAATTGAAAAGTTCTTTTTAATTTAATTTATAATCTTGTTCTATTAATTATAAGATTTTTTGATCTAATTGTAAAATTTAATATTTTTTCACTGTAACCAGATATGTACATTATTTAATCTAGAATTTATGATTGTGTAACACAGATACAAAATTTTTTGCTCTTAAATACATCACTTATTTGAAATATTTTGCTTGTAATATTCCTTGAAATCATTTCAGGAATCTTTTGTGTCACAAGAGCAAAAATTAAATAAAAATAAAAAGTAATTAAATAAAATTAAAACCATAATTACTTAACAAGTAGATAAATTATTTAATTTCAAAGTAAAAATAAATGTATCTTAGATGGCATTTTTTTGCTTTAAGTATTTTGTTGGAAAAGTATTCAAAGTTGAGAAATAGATCAGTCATTGATATGTATTTATGTAAATTTTCAATATTTTCTATAGATCGTATTCTGAGCAGATATCTTCAGTATCATGACTTTGTTGAAATGCATCTAGATAGTATATTTTCATATGGCCAGAATAGTACTCTTCCCAAAGAAGTAAGATTTAATATTTATGTTGAATTCATTTTCTGCAGTAAATAATGCTGAATCCATTTCATAAAATTAATCATCTGGGATCACAAAATATTGTTTATAGATTATATGAGGAACTCAATTATAAATAATAAAAAATTGTTGCTATTTTACATTTTAGGTTAACTTCCATTTAATTAATAATTCTTAATTGACTGGTTTTAAATAAAATTGAACTGTAAATTATTTTGCAAGTATGCTGGGAAAATTCTGGTTTATGTTTTATATTTCATAGAACTCTATAAACTAAATTTAAGTCATCAAATTTACTCTGTTAGAATTATATTTTAATAGTGAAATTATTTTTTTTGTTTGTTTAATAATGGAATTTGATAGTTATTTTTTGTGAGAAAAATAAAGATGAATTTTGAATAAATGTTTAATGTGAAGAATACGCACACACATTTATATAAAGAAAACTACTATTTAAATGGATATTGTGCTATCTTTTCAGTGCTTAAACATATCAACTATTTCTACAATTCATATTTTTGTTTTGATTTGTTTTGTGAATGACAGCTACAGAAAATTTACAAATCTTTGAAACAACATCTCTGATGTTGTTTCAAGGTTTATTACAATTACCAATGGCTCATTTATTGATATTTTTGCAATTGATATGTTTTGTTAAGTCATGTCTTCAAGAGGATTTCTTAATCCAAGCATGTGAAAAATAATATATTTCTTAGATAAATATTGTACTAATCTGAAATGTAATAATTTTTTTAACACTTAGAACAATGCAATGGGAAGTTTTAAAAAGGATTCTTACTTTAGCAGTTTTTGAATTTAAAATTTAGCCCCCACATTGTAAATCTTCAAATTTTTAATCCTTATGTTACAAACTTGTTCTTTTGTAAGGCATTATTCCTTATACCTTTTTATAATTTTTACCTTTTTCTTTTTTAAATCTAGCTTTAATACTAAAGCATGTGAGCCAATCAAATTTCACATGATATTTTTGAAACATAAAATGTCAGATCATATGAATGAAAAATAATGGTTATTACTATACTAGAACACTTTTAAGCTTCCTTTCAAATGTGTTTTGTTATAAAAGTATAATTTTTCCATATAGAAAATCAGTTCATATAAATAAATATATCCATATTATTCAAGGTTTTATGGAGGGGAACAATATTTTGCCTAAATATCTATTTGAAGTTTTTACCATTGAAAATTGTTACTTATGGAAATATTTAATGAAATTGAAAAATACAAGACATATTTTTTTAACAAGTAACTCTTCGAAAGTTGGCACAAAATTAAATTTTATTCATTTCTAATAATTTATAAATTTTATAATTTGAATATTGTATTGATATTAGATTGAAAGCACAAAAAAAGTATTTTAAACAAAGACTGCTTATATACAAATTTCATGAAAAATTAAGCACATTTAAGGAGCCTTCACAAAGGATAGTTGTTTTATAGTTCATAGAGTGAAGTTCAAATTCAACATTTAAAAACAAATTTTGTATAATACAATTTGAAACTGGTATTAGATCTTGTAAGTAATATGATGCATTTTAAGATTATATATGTGAAATCAACTATTGCAAAAATATGTATTAAGTTAACAGAAAAAGATTCTTAATGTATTTTTAAAAAAAGTATTTACATTTTGTATAACTCAACATTTTTAATAATCTACTGCTTATGGTGTACACTTTTTCTTGACAGCTCTTCCAATGCCTCAATTTAAAGGCACTTTCGCTCAAGAATAACTTCCTAGAGCAGCTTCCTCCTGACATTGGCAAACTGCAAAAGTTGGAGTACCTGGCTCTCACCAACAACAAACTTCAAAATTCTTCTATTCCCTACACACTAACCTTTTGCTCTGCCCTGAAGATCCTCTTACTAGACAACAACCTTCTTGATGCACTGCCAGGATTTCTTCTCCTCATCCGAAATCTGAGCACTGTACATCGCCATGGCAATCACAATTACTTCAAGTCCACTTTCATGTGGTACCATACAGATGTTAACAAGCGAATTCTTGCCATCCGTGGTTGCTCACCCTGTCCTGCAGGGTTACCATCTCTCAAACTTTTGTCAGCGACTGCCATCATTGGGGCCAAGTTGAATTTTTTTGCAAGTGGCATAGTACCGCCCTTGATGGCTGATTATATTTGTCACATTTATTTTGATTTCAATGTGTGTCATCAATGCAGATCAGCAAATCTGAAATCAAAGCCAAGTGAGCAGCTTCAATAATTTAACATTATGCTAAGTTGTTATAAACGAATTTCTTACAATTAGTAAATGAATTTAAATTTTCCATTTAATCTTAATACTCAGATTTCTAGTTGCAGGTATCCTTTGGCTCAGTCAGTAATTATGATTGATGAATTTCCCAAAGTAGCAACCACTCTTATTTATAGTTATTAATTTGATATATTGTTATCATAACAAGTACATAAATGCTGTCAATTTTTCTGTTTCATGATTTTTTGTTTTGTAAATTGCAAAACAAAGTCATCGGAGAAAGTTGTGTACGATTGTAGATTACTTTTTTTTTGTATGTAATACTTTGCATATAATTATATAAAACATGGAGTGTGTGTTAATATTCCTATTTCTGTTTATTTAGGAATTTTTGTGCCATAAAAATGAAATTTAATAGTAATAATAATTTTAAAAAAACTGCTAGTAAGAATTTGATTTTGCTTTTCACAATGTTTCCTCCTGGCAAATATGCATCATTTTGACTTTGTGACAAAATTCAAAAATCATGCTAAGGAATACTTGTTTCTTGGAATTGACCTTTTTATTTTTTTTCCTCCAAAATACTTAAATTTTAATGAAAAAGACCTGTATAATTATGAAAAAAGTAGTTTAAACTAAATATTTAAAGTGACGCATGTATTTCTCATATTTCAGGCTACAAGGTGTATACTTTCAAGAATCCTTACTTGGGGAACACATGCGTGCCTTTCTTGCATTGGGCTTGCAGTTTGCAATGTGCTGAAGATATTGAAATTCCGGCACGTGCAGAGCAAATTTTGTCTGCCATGGAGCAGGACAAACAGTACTATAAACACATCAAGGAAGCTCAAGACTCCACATTGTACCATCATAAGCATCTCTTTGAAAACCTTGGTTGTTGTATTCTGTGATCTCAAGGCAGTGGATTGGATGACACCTTTTTAAATTTTGAAAAAGTTAAGGAATGTTCTTAAAATCTTCCGTCTTTTTTTTAATTTTAAAACAATTTTTTTTTGTGTGTGTTTTAAACCACATTTGAAGAAATTATTCTCTGTGGGATTAGTGTTAGCAAGTAAATTATAAGTTTAATTTTTATATATTTAATTTTGTGCTACTTCTGTATACAAAATTAACACTGAATTGCTATGTTAAGCCTCTGAATGAAAGTGATATTTTTTAGTATGTGATGCTATGATTCTGTTTTTACATTTTATATTAAAATTTGTTAACTGTCTGCTCTTTTTCATTCTGTGCACAACAAATGAAAAGCCATCTTTATGGCGTTTGCTACAGAAATGTTTATTAGAGGGAAGTGCATTGGATTTTGCAAAAGTATAAATAACTTCTACACAAAAATACCCTGTTACTTCTCAATAATCACACTATGCAATAATGTGAACTTACCAAATGAAAGATGTTCCTTAATGTAATATAGTAAAGTTGCAATATATATATATATATATTCATGAGAACATTATTGGTATTTAATATAATCATATTTTATGAAATCTTATAGGATTTTACTAAAATAAATTGGTTTTGAAATGTTTTTGTGTGACACTTCTTCAATTTGTATCCTCTTTTGATTCTTTTAAAATAACTGTAGAAAAAAAAATGGAAGAAAACATTTAATTTTAAACATGAGATCTATTTATACAAATGAATAACGAAGTTAATTTCTACAGAATAATGTTGAACTCCGAATACAATTGTTCTGTTTACACTTGTGAAATATTTTGGATAACATTGTAAAATTTGGTATGAATACTTTCTGAAAATATATAAAATTGACTAATCCTTGTCAGAAAAATCTGTGGGAAGTGTTAGCCACTTTTTTAAAAATGGTTAACACTTCCCATAGATTTATTATAAAAGTATGTTACACTGCTTGATAATATTAAATGGATTTATTCATTTTGAGTTTTAAATGTTTATCATAATGAAATAATAAAATGTGTTTATACATTTTTTTGTAATGTTTATCTTTTCAACTTAAATATAACTCCAAGAAACATAGATATTATGACATTAAGTACATAGAATGTAGAAATGAAAAAATTCAACTTGTGTTTCCAATAAAGTAATTAATGAATACCAATTAGAATCATGATTACTTATATTAAAAAAAATATGTGTAGACATTACAAGTAAATAAATGAGCTTCAGGACATACTATATAAATAATCTCTTTAATTCAAATACTTTAAACTGTACAGATTTTATATATATATATATAAGTATTTACACAGATCACCAACCAATCCTTCATTAAAAATATAAATAAACTATACAATGGTCCAAGAAATATAATTATAAAAGTCTTACTGCTGATTCAAAACATACTTTATTATAAGATAATCAAAACTTCAATTACTGAATTTTAATTAGCGAAAACTAACTACTGAATTTAAAATTCAAATTTAACGTCTTAAGTCATTTGCTATGAAAATAAATATCCAATCTCCTTCATACATATGAATTTTGCTCTTTGAATATTTCATAGTCCACATTCTCCCTAAAGTTAAATACAATCAACCCTATAATTTTTCAAATTAAACATTGAAACTACATTACAGAACAAGTGTAGTAATGCTAGAATATGAAATATAAAATGTTACTACTTTTTAAAAATAGTTTATATAAAAAGTATTAATTTAAAGCGGTTCAAAAAGTAACTCATTCAAGGTTATTTCTTGATTGGAATCTTCAAAATAGTACAAGAATAGGAGAAGGTATTTTGTGTTGTTGGAATTACAATAGTTTGCATTACCTCTGAATTTTAAACGAGATTATTCTAATAGGAAAAAATATTTTTAAAAGTTAATAAATTTAATCGAAAGCTTTATTTGATGAATTTACTTAATTCTGCTTGTTCTAGAATATATAAGACTTAAACAAGATGTAATAATGACAAAAATATATGTGAGTTAACTGAGCAGAATAGTTTTTCTTAGTATGGGGTCAAATATTTATTGAACGATTCTAACATTTAGATTTAAAAACCGCATGAAATGGTTTTTAGGAGCTTACTTTCTTTAAGTAGGTAAAACTGAAGCAGATATAAACTAAACATTACCTCTAAAGGCAACTGATTTTTCAAAAATGGTATTCATAAATTCCCACCATATTGGCAAGAAGTCATAAATATATGATTTTTTTTCACTCTTAATTACTTAATATTTTACCCTAATTTTTTTTGCCTATTTGTATTAGATTAACTATGAATACATATACTAAGAATGGGCAACATATGAAATTTTAATTACAATTAATTCAAGACTGAATATTTATTTGAAAAAAAAAAAAATGAAAGGAGTTAAAAAGTGTGGTAACTTCTTTCGCAAATGATGCAAAAACATTCCCTACTATGAACTTATTTTTCCTTTTTTACAAATGCACTTCTCTAACACTGTAGTTTCTCAAGGCACATTTGAAAATATTAAAACTATCTGATACTTATGTCAAGTTCTGAAAGAGAGAGTAAATTCAAAAACTATAAAAATATCTCCATATATATAAATAGTAAACCATACATAATGATAAAAAAAATTAATACTTTCAGATAAATGAAAAAAATACAAATAAAATTTTATACTATTTTAAGTAATAATATATGATTTTTATAATAATTTTTACGGAACCTACAGATAAGATTTTTTTTTCTTCATATTTTGTCCTGTTTAAGTTAAGATATAAAAAATACTGTTGAAATATAGGTATCAAAATGTTACAAGTTTACACAAGACTCTATTGTAGTTGAGCATAATCTTATTTTGAAGTCACCTGAATGAATTATGCATACTTCTAATTCAATTCTAATAAAATTCATTATTTAAAAATATGAAGGGCTAAAGAAATATATGAATACTCCATACACAAATAGAAAATATTTCTAATTGATTAAAATTTAAATTTTACAAAATTGTTACTATCCGGATTTTAATATTACTTTCCAAAAATTACAAAATTTAAAATAAGATTTTTCAAATAATTAAATTTTATTTGTAAACTCCTAAAATAATTCAAATTATTTAAAAAATGATAAGAATAGCTGAGAAGAAAAAATATCCTCCATACAAAATCCTTCAAATGGATTATCAATTTGCCAATTAAATAAACTTACTTATAAAAAAAGTAGATCAGAAATAAATTTTCATTGATATACTTAGTATATTTTTGAACACTGAATTATTATTATTATTATTTTTATTTTTGAAATAGAATACATCAGAAAGAAAGCAGGTTTAGGGAGATAATTGGCTCTTCTGAAAGAAGCTTTTTGCTTTCCTTTAAAAGCACGTTTTGAAATAACACATTTTATTTTTCCATAATATAACATTTTTTTTCTAAACAGCCTATTAAGCTAAATCCTCGATAGCTCTTTAAGCTAACAAAAAGAGCTTTAAAAACATTTAATTAGAATGGCAAACTCACAAGATTTAAGAGCACCTAAAGACCCTTTGCCATATATCTGAAATACTCATGTCATCAAATATATTTCACCAACTTAAAATACATCAGTGATTTCACCAGACAGGAGGGAGTGAAATCTTTCCTGACCCCCCTCCATTAAATAAAATTAAATCTTGCTCTTTAAATCAGGAAAACAATTATTTCAGAATTATTGAAACTTAGAAAACTATTCAGTTTTCTACAATCTTCTGTAAAAGAGGAAGAAGGGAACCCCCAAAAAGAAAAAGATTGGCTTTGAATAAATTGTTAGAATGAAACAAAATGTTTTCCTTTTATAATAGCATTTCTGATACCTAAAATGTTACTTAGTAAAAGAAAAAGCAGAAAATTTAATACAAAATACTTCAGCTTTATAGTACAAAAAAAATCTATTAAAGAGCAAAAATGTGGCACTGTTTACGAAATTACTACTGATAGTAAGTAATAATTTAGATGAATAAAATAAGTTCAATATATGAACAAAAATAATACATGACACAAGCTAACATTTCCTTTTTTTCCACTGAAGATTTAAAATCGGCATCTATACATAAATTTAATTGATCAGTAAAAAAAAAAAAACCATAAAAGTATTTTCTGATGTATATTACAAGTTTTTACATAAAATAAAATAATCAGTAATATTGACCCTAATATCAGAAACATGAAAAAGTGTACTTTACTTAATCTAAAAATAAAAAAAAATCAAGTTTTTTTGGATTGATACATGTCAAATTTTGCTAAATTGAGATACACTTCAAGCAGAAAAAATCCCTAGTACTCATTCAAATATTCATAAACAATAAAATTTCAAAATGATCAAAAATTGATTTAAGTTTTTAAAAAAAATTAATAGAATATAATGGGAAATTTATGCATTTAGTTAATTTTGAAATGCTAGAAAAGAAGAAAATTCAACACAAATCTTTTATAATTATATTCTACACATCTTAAAACAAAGCATTTTTAATCCATATTTTTAAATTTATGTACATAGTTATATGTATACAACAGAGACTAGTAAGCATTTTCAGAGAAAAACAAAATGTCCTGCATGGATGGAATGCACTGGTATCTTGGACTAGCAACCATTCTGCATTTAAACTAGAAATAAATCTATATTTCTTGTCTTTTTCAAAAAGTTACAAATGAATTTACAATACTTGTTTCATATTATTTTGGGAGAAAGTTTTCTCCCTTCCCTAAGAGAAAGAAAGACCAAAGCTACAGAATTTTTTAAATGCAATTCAAGCTATATGCATAAAAGAACATCACAACTTCATAAATTATTTTAACAGAGTCGTTTTTATAAAACTTGAAAAATAATTTATAAGTTCTTAAAAAAAAATATCTTGTCATTGTAATTAAATACAAATGTTAGCTCTCGTATGAAAGAGAGGAAAAACATTTTATCATAATAGTAATATTAAAATTTTTTTGGTAGGATATAATAATTTTTTTTTTTTTTAAAAAAAAAATTCCATTTTATACAACATATAAAACACTCTTAGGTTTAACTAATTAAATATCTTGGTGATTTATATTGTATTTTAAGAAAATAATCTGTAGCTTGGGTTTTTCAAACTGATGTTCTTTTTCTTACCATAAAAAAAATGGGAATATTAAATACAAGTAGTATAAAATTACATAGAGTTCAACATTTCTATGCCCATGGATATACATAATGATATCCTAAGGACACAGACATAATTCATAAATTTTACTAAACCTATATTTTAAAAAAATTATTCTAACACTTCTTTGAGGATAGCTGGAGCTGGGGAAAATTCAATGGCTGGAATGGGGGTGAAAGAGGGAAAAGCAGAATCTATGTCAAGGAGCAATGGAGATTTTCGAGGGGAGCCTTGATTTTGTGTAGGTAAGGATTTTTTTCCATAATGGGATTTGTTGTTTGTCACATCCTGAGTCATTTTTTCTACAGGAAAGGGCATGGGAACTATAGGCTGAGATTCATTCTCCAAAAACTGAACAAATAATGTTGTAAAAGATTTCTGAAATGAAAATAGTATAAGATTAAATAATCACAAATATGGAAAGAAAATTTTCTTCTATAGGAATTAACATAACTGTAATAAATTCATCTCAGATAGGCAAATGTAATGTAAAATGATAAATTTAAAACATTTTAATTGAACACTATGTTCATATTCATACAATTTATATCATATATTACTTAACATGATATAATTTTAAAAATAGAATATTTTTCTCATTGTTAGAATTTTAAAAATAGAATAATATTTTTCTCATTGTTAGAAGTTATTTATGGCTGTTATGTAACAGTACTTTCAATAAAATTTGGGGAATAAAAGTATTTTACATAGTCTTAAAAAAACCTTTTTTAATGTTATCCAAAATAGTAAATTAAGGAGAAGGGAAGAAGTAACCTAAAAAATGTTTGTAAAGAATGATTATTCGGAGGGGAGGGGGACCTAAAAATATTAATTAGAACCTTCCAAGACATCACAATAACTCAATTCTTCTTTTATTTAGCACCTACATCTAAAAAATTACTAGAATTTACAATTAAAATATTATTATGAAAACATTTGTATGTTTTTTAAAATAAAAATGCATTTTTTTTTTATTGATTAGAGTAGAAATAATAAAATATTACAAGAAAGGCAATTTTTAAATATATTACATATTAATGCTATCGAGATTTTTGGAGGATAATTTTTACATTTGCATATACATAAGATAAAGACATATATGGGTGGAGGGAAGTATTCTTCCAATTATTATGTTGTTTCTTAAAAACAATGTTTCCATGAGATTCAACAGGTAGCAACATGTACCCTTCCCAAAGACAAATTCTGTAATTGCCATTGCCACGATTGATTAATTAATTCTTAAATAGCACCACACTTAGAAGCAACATGAGGGTAAATGGCAGCAGACCACATAATTTGCAGCCTCTGTCAAGTGACAAAAACAACACCTAAGTTGGCATGATCTTCTCCAAATTTCCATACAGTGTCATAGGCAAGATTTGGAGCCTGTAGATTTGATGTGTATCAATCCCACTATATAGTTGACCTTTATTGGCATGAAGATTCAAACCAATGACTATACAAAAACAACATTGGCCATGAGTTTGTAACCATGTCATTGCCACTACAGAAATTCTAATGCAGTTAAATGCTTTTAAGTAATTATTGGAGCAAAGATTTTTTGAGTAAATTAAAATTTATCAATTTTTTTCCAATGACATTTTGGAAAAAACTATGATTAATTCATTTTTAATAAAAATGGGCAAAGGAAAAAAGGATTTTGAGTAATGAATCAGAAAAAAAAAAAAAGTTCACAAGTTTTAGAAATATGATTATTCCTTTCTCTCTCTTTAAAAATAAAAATGCTAAAACTGAATTACAAAAATCATGATAAAAAGTAATTAGTTTTACTGTGCATATTCATTAACAGAAAGGGTGGAAACGTTGATTAGAAAATTTCAGAATTAAAATAAAATACAACAATGAAAATAAAAATTCAAATACGGTCATATGAATTTATTTACATTTTAGATGAAACATTACAACATACACATGAAATATTGATGAAATCTTTTGAATAATTTAAATACTTTAACAAAATCAATATTCATCCAGCATTTTTTCCGGAACTGTCCAGTGACACATGTTCCAAAAATATACCTTTAATTTGTTTAGAAGAAAATACTGGTTACATTCAATAAAACCATAACATTTTAAAATACTTGCATTAATTTTATTTAAAATCAATAAGAATTAATTGCTTTGAGATGCCCCTTTTTTAAAAATTATATTGATAATTAAATTGTTTTTGAAACAGATTACACTCCTAGAACTTTTAATATTTTCAAATTTATATGCAAGTTTAAGAAAAACATAGATAATGCACTCATTCTCCCTTATTTTTATGAAACTATTGTCATAAAGTTTGCTATTCTCAGATTTTTTTACCACTACAACTGCAGAAACTAATGAGAGCTTCATTCTAATTTTTTTAAAACTGAATTCATCAATCTATATCTATCTATATATAATGGTTTAAAACAAATAATTCTCATAAATAAATACAATTCACAGATTCTGCAGTAAAACAACCTAATAAAGAATGATTTAACGTATCATAAAATTTCTAAAATACATTTTCCTTTCTACAACTAATAATAATTATAAAATTAAGAAAGGTTCATTTTCTAGATTAAAAGTAATTTGATTATTAGAATTGCCTACAAAGAAACTTTGAAAATGTACCTTTTTTTGGAGTAATTTATTTTAGAATTTAAGATGCTTCAAATTAATATTTAAATCAAATAAGAGGCAATTTGAGAGATGAATCTTATAACTCAAAATCAATATAGATTTTAAAAAAAAATAAATGACAAGAGTATAATTATACCTCATATATATTAACAAAAAAATACTATATTTTATACGCATTCAAAGAATAGATAAGGGGTCTATGAATGAAGGGAAAATTTAAATTAGTCTTATGGTAAGCTATGGCAAACTACTGATAAGTTGTTTTATGGAATTGAAGGGGGGTGGGTGAAGAACAACATAAAAAAAAAGTAAGATTTCTTTACTAATATAGTGATTTTCTTATTATAACATCTTGAAATCAAAAGAAAAGTGGGTCAAAGATTTATTTTGTCATTGTTAATATCATTTTCATTATATTAACTTTATCAAAAATATACAAGCATTATTTACATGTGAATCCTGTAACATATTATAATGAAATTATAACATATTACAGCTTTAAAAAACTTTTTGATTTAAAACTAGAATATAAGAGCAATTTTAAACTTACTTCAGGTTCATAGGGCCTATGATCCGAGCTCATTTTTGGAAAGCGACCAAATATGGATGACAGAATTCCCCTGCTTTCTTGCTGTCTGCTCTGCCTTCCAACTACAATACCAGCCTGGAATATAAATTTTTTAGGTATAATAGAAGAAACTACTCCTCAGATTGTATTTTCCAACAAAATATAAATTACCAGATAGTGACATTGATTTTCATTTTATAATTTTTTTCAGCAAAATTTATTTTATATAAAACTCCAAATAATCAAGAGATCAAAGCAAAAACTATATCTCAAAAATTCCTTTTTTCAACATATACAAAAATCAACAAATGAATCCAATGCTTCAATTTTTTAAACTCAAGTATTATACTTAATTTATAATACAAAATTTATCAATCTTACCATTTTTGTAGATAAAACAAAATATTTATAATACATATTTAAGACAAAACAAGATGAAAATTTCACATTCTTTCAATAATTTTCAACTTTTGATACAAAATTAAAATTCTTTTCCAAATAGTATAATAAAAAAACTAATTACTTTCTCCATCTCCTCTTGATTAAAATCCAAAACCCTTGCTAAAAGACGAATCACTTCTGTTTTTTGATTGGGAGGTGTTGAGAAATACCCAAGAACTAAACTCTTCATAACCACCCTAGACAAAATTAAAATGAAATGTAAGATTTCAAAAGCATACAAAAGAGAAAAATGCTAAATTAGTTAATGATTTTTTTTTTCTTTCAAAAATGCATAGAAGAAATAAACTAACTTACATATTATAACTGTTAGATACAATTTAATGCTGTTATAAGTATTATTATTCTCATTAAAAGTACACACATAAGACAATTTTGTTTGCCATCCTGTCTGATTAATCTTAATTGGTAAATATAAATAGCACCATCTACATTATTTAAGAAAATCCATACAGCATTATAAGAGACCAAATTAAAAGGAATTCAGACAATTTCAGACAGCGAGCTCACCACAAAGAGGCTTTCTCCAGACAAAAGATACTAATACCTAAATATAGGGCTTTTCCATGTGAAAAAAAAAAAAAAAAAAAAAAAATCACACATACCACCATCATATATTTTAGTTCAGAATTTAAGTAATCATGCACAGAAACTAAAACTTAATAATGACAAGATATAACTAATTCACATATATTGAAAACAAGGCACTTTTTTGTGGTTATAAAAATAACCATTTAATTATTCTACCTCTAAAATACTTACGAGTGAAAATAATAAAGTGCTAAAACATTCATAATGATCAGAAAATATGAATATTTATTCTATGAGGAATAATCAAACCAACCAAATAACAGAATACCAAAGCCAACAACACTTAAACTGAAAAACAATAATAAGAAATCAAAATGTTATATATAGACAAAGGATATCCTCCTTTAGTAATAAAAAATAAGCATTCTGATTTTCAAAGCATATAAGATGATTTCATCTCTAAAACCAGTTCTTTTTTTAATAATGCAAGCCACCAGTTGCAAAAGGATTAAGAAATCGTCTCAAAGTTACAAATAAAAAGTTCATTTCATGCATAGTGTGAGAGAAGACCCCAAATTACAATTAAAAAAAAAAATATTTCGATAAAAGTTATTCTTCATAAAGAGAGTTTTACAGTTTAATTGTATTTTAATAACTTTTATTTATAAAAATTAATACATAAATGTACAAAGATCTACGCAACTGTACAATTGCTTTCTACAATTTTCAAACTTTAATGCCATTTTAAAAGAAAAAAAAAATTGTAAATCAGGAACAATTATACCAGAAAACAAAATATAAATGGGATTTCTTTTTAAAAGAAGTTTTTGAACATTGGTAGCAATACTCTTGGGCAAATTAGTTATAAATTTTAAAATTTTATAAAAATTATGATGTTATTAGATTAACTGCTCAACAAAAGTAAAACATATGTATGTAGTTATATATATAATCAAATATAAAATTTCTTTTCTTTCACACACATTTGTAATTTCATTCACTTATTCAAATGAAAAAATATGTGCATCTCTTACCCAAATTTAAATATTTATTTTCACAAAACAATAAGTACATAAGGAATAATAAAACTACAAGTAAAATATAAAAAATATGAACATAATTACTTGTATTAAAATGTTACAGAAAAACGTGAATGTAAAATATATTTAATTAAGAAAAGTTAAGAAATAGCATAAAAAAGTAAGCCATCAAAATAACATTGGCACATTTAATAAACTAAATATTTTTGGGTTGCCTTCAGTTCAGAAATTTAATAAACATTGAGAAAATTGAAAGAGAATAAACTCAGCAGAATTTTAAAGGTGCATGAAATAAAATAAAAAATAACAAAGCTTATTCTTAAAATTAAAGTTAAAAATTCAACTCTTCATGGAGAAATGAAAATAAAGGAAGACACACACAGAAATTAACAGAAACTGGAAGGATAAAAAGGTATAAAGTTATTTAATGTCCTCTGAATAAATTGAGAATTGATGATGAAAACGATAATTTTATACAAATATCTTGTGCATACAATACATGATTAAATTTATTCTTTGATGGTCCTATAATTTAGGATAATACCTTATCAAATATTAATCTTAATATATTATTGCACATCATCCCAAAATATTTATTTGCAGAAGTATGACTTGAAACTATTTGGTTAAAAAAGTAAAATATACTTTATCAAATCAAAATATTCATTGATTTTCAATTGTTTTTGTGAACAATTAAAAAGCATCATGCTTGCAAGAATGTTACATTGCATACAAACATTTATGGCATTTAAAACTAATTGTTGTGATTCCATGTATCAATATGTATAAAATTGAAAACAAAGATAACATTACCTGTCAACTTTTCCTTCAGTATTACTTTTGATTGTATTAATTTCTTGAGCAGTAGATTTTATCTTGTTCTCTGTTTTTGATACTAAAAAATGAGGGATGAAACATTGATTTGTCATTTGACATATATAGGAAGTAAAAATTTGTAGCTCTAATTATAACAGAGATACAGAATATTCACTAAAAATAAAAGTTTGATTTTTAAATTAAAAATCAGGAAACATTTTTCAAAATCCTCGTCTTATTCATACAATGTAGAAACAAAAATTAATATTAAACACACTCTTTAAACTACTGGATTTACAAAGTAAATTTACACTGAAATTCCCTCAATTAAATATAATTTGTTTAATAAAATAATTAAAATGCATACATTTACTCCTTAAACTTGCTATGATCTCTTCTTTAGCATCTAATTGTTCACTTAACCTGGAAGCAGCTTCTAAAGCTTGGGAACTTTCTTCTAGTTGTCGCTATAGTTGAAAGAAATAAAAATATAAATAATATATTTCAATATGTTTCAAATTTTATATATAGTTCATAAAAAGACTAAAACTGCATTTAACACTTTTCAAAAGCAACTGACAAGTTTTTTATAGCAACATTATGTTATGAACCTGCTATGATGCTTTCCTGCAACGTTACTTATAAAAGAGAAAAGAGACATTTACAGACATTTTTCAGTTAGCCAAGGAAAGCTTAAGCAATGAACCATAAAACTTTGCACCAAAACGATGTTTCTTAAAAGTGATAGAAACTTTTCGAAATCTCAACAGGGAGGAAAGTTATAGATTTTTCCTGAATGTTTCCTATGACATCATATCTGGCCATAGAAGCCATAAATATGGAGAGATGCAAAGCTAGAGGAATTGATTAAAAGTGATCAACCTTAATTGAGTAAATGTGCCAGGCCTGTATCAGCTGGAGTCCATATGAAGTATTACTGTGGAAATTTGTCCATAGTGCCAACTAGTAAGCTAATAAGCTGAACATTTTTGAAAGTGCTGTGATTGTTATTACAAGTGCTGCTTAGTATCTGTGTCGCTTATCTGTACAAATGCTGAATTTTATGTTATTGCAGTTAATCTGTCCAAATGTTTCTACTGTGTTCTTGTCCTGAATATTTGTGAATAAAGCATCATTTGCAATTAACTTCCAAGTTGGACTGATTTCATTTGAATACATCCACATGAGATAAGAGATTTTTGTAACAATATATCAAAAATGTAATTTTGTGTGCGTAAATCGAAAAAATTAATTCTATTTTAACTTCGCAAAATAAATGCAACCCAATTTTTTTTACAGTGCTTTATATATTAATACCAAGCATTAATTTTACTGATGAAAAATCACACAATCAATAGTGAAGAATTAATCAAACATTTAAGAAATTGTAAAAACATTCTTATTCTCGGGGAAAAAACACTGCTAAATTGTAATTATTATAAGCCAAATAATTATAGAAACACTAGAAAAAATTTAAAAAATTATTAAATATGTGATTACCTGCTTTGTGAGTAACAGTTCTTCCAAGCGTTTGCAAGATAATTTCTCCCTTTCTAATAGCAACTGCCATTTATTCTCAAGTTCTTTAATCTTCCTTTCATTAGCTGTAAGAATTGGAAAAAATATTCAAAATAAAAGTAAAATTTTAAAATTATAATTATATATGTAATGTAAATTGAGAAACAAAGATGACTCATGATTATTAAGTAAAATGGAACTTATAATTTAAAAAAAAAATTACTTGAAATACAGGAATCACTTTCAAAAGGGTATATTAACAAAATATCATCAAAAACAAGTAATTAATGTTATGATTACTTCATTCTTGTAAAATGATGACCAAATATCTATATTTTAAGATAAAAGCCGATGGCAGAGATTTTCGTCATGCACACATCATTACTTCTGCCAAAATAAAAAATGGCATTGCCTCAGACTTTCTGGATATCAGTCAATGATTTTGATGGAGTGAATTTAATGAAGTTTAGAAGGGAATTTTTATAATGCTCCCCCTTTCATAAAAATGATAAGGAGTGACGCGATACATTTCTGGCAACAGGAAGTGAGCCGAAATCATCCAGCAATGCTCATAGAAACACTTCAAACTACAACTGGAAACAATATACACAACATTCGCTAACAGTAATATGAAATCCAACAGGCAGACATTGTTGGAAGTGGGAATTCCTAAATCTACAGAACATTGTGTTTTGCAAAGGAAAAATGCTTACTAAGTTCAAATTGTGCAGCACTAAAAACTGAATGACATATTCAAGATATTGAAATTTACTATGCATAAGATTCTAAACTTTTAAATCAGAATTTTTTTTTTGATAAAGCTACATTTCATGTGTGAGGAGGAGTAAATAAACATAATGCATGAATCTACGGCTTGAAAATCCCCCTCAAGTGATGGAGTTTGTTTTTGACAGCCTAAATATAAATATTTGATGTAGCATGTTATAAAACAACATTATCAGCCTTTACTTTTACCTTACTTTTTTTTTGTTGAAAAGACAATAACAGGAGAAATTTATCAGGTTATGATAGAACAATTTCCCTTCCCACAACTTCATCATTTGCATTCACTAATTATTCTTTAACTCAATGTGGTGCTCCTTAACCTTATAGAATTTTACACATGAGGGAAGTTTTCAGTTTGACTTTCCCAAACAGATGGATTGAAGGTGATGGCTCCCTAACTCATTAGACATTACTCTCTTTGACTTTTTTTTTTTTATGGGACTATGTTAAAGATGAATTTTTTTCCATGAAAGTACAATTTTGGGAATGAAATGAAAGTCAGAATTATAACAGCAATTTCATGAATAACCTTTACAATTTTACATGATGTTGGGCTTGAAATTGACTATCAGCTGAATATTCTCAGTGCCACTACAAGTTTGCATGTAGAAGTGTCTTGAATTTTTAAATCATACTTGGAGAGTTATTCTTTCACCTTATGTTTCTATTTTTTTTTGTTTACATGCATATAATTTCGTGCACTGACACATTCAAATAAGGTATCATTAAATGAAACACACTGTATTATTAGGAAATTAACAAATATTAATACACCCCCCCCCCCCCCAAAAAAAAAAGAAAACCTAACAATTTGTATAAACAGGTTTTTTGCTAGAATAAATTGAATTAAAGATTGGTGATTTTAATGTACATATTGTAACAGAAAACAACACAATTATCCATTTGAAAAAAGTTATATGTTTACTCTAAAAAGGAAAAACAAAATACTATTGGGAGTATATGTATTATAAAAAATATGTAATTAGTAGCAATATACTCATGACTAACTCAAAGTTTTACTATACACATCATGTATACAGTAAACAATTCATAAAATAAAATCTCATTTTCAATGAAGTATACAAGGGTGGTTCAAAAAGTAAATGTATTGGGAATGAGGCATTATGAATGGAAAATGGCAGCAGCATGTCATTATAGTATTGTCCAGGGATCATTTTCCCTTTTTCTGATAGATTTACCAGTATTACACTCAAACACTTATACATACCAAAAAATAGATCCATAAATTTTCCTGCCGATGAGACTGTCTTCCCTTTATTTGGAGCAAATTCAATGAAAGCACCCCATCAATTTGATTGATGCTTGATTTCTAGCGTATAATTATAAATCTAGGTTTAATCGACAGTGACAATCCGAGTGAGCGAGTGAGTAATTGTAAAGATTATAGGCACAAGAGCCAGATGTAGCTATGCTGCATCAAACAAGATTTAAATGTGGTCTAGGCATGAAAAAATTGGAAAAAAGAAGAAAAAAAAAAGGTTGATAAGAAGGAGGATTGAAAATAGAGAAGGATCGCTATGGTAACTCAGGGAAGTGTCACCCGTTTTTACCAAAAGCAGTAAACCCCATGGAAAAGAAAAAGATTACTATGGTCAGTAACAACTCGAAGCAAAATAAGGACGATAACTCATTGCAGAAGTAATCAAATTTTGAATTGGAAGCAAATGGTTACCATGAATGATTGGCAATTTGATTTAGCACAGTTTAATACATGGCAACACACAATAACATGAACTTGATTTAGCAACCACATTTGTAGCCAAAAACTGATACGTATTGAACTACACCCTCATAGTAAAATATGTACATTAATACAAATAAAAAAAAATAAGCAGCAATTTTTGAATAAATATTTTTTATAAAAAGATAATTTTTGTGATTAATATATACAGAGATTCAAATAACATAAAAATTAATTTTCAAACATCCTACAGAATATAAAACTACACATATATGAACTTCCAAAATGTAAATTGATTCTTAGTAAGAATAAAACTTGGATTGGATTCCACATAAGTTTGAAAAGTAGTGAAATATTTTTTAATATATATATATTTGGTTTTAAAAAGCAAAGAAAGAAAATTTTGTTTTTATTTACAGAACATCTGAGAAAAATGAAAATGATAGTTAATGAGTAATACAATCATGTGATAATAGCAACATATGTGTAATTATTGGCAATATATTACAACCACTTAAAGCAATAATATATGGAAGTGGGGATGTTTGTTTTGGTTGGTTTTATTAGTGTCGCACTAGAAGCAACATGAATGGGAGTGAGGAGATAATAGGTTTAAGTTCCATAGATTCTAATCCATATAAAAAAAAAACCTTTGATATGTTTTTTATTTTGAAAATCTACACATTCTACTCAGAATTAGCATGTTTTTAATATTTCGGTAAGTCAATTTCTTGTATTTTTATGACAAAAATGTGATCATGATAATTTTAAAAAGTTTACCTATGCAGTACACACTTGTCCAAAATGTATTGAAGATAAAAATGTATATTTTTAATTCTTTGTAAAAGATTCGAAAATGTTGAAATGCTTTATTACTAACTTTCCATTCAATATATGCTTCCTCAAACTCTTACATATCTTGCACAATTACAATTAGAATAATAAGCCACTCTTTTATTAAAATAGATAATGACTTGCTTTGGTACAAAACAAAAATCTCAGACAGAAAAATAGTATTTTTTATGAATACTTTATTTAAATAAGTTTGTGATTTCAAAATTATTTCTGTTACAACTAACCTTTCTGCATCTGTTCGAGAACCAATTGCAGTTTACCAGCTGCAGTAGAATGTTGCAAAACTTGGTCCTCCAAAGAAGATATCTGTGCAAGGGCTTCATCTCGCTGAGATGCTATGATAGACAATTGCTCCTGCAGACTAGCAATTTGGATACTAGCTCTTTGGCTAAAAAATTTGTTTGCCAATGAGAATAAAATATTTCAAACTATTTCAAAACATGAAAAAAAAAATGACAGAAATACTATATATATTATAACATTATATATATTAGGAATATATAAACTATTATATTAATATTTTTTATGGTATTTAATTTTTCACAAGTATTTTGTTTATCAATGTATTTTAGTTCGTACACAATACAGATTTTATCATTACAATCTGTTTCCTTTAGATGATAGTATTTTCTTTCTAGAACACTATTTTATGAATTTGCATGCTCTACAGACTATTTGATAAAAAGATCAATATATAAGATTAGGTTAAATTAAACCTCATTATAATAGAAATAGGTATATTAAAAAAAACAAAAATTTAAATTAAACATAAAAAATTACATTGAAAAATGCAATGGAAAAGGAAGGAAAAAAAAAAAAAAAATTGTATTACTGAATAAAACTTCAACATTATCAAAAATTAAGCCAATTTTATGTATATTAATAAATTTTTTATAAAGGAATAAAAAAACTTCTGTGGTACTTAATATATATATATATAAAGCAGAAATAGGCCTCACTTTGTATCTACAACAGCAGTGCTTGTTATTTCTGCACGCCTCCTCACTTCAACTAGTTCATCTTGTAAGCGTTTTTCTTTCTCTTCTGCTTTTAAAGCCTCACAGGTATAGTTTTCTTCAATCTGAAAATGTACATTTAATTGCATTTTCCCATTTAATAGTGAAATGGTTAAATCTTTCTACAGAATTTCTTTAATGTGTGTTGTATATATATCTCAATTTCTGGTATAGACTTGACACAATACTGGATACCTTGATTCTAAATTGTCTAAGGGTTAATGGAAAGAATCATTGCATCTTTCATTTTGAATGTAATGAAACAAACTGTTCAGGATAACATTTAAAAAGAGAATGACAAGGAAAATGAAAGAAGAATAATTCAAATTCATAAGTACATTACTCAGAAATAAACCATTTTTTCTGAATAATTTTATTCAGAAAAACATCTGATTCTAAAAATAACCTAAGAAATAAAAGTCATAAAACATTCATTTGATTCATCAATGATCATTATAACAATCTGAAAATGGAAGAAACAATTTAGAAGTTTACTTGTTTTTCTTCAATTAATTTATTCATGAGTGAAAGTAAGCTGCTACATAATTAGAGGACATTTTAGCCTACTCAGGCCCCCCCCCCCCTAGTCCCTCCAATCACCTTTTGAATTTAGAGTTGATCAGAGTCAAAATACATTGGAACTTATCTATATATCACAGTTTGCTTGATTCAATGTAATTCTACAGCCATATGAGGGCTATTGAATCTGGTAATTTTTAGCCACAGTCAAGTGAAAGTGGCATTTGAAACAGTATTTTACTTTCTTAATTTGGTTATTGCATGAAGGTTAGCTACATTTAATGTACACGTGTGTTAGTATTATTCTGTAGAATGGTCTTTGGTCGAATCAGGACATGGAACTTGGACTTTATTACAAAATCATAGACAATGAAACTCGCAAACAGGAGTAACTAAATTTTTGCATTTACATAGGAAGAAGCATTCAAAACACTTTTCCAAACTTCATAATAAAAGAAAGGCTCTTAAAATTCCTTTACTTCCAAGTTTTTATCCTAATTGAAAAAGTTAAACTCTTTTAAAATAATATGACTCTATATTATATGCTCGTGATTCTATACAACTTCTCTGATTGAGTTCCCTTAATAATTCAAATGATAATAAAGACAAACAATTTTTAAGAGAAATCATTCAAAAAAATTTTTTTTGTATGTATATATGCAATTATTTTAAATATGGGGGAAAAAAATAACTTGAATAACGTGGAAAATGAATTTTTTCTCCATTGTTGAAAATTCATTCAATACATGCCTCTAAGAGATGTTCTCGAAGGCGATCAAGATCACTTTTAAGATGAATTTCATTGCTTTTCATCCGTTGTATCTAAGAGGGAGAAAAATATGATAAATTATAAACTATAACAGATATTTTTTTTTTTTTACAAAATATTTTCTTTTAAAAAGTTACATTCATATTTTTAAAATAAATAATTAATATTTTATACAATTTCAAATTTTAAAAATATATTAAATAACAATGAGGGTCTTTCCCACTATTTAAGTACAAAATCAAAAGATACAACTGTAGACACATATGAGTTATTGTTAATTTTAACTACATAGGAACAAGTTAATACATGGTAATTTACTTTTACTCAAATTAAACAATTTTTTAACTTCAGTGCATAATATATCTATATATAATTAAGAACATTACATACTTAAAACTTTTTTTAATCATTTTTTCGTAATATATGAAACTCATATTAAATAATTATTCATTTCTTCAATGAAATGCTCATTTCAAATTTATATTATGTGTTAGCATATTTATTTACATTAATAAATGTAATTTACAATGAAATTTTCAAATTAAATTAACTATAATAAAGTAATAAAGAATTGAATTAAGTTTAAAGAGCATTTTGCATTACAATAACCTATGTAAACATAAACAAAAATAAAATATCAAGGGAAAAAGTACATTCAAATACATAATAAACAATAACTCTTAATTATATATTTATCCTAGTGAACTCAGTATCATTCTTGAGTCCAGGAATGACTTTATGTTGTTACGCATGACAGTAACATACCAATAGTTATCAAGAACAAGGGCATAGCAAGCCAACTGTTCCCAGTTTGCCTAGAAATTCTTGTTCTGAGGCAGTATGGTCATGAGATAGCTCTCCATCATCTGTATATTCAGTTAAGCAATTATTATTACATAATAATCCTACACAAATATTGTGGTTCTTCAGTAGATTTAGCTGGCCTCCTAGAGATGGTATTCACTATATAAAATCAACATCATAGCTTATGAACCATTTTTACATAACTGACTGCAACTACTGAGCTACTGTCATTAATAACTAGTAAACATAGTGACAGCTTTCTGTTCAACAATTTAATCAAAATATTAATGTGAAGTATTATTTACACTGAAATTCACCAGTCTTATTTTTTTCCATTCAAAATTCATAATACCAAAGGTAAACATTGGTAGGCAGATGTAGGTGAAGATATTGCAATTGTCGAAATGCTCTCATTCATGCTAATTTACTAAGCTTGAAGAAAAAGACTACGTCAATAACAAAAATTAATTTCAAATTAAGAAATAAAGGCTAACAAAGTATTTCTCACCCCCCAAAATATAAATGATAAAAAAGTACTTATTGCTTCAATTTTTAATACAAGCGTACTAGTAGTAGATATGTTATTTTTAAGAATGTACATATTTAAAGAAAATAATTAGATCAAGGTTCTTTTATAATCAATTATAACTTGATAATAAAACTAAAAATTTTAAAAATATATAAAATAATAATAAAAAAAATAACAAATTAAAAGACTAAATAGAATAATCAAACGTTTAGATATACAATGTATTCTATACAACTAGTTTTATCCTAACTATAAAAACAAATCTATAATAATAAAAAAAAATTAATGCCTACATTTATTACAGTATTAATCATATATTTAATTATAAAAACAATAACATATAGAGAAACACTCGCTGATATTGTAAGAAGCACCTCATTTCGAAGATTTTGATTTTCTTGTTTGCTCTGATTCAAGGCCAAAAGGGTTTCATCCCTCTCCCGATACAAGTCCTGGGCTTTGCTAAACATCGCTTCACTCTCAGCAAGGATCTGATTGATATCTGTTGTTCTTGAAGATGACGAATCATCACTGTTTATATATTGAGAAAGAGAAGAAAGTTTTTCAGTCATGGATTGGATGGAAAACTCTTGCTCTTTCACTGCCATGTTTAATCTTTCATTCATGTCTTTAAGCAGATTAGATTCAGACTCTTTATCTTGAAGTCTTTGCTCCAGAAGTTTTTTTTCACTATCCAGTTCTTCAACAGAATTCTTCAGATCTACAATTTTATTCATCGAATCTGATACTTTTTTTTCAAGGCTCTGAGTGACTTGTAGTTTTTGTTCTGATTCTAACTTCAACTTCTTTATCTGTTGGGAAAGATCATGAATCATACAGTCTTTTTCTTGTATAAGATGGTCTTTCTCCTCATTGGCACAGGTAAGATGCTCAATTTTTGCATTTTTATCATTCAGTTCATCCTTTGTGATGTGGATGAGTCCATCTTGATTGCTATTCTTTTCCTTGATATCAGCTAGCTGTTGTTCGAGATCCATCATCCGTTGTTTAAGGGTTATCATTTCATTTTGAACATTGATCAGTGTTTTTTGTTTCTCTTCATATTGTTGAATCAGAGATAGGTGGGTCTGCTCAAGAACATCTAATTTTTCTTTTTGCTGTACCAGTGAAGTGCTCAGTTCTTTTACTTCAGTCATATATTTACGACAATCCTTGTCTTTCATGTTGTAATTAACCATGAATTTTTCTCTATCAGTTTTGTATACTTTTATTTGTTTAGATAAATTTTCCTTTTCTTCTAAAAGTGATTGCAAATGTTCTGGAATAGCAGATGCATCCTGAATCAAAGTTGTGAGAGTTGAATTTTTAAGTCTTAAAGATTCAATTTCAAAATCTTTATCTCTGATTATATTGCTCAATTTTTTAACAGTCTCTTTGGTAAGTTCTGGATCCAGTTTATCTGTACTTGATTGCCTTAACTCATAATTATCTTGTTGGAGCTTTAATAAAGCTTGTTTTTCAGATGCTACAATATTAGTAAGTTTGTGAACTTCAGCTTTCAAACTGCTGCATTCCTGAGTTTTTTCATTCAACACACAAAGAAGTTTCCCCTTCTCTAATTCCAAAGATGATATTTTTTCTTGCAACAATTTTGTTTCATTATCACTATTTTTCTCAAAATTACTACATATTGAAATTTTATCATAAGGAGCTCCTATTGAATTTATTTCTTTGCAAGAGAGTTCTTTTTTTAAAGATCTCAAATTTTCTTTCAAGCTATCTATTTTATCATGTAAAGAAATCATTTCCTTTTCCTGAGATTGAATTAGAGCATCTTTCTCAACAATTATGGATTCTTTTGAAAGAAGCTTTTCTTTCAAATCATTCAAATTATCTAAATGTTCCTTTTCCTTAGAAGTAAAAGTTTGTTCAAAACTGCTAAGCTCTTTCCTAGCACAATCAAGCTTAGTTTTTAAAATCTCACAATCACAAACATATTTATCAGTTTGTATTGATGCACATGACAAGGTTTTGTTAAGCAAAGATTTCAGTATTAAAATTTCATTTTGGAATTGAGCTTTTTCTCTTTCTAGAACATCAATAATGGATTGATTTTTCTCTTGCATTTCACAATCATTTATTTCTTCCACAGAGCCAAGTTTTTGAGAATAATTTTCTTCACTTTTATAGTAAAGAATATCATCAGTTTGAGAATATGATTCACATTTTTTAGACACAATGTAATTGGCAGAGATATTTACAACAGAGTCCTCACTGTTTTCCTGAACAGAACTTAACTTCTGATTTAGTTGAATGATATTTGATATTAAAAGGTTGATGGCAAAACAGATTTCACTAAACACACTTTCACAATTAGTACTCACAGTTTCTAAAAATATTTTATAGTTATGAATTTTACTTATCAAATAATTTATAGTATCTTTGTCTTCTTCACATACATTACTTTCCACAAGAAGTTTTTGATCTTCAAGCCATTTAATTTTATTCTTTAAATCTTTTGCTGAACAATTATTTGAAAATAGCTGTAGAAGTGTAATTAAATTCTGATTCTTTTTGTAGCAATGGTTGTCCAAAGTTTCCATTTTATTAATTAATGCTTCCTGTAAATCTTTGTTAAGGTGATCAAAATCAGTTAGTGGAGAATTACATTTGTTGGACAGCTCTTCTTCAAGCTCTATAAGTTTTTCTCTGAGCAATTTGTTCTCAGTCATTGCTCCATTTTTTAAATCCAGCAGACAGCTTGTTTCCTCCTATACAAAGAAAAAAAGAATATTTAGACAATGCACTTGGTAATGAAATTTAATACATATCTATTTGTATGGGGTTGATTTCTAAGAATACCCCATTTAAAAAATGATGTAATTATTGATATATCATATAATGCTAAAAAATTGGTTAACAATTCTTGCTTATTTTAATAAATAGTTACATTTTTTAAAAATGCTGCTGAGAATAAAATATTGATTTTTTTAAAATTGAATTTGGGATAAGATAGGTTTTGGAATAGCATTTCAAAGTACTTTTTCTAAAATCAAGTCATACCTACTAATATCTAAAGTTTAGTTTTTAACTCTAAAAACATTAAATATGGAACATTTAATAAAAGAAAAGTTTAAACCATGAATATGGAAAAACACCCGAGTTAAAAAAAACTTATGCGTATGATCATACCATTTATGAGAAGGAAAAAAATGCAAATCGCTTGCTGTAATCACTTTTAAATTAAAAACTCATAATATCCATATTTCAGCCTAATCTAAAAATACCCACTAGCATTTAAAATCAAATTAATTACTTTCTTTGCTAGAGGTTTTAACTACTCCTGATAAATTTGGTATCAACAAAAATGTTGCTAAGTATGAATTTGTAAAATGTTGATGGTGATATGTAATGTTTTATGCAAGATTTTATGAGATGAATGATACATGACTGAGGGTATTTTTCAGATTAAAATGAAATGGATTTTATGAGCTTTTAATTTAATAAATTATTATGAGTGATTCCCATATTTAAAGTAGTTGCTAAAGTAGGCAAGATACAAGCCAAAGTAAAGCTTCTACATAATTTCCAGATACAGAGATTAAGAATTGAAAGGTTAATATGCTTCTGCCAAAATTGTCAACCAATATATTTCTTGCAAATTAAAATCTTCCTTGCACACTAAATCATAACATGAAATACTGAAAGTTTGAAATTTTTGCATTCTATTTTATGATATATAGAGTAGTTTTATTTTACTTTGTCTTTTTAAAGTGTGGCAATTCTTATCTTATCAATAAATATCTTCATTTGCAATAAATTGTACAGATAGGATTATTGATCTTCATTTGATATTAATTTCAGCGGTATTGCATAACAAAAATTATATAGACATAACTGTCTTTTATTGAATAAATAAAAGGAGGATTTTTCAAATGTTTTTTTCAGCAGCGATTTTTAATCATTAAAAAAAAAAAAAAAAAGGAATCAGATATCTATTTCTTTCCAGGGCATTTAAAAATAAAACTAAGCTATTCAATCCACTATATGACCACACACCTAACATTAGTATAGTAAAAATTATGAATTCTATTCTTTTCCAAATTTCTTAATGATTTAACTGTGTACAGCAGGAATAATAAAAAAAGGGGGAAAATCTTTCTCAAAACTTTTTCTTTTATAAAAGAATTCAGTGTGTGTCTTTTAAGGAGTCCAAAGGTGGAAAAAGTATCAATTAGTATGTTTCACAAGCTTTTCCTTCCTTTAACATATTGTCAATTTTATGTTAAAAATTATAGTAACATACATAAATCAAACTTTGCCATCTATATCCCAATAAAGAATGAGTTGATGGTAAGAGAAAATACAAAACATCAAGGTAAACACAAAAGTCATACACAAAGTATAGTTAATCTGTTTGAAGAATCATACATAATACATGTTATTCAAATTCATTTAGGGTTAACCTTTTCATTGCGGCGTACCAAATATGCATCACTCATGATCGTCCTTCACAGGTGGGCAATGTGTATTGACATTTTAAGGTGCATGTTTTTCTAAAAATTTCTAGATGGTGCCTTGTGTCCATTACTTTTGAATTGAATATGGTTTTAAGATTTATACTTTCAGTTTGTTCACAGTCTGTCTTAATTCAGTATTTTGCTCACTAGCTGTTGTGGGGGAGGAGGGAAAGCGTAATGTAAACAAGCTGAACTTGGAACTTCCACGTGATGTACATTTGCATTTTTGGTTTCTTTCCGAATGCTTTTTTTTAAAATTAGTTTTTGCTACGTATTTGTTTTCTTCCTTTTTAGAGTTTTACTGTCAGTACTGCTCCACTTTGCATTGCTTTCGGATGTATCTCGTTTACTTTCCTTTTTATTTTGAAAAGCTTAAGACTTCTGTTTACAATTGCAAGAAAGCAATGTTTATCAGAAAAATATGCTCACATGGTCAACAAGCCAATTAATGACGAGAGTGTGATGAATTTTCTAAAGGGTTGAAAGAAATATTTCTAGTGATTCTGAGATTTTGTCAGAGATAAACAAAACTGGACTTTGCGCTTGAAGAATCAGCACATTTAGTCTTCACTTTAAGTTTTGTTACTTCTTATAAATGGTCTTCCTTGTATATATTTTTAATAATTTTAAAGTTTATTAATGTATTTTGTCGATAAAACTTCCAAAATAATTTCAATAGCGTTTCTAAAAATTAGTTCTCGAAGTAAGTACTTTTTTATATACATTTTTCTGCAAATTAAACGAAAAATATTATTAAAAATGCAATTTTTAAAATATATAACAGCTTAAGTAGTAATCTAAAATGTTCTAAAATTATAACATTAGGACGAAAACTGGTGCATGTCTGTTATAGTGATGCCAGTCAAATAACGATTACACTAAGTTGTTGCCAAACTCGTGAAGCCTATCTTTTGATACAACCTATTTCGCGATATTTCTCAATCGTATGGCAATTAATCAGCAGGTGTCACTATACCACACAAGTACCCGAAAACTTTTTGAGTGATTTTCTTTTGTAATGTTAGGTTTAGAGACACAACCCCCACTCGTCCCATGAGACAGTTCCATTTGATTCTCCTCTGTCCCCAGGGTAAATACTTTTTTGTATCATAAGCAAAGGTGTACCGCCCCGAAAGGGTTAAATAACACAATCATACCAAAAGGTCAAACATTTGTTGTGAACTGTTTAATCCATTTGAATACTAGTCTTCAAAAGAACAGAAGTAAGTTAAAATAAACAAGATCTCTTTTGGGGAAAAAAACAAAAAAAAAAAAGATAGAGAAAGCGAGAGAATGTTTCTGAAAAATTTAATTTTCTGCTGGACTGCTTAATGAAAAATTTGTTAGGTAAATCAATTAAATTCTCATGCATAAACCAAGACTCTAAATGCATAAATACTTTTTCCTAAGAATGCAAAATTACTCATTTTGAACAAAAGATCAAATTTTTATTTGAGCGGGTTGTTCAAATCATATGTTAGAAATGAAACAGACGAATTTTGAGAAAAGAAATTTCTTTCAATTGCTTTACCCTGTGTTGTTGATCTAGTTCATCAATGCTCTTTTCAAGGCTTTCTTTTTCTTGCATTAAAAATTCTATCTTGCGATCTTTTTCACTGCAGAGATCAGCAAGTTCTTTAAAAGAAAGGGCACCATTTTGTTTTGATTCTTCTGAAACATAATGAAATTAAAAAATTGAATTGTAAAAGCAAAAAGTTATGCACATTTCATAAAATTAGTTATAGAAAACAACATATTTTATTATATATTTTCTTTTTTCTCAAATTTGTTAAATTTGTAAATACTGTAAAATCTTGACTATAATACTCATTTCCCCCCACATTTTGGTCCGTAAAAATGAGGGTGTGTATGATACTTGTGTAAAAATTGAAAAAAAATTTTAAACATTGAACAATGAACATGCAGCAGCTGTAAGATATTGTTGTAACACGCATATTGCGCAGGTGTTCTTTTACACAAACGGGAACTTACAGTACATGTTGCACACACACTCATTTAACAACAGTTCCCTAAAAATAGTCATGGTTCCATGTTGTTACTAGTACAAAAGTTTATCATTTTATTGTGTTTAAATTCCTAAAAATGCCTTCAAGACAATCATACACAGCAGCAGAAAAATTATAAATTGTTAATAAATATGCAGTCTCACAGAAATCCAGAAGCAAGTTGTCACTTTTCAGTGAATGAAGCAAATATTTGGTTATGGCGAAAAAATAAAAAAAACTAAGGCGAATTTAGGCTTATTATCTAGGTTTCAAGGGCTCGAAAAAACATTAATGGAGTGGGTAGTGGATAAGAGACAACAAGGTATTGGGGTTTCGTGTTATAAAATTAGACTGAAAGCTCTAGAATTCAAAAAATCTTTTGCAAATGCAACAGAATACAAAGCTTCAATTGGAAGGGCAGTTTGTTTCATGAAATGGCATGGGCATTCTGTATGGTTCTGTTCTGCATGGCATATTGAATGTAAGTACAATAGGACTGTAGATGTGAAAGGTTAAAAGACTGTGTCAATTCGAACAACTGGACACAAGAAGTCTCATTTCAATGTCATGTTGGCATGTGCCGCAGATGGAGGAAGACTACCATCATACATCATTTTTAAAAGAAAAACTCTTCCAAAACTACAATTTCCTAAAAGTATACATATTCGTGTCCATGAGAAGGGCTGGAAGCACTTACCATTGATTGGTTGAAATGTGTTTCGAGGCATCGTTGAGGTGGTGCACGAAAAACGCCTTCCTTGTTTGTGCTTGATTCATTTCGGTGTAATCTGATGACTTCCATTCAGAAGGAAATGCAACAAATAAAGTTGGATTTAGTTACTATCCCAAGTGGCATGACCCACCTACTTCAACCTTTAGACGTTTCTGTCAATAAGCCAATGAAGGAAGCTATTCATCGTAAATGGAATGCACAGTTAAGTGACGGTAATTATACATATACTGCAAGCTGTCATATGAGTCAACCAATTCTTTTACACGTTACAGAATGGATGCTTTCAACATGGAATGAATTAGATCTGTCTATAATTAAACAGAGCTTCCTCAAATGTTGTATATTGAATAATTTGGATGGCAGTGAGAAGGACATATTATGAGAGAATGTGCAGGTGTCATCAGATGAGGTTGATGATGACGATATATATTACGACGGCACCAATAAGTTTTTCCTAATGAATTTGACATTTTAGTTTCTTTTTATTAAAATTTCAATTATGTTAATAAATGCTTGTGCAATTTTTAAATAAAACATTGTAAAGTTACGGGTGTGTATTATATTCAAATTTTAATTTTTTCTAAAAATTTAGTGCCCAATCAAGCATTTGTATTATTCATGTGAGTGAATTATAGTAAAGATTTTACGGTAATTTTAGAAATTGAAAATAAAAAATACTTTTAAATGATAGCAATTTGATAAATTGTACCTCAGTACCACAGCTTTATTGACTTAACATAATGAACTCTCAAAGCAAGTCAACATTAATAAAACACTCCAGTAATAATATTAACTTAATTTAGAGATCTTTGCACTTTATGGAGTTAAAACATATTTCATCCAAATTTCATCAAACAAAATTTTAAATGCATAGAGATTTCTTTTTTGAATGGAATACGATGCTTAAAAATTCTCAATAGTGCCCACATTTCAAAAACTTATGACAAAAAGATCATAAAGCAAATTTGAGTTATAAAATACATTTATATTAATGTTTTACAACATTTTTATTGCTGAACCCTAAAAACATTTGTATACAACAACACTGTATTATATGTATTTTCATTTGGTACATGAGTAAAATCCTATCCACAATTTTTGCCAAATCAGAACTATGTTGCCCAATGATGATTAGACTAGAAATGATTGATACAAGTTTGGCCAAGAATTACGCCATTACATTCAATGGCATTAGACTTGTGTACCTTCCACTAAATTTTTTTTTTTTTTAGAATTACACTTATAGGATAAAATGACTGTTTAGAACTGAAATTTCAGGCAGATTCTTCAGTAAAATGAAAAATATCCAAAAATTAAAAACATAAGTAAGAGCCTGATTTCAAATTTTGAAACAGAATGAACAAAAAGGTTCCTCACATAAAAACTGTAATGTAAAATTTGATTAATGTATTCTTACAGTACTTGATTAAAACTGATAGAAAATGTCCTAGACAATCATTTTTTTATAAACACAAAAGTATTTCAATAAAGTCAATGTAAGAAATAAGCAAATGATACACCATTGTTTATTAGTCAATTTAAACTACTATATTTAACATAAAATGAAGATTTAATAATTATAAAATCTCAAAAAACATCTTCTTTCTGCAATGGGGAAACCTGTTAAATATCAGAAAGATTTTATAATGGAGATTAAAAGTAATTAATTCCTCCAACAAAATTGTTGCTACAAAATATTTTACAACCCACTCTCCCGATTTCTGCAACAAAAACAACCAAAATTTAACAAGAATTTCTTGGAGATATAACAGTAAATTTAACATTGAAACCTAAATTAAATTATCAGAAATTTAACAAATGAAGAAATGTTATTTAAAACAGAAATCTAACATATTGGGGGGGGGGGGGGACAATGATATAGGTGATTAATAACATTTCAAACAACAGTATTATTTATAAAATGAATTTTCAATTAATCAATTGTCATTATTTCAAGAAGATATTTATAAAAAAAATGTTCAGAAGTATATTTTTTACATAGAAATGTAAATTCAAATTAGCTCAAAATGTGGTGGCTTGTTTTTGAGGGTGAGGTTGGAATATTTTATTAGAATTTCACAGAATGGAAAAGGGCCTTTTGTTGCCAGTCTTTTTCTGACTATTAAGAACCAAAGTAATTAGTAATTCTTCATAGCCATTGAGTGAACATAATCGTAATTTTTTCTATACAATTTAAACATTCCCTTTAATGACCAATATGATTTATTAGTTTAACTATCTTATAAACAGTCTTAATTAAGAAAAATTACAAAATGGCTTCGCATTTTCTCAAGCAACTTCAACAATCTTTGTGTGAAAAAGAACAATGATGCACTTTATTCAGAAAAATACTTGATGAATGTATATCATTAAAGCTACAAAATACATATCAGAAAGAGATCTTTTAGTTTTGAATCAAAGTTTTCCAACTCTAATTTGAGTTAAACAATACAATAGACTGATGTAAATTTACTTTATTGACAGGAACTATTTTCATATTAGAAAGTTTATAATTGATATGGTCACAATAGAATCGCTGTTGACTTATATGAACAAAATTATAATCGTTCAGTTAAAGAATTCATTTGTAGTAGCAAAATTAGTAGCGTCTTGTGAAGCATAATACTGCGGTACTCAACTAAATATATAAATTATAATTCATACATCGAATGACTCGCAAGGAATGCTAAATATCAAGAGTTTAGTAAAGACCAATAGTGTAACTGTCTTTTTCATTGATTTTCTTATGTTATGGGCATCCTTTTTCAAGATTTCATTTACATGGAATTCCAACATACACAGATTTTTAGAGCTTTTTAAAAACAACATAAACACACTAAGAAACAAATAATGATTTGAATAAGAAAACAAAAATTAATGAAGATGAAACATTTTCAGTTCGCCCAATGATCCCACGTACCTTCTGTCAGCTCAGCTGTTTTATTTTCGATCAAAACTTCTTTCGTAAAATCGGTTATTTTGCCTGTAATAGTATTAAATTGATCGCCCAACCACGACATTATAAAATTTATTTTAATAAACGAAACCTAAATACATATTTTTACACGTGACAATCCATTTAATACCACAGATAACAAACACGAAAACTAAAACAACAGAACAGTTGCCAAATTGATATTCATAAAGATATTCTGCTACAATATGATTTGAGTTTTGGTTTTTGTTTATAATCGCTTTCAAAAAATCTTGTATTTTTTAAAACTGAAATTCAAGTCATAAATTTTCCCTATTAAAATCACTTATTATCACTTCAAAACTAAATGTTTAAGGAATAATATACTTTTGTTAAATATCCAAGTACTGTTGTAATAAACACTTTAGAAACAAGACCCGATGCTTGAGAACATTCATGGAAATATGAGCGAGGGGAAAGCTTCTGTTGGTCTAACAACCTGGAGCATCAGAGGTGGAAATCTGATTTGACTTCTGTCTGCCTCGTACTTCTGAACCAAGAGCAGATGATGAGGATTACGTATGCACAAGCACCACATCAACGTTCCAACAAGGTGAACACTATTGGTGCTTTCACACTGTCACCAATCTTGACCTATGCATGTCCAGTCTGGTCCCACTGTGCTAACTCAACTTTCGACATCTTCGATAAATCTCAAAATGTAGCCCTCAGAATGATTGTCAAAGCTCATTGGTATATGCGCAATAACGATATTAGAAAATCCAACAAATACCCTTCACTCAAAACCTACATTAAAATGTTACCCAAGAATTTAATCCATAAAATTGATACCTCCACAAATAGAAGCATCCAAGCAATAGAAAAATACACCCCAATACGAAATAACCGACTATTACACAGATCCAGAGAAATTTTAATCGATTAATTATTAAATATTTTCCCTAAAACATCTTCAAAAACTCCGTCATTCAAAACAACAAAATCCTTCCTGAACCCGCACATCCACTGATAAATCTCCACAACATTCAATCAGAAGACATTCTCTCAATCTGGAGTGAAAAACTCCAGACAACCTACACAAACACCAGACTGGACGAGTTAGCAGGATAATAATATCTACTCCCGCCAACCTTTTAATATCATTAAATTTCTCATAAAATAGCTTTTTCCGAGCAACACCACTATAATAATTAAACTAAATAAAAATTTTAACTTTTCATAGTAAAAACTTAATTTTAATACATTTTTATAAAAATAGTTTACTATTGCTCGATTAATTTTACTAAATTTCTTATGTATTAAATTTTAACCCCTGGGCAAGTGAGAAACCAAAGTTCAGCTACATCTTATTATGTAGTAAATTCTAGGGTTTAAAGCCCGTGAGGGTTATGTACCCCCAAAAAAAGTACTCCACTCTGCTTCACGCTGTCGGTTCGCCAAAAAATTGTACAGAGATAGCTGCTAAATTTTAGCTCCAGGCTAAACGCAGAGGTAGTGCGCTGAATTATTCTCGAATTCTTCGCAGAAAGTTCCGTTCAAGCTGTGAGGTCTACTGATGAAATTTAAATGTTATCCTAACTTTAAGTATCTTCCGAATGCACACATCCTAATCTTTCTTTGCCTTTCTCTCTCTCTTTTTTTTTTTTCAAGATGAGCTGCAAAAGAAGTTTTTTTCGTTGCAAACGCTCTTTTTGTACCGACGAAAACATTGCTGAGTCAATGGAAATTTAACTAATGACTATGGAAATAATAAAATAAGTGAATACGGGTTAAAACAAAGGTATGCAAAAATTTGAAAAAATAACAGTTTATCACAGCGTCAAGTAAAAATTACAAAGATAAATCACATCTCTCATACAATTGATCAGTAAAATTTCTTCGGATGCGGCAAGTGCGAAGGGTCTTGCGTTTACCTGTGAAATCATCAACTGAGCAGGCAACCGATGAGCGGTGCGAAGAGGGCATTATGAAGACACTATAAGAGCAACGACTGCATTAACTTTTACGACAGGTCTTAATTTGCATCGGGAATCGAAACCTAAGCTCGATTGAAATTGACCATTCTGCTACGGTCGATACAAATTTTATAAATTTATCTTAAGAAACTGATTGGATTGTGGGATTAAACGATATTTGTTTTGTTGTCTAAATTTTAAAAAAATAAACCTGATTGTCGTTGTACTTTCATTGGGATAGTGGACTATTATGTTTTCTATTGTTTGATGATAAAACAATACCATCGCATTGAGCCTATCTAGCTACGTCACTTTCATTAGCGTTTTTATGTAATAAATCTATTATGCATCATAGAAACTTAATTCTTGTTTAAAAATAGTTTAAGAAATTTCCTGTCGACAAGATTCAATTTTTTCTAAGTTGGACCTATTTGATTTGAATACGATTGTCTGAGTTTCATCAAAATCTTTCATGAATTCCTTTTAAATTAAATCCTTTCCTAGGCTCCCTTTCCATGACATGTCCGGGTTTTCTGGGTAGGACATTGACCATATTCTGAATGGCTTGCCCCCGATTATTTGTATATTTATTTATTTATTTTTTGCTTTCCTAATAACATATTTTTTGTATTTAATCTGGTTAAGGATCTTCTAAACTTTTTGTTTATTTATGAAATTGATTTGCTGTGAAGAATAATTTTTATATCAATCAAGAAGTAGATTTTTCCTGTAGGCTTCAATTCTTATTGTAGCAATTCTCGTTTTCTGGTAATGGCGCAAGAACTGGATTCAGCTCTTGCGCCATAAACTTATATTCATTCACTCGCTGCATCCCTTTAAACTTCGATCCGCAAGTTGCATTCGACCATGGTTGACAGAAGTCCATCTGCTAGCCATATTTATTCTCGAGAACTTGGGGCTTGGAAGTATGAATTGAAGCAAAGTGCATCTTCTTCTTTGCAGCTGTGAGAATTCGAGATATATTTTCATCTTATTATCTTTATTTATAGTTAATTTATGTTAATCTAAAGTAAAATATTACATTTTTATTATTCCTATAAATTTAATAGTTCATAATACTTTCGATAAATAAAAGTTCTTGAGTTCAGTTTAAATTCTCTATTTGTCATGGCTTTTTTTTTAAATTTATTCTTACAGGTTTTTTTTTTATGAATGTGATTGCATTCTACGTGATAAATTTATTGTATTCTCCCTTTTTGCTTCTGTTGTGGGCTTAGATGCATGTAAAAACTACATTATTAGTGTCTAGTTATTCATTCACTACTTTATAGTACCAGCTTCTAAAGCTCTTTTATAGTATTTTAAATATTAGGTAACCACGATAGCCAATTAGTCATGGTGATGGACTCACGACCGTCTGTTTTCGTTGAGTCGTGGGTCCTTGCTTTGATTCCACAAACAGCTTGCCGTGTAACTGGGACTGACGCACATTAAATCTCTGTCGAAGTCTCAAGTCCTCCCGTGGCGTGGTGGAGAAGTTAGCAGAGGGAAGTGTCGGCTCGGATATCGTCCTTGTTATTTGTACGAGGCTCAGAATTACGAAGTCAGATGTCAATAGTCCTCATGTTGCTTCTCAGGGCGACGTTAATAAGCAATCGCATTCTAAACATTGGAAAAGGTGCGATAATGTAGTTTATCTCTCTACCTGCTCACATTTTAAAATATTGTTTGAACTTCAAGTTTTTTATTACTTCCAAATAAAGTTACTCTATTTATATCTTTTTGATTTTGATAAGAAATTTAGGAAAATATATTGCCCGCTTTTATTATTTTTCTCTCGCTTTATTTGAAAATTTGTCTCAAGTTGAGTCATTCTACTTTTCATGTATTGGAGAATCTCAACTTAAGAGACAATTGCTTCATAACGAAAGCCGACAAATACTACAAATCTCCAACAAGAAATCGGGAACTTATTTCAAGAGTGGGGGAAACGTAATATATCAGATATAAACGTTTTGTTGGAGAACTTGCAAAATATTTCACCGATTCCAATGTTCAGCCCAAAGCTAATTCATAAAGAATTTAAAAAAAGAATTTCTCGAAGTGCTAGTATAAAAATGTCCTTCACTTGTGGCGCCAAAATTAAATTTTCAATTTCGGTATGCGCAGAATAGATCTTGGCAATATATTTGATTAAATATTATTGTCAGGATCAACTTATTATGGAATTACTCTTTGATTCTCATTTAGGGAGTTCGTATAACTGTTTCTATGGAAGAACTCGTCAAAATTATTGCTAGAAATCAATGTCTTCGAAACTCTAGGCATGAGATGTTTTATTAAAAATGGAGCTCGTTAACAATTATCCCTCGTTCTGATCATGATCCTTGGAGCTACGCTCTCTGAAAATGCTAAGCTCTAAATCTTTAATAAACTTTAATCTTAATCTTAATCTTTTACGCAACTCTTTTTCGTCAGAAATTTGAAATATGCATTAATCGTGGAGTTATAAATTCCTGGCAGTGCACTTCCACTATTGATAGCTCACAATGTAAGGCAGGGTATTTATCATTTTAAACTTTGGGGAACCCTTTGAGCTTACCATTTTCTTGAAGGAGATTCTCTTTATCAAAGAGAATAATAATAATAAAAAAAAAAAAAAAAGGATATCACACAAAGCTTGATCCTACTCAAATTTACAAAATTATTATTAAATCTCTATTCTATCACAATAGAAATGCCTTAATAATATAATGAATGGTAAGGTAGTTCATGTTTTTTTGTTTTGTTTTGTTTTTCTAAACTATATTCTATGACTATGTGATCTATTCTAAAGTATATTCTATGAATAATAAACTAAATATATTTTAAAACATATTCTATGAATTAAAAAATAAACTAAAAACAAACAAACAATATTTTAAATCGTAACAAATTAATAAAAAGAATTTTTTTCAATAACTTGGAGGAATTGTCTTTTATTACAAAGTATTTTTAAGTCTGAAATAACTGTTGAAATCTGCAAGCTTATTTATCTTCATCATCCAATATGTTTCTGTAATTCATTTTTTTCTCAGCGTATAAAGAGAATGATTTTTCGCATTCATAGATTGAAACATATTGTATTAGATGTTTCATAGCTCTTTTGTTAATTTCAGGATATTCTTTACTAATGTCAATCTAAAAATGTATAATATCAACTTGACATAGATTTAGTTTCAATGTAGTTTTGGTAGACATATCAGTTTGTTGTTCTTTTTCTTTTATCGGGAGTTCGGAGATGTCACGACGTTGAGAAGGATTTTAGATTCAAGACAATTTTTCTTTTTGAACAGGGAAATATTAAAGAAATGTTTTCTGCAGATCTGATAAATGTTGGACCAAACTAATTTTTACATTTTTATCGAGATTATCGTCACCGTCTACTAAAATATTATGCAAATTAGGAAAGCATTCAATATTATTTATCTTTCAAAATGCAATCTGTCCAAAATTTCAATTTTAAAAAAGCGGCGTCAATTTTACTTTACACCTTGAAAATAGTGAAATAAGAGACCGATTCTTCACCTGAGCCAAAGAATGGAGACTAATATATGACCTAATGCTTCTCGATTAATATACTTGAAGCACGTGACTCTTAAGAAATTTAAGATTTTGTTTTATCCGTAAAATATTTATATTCATTTTTACAAGAAAACTGCTTTTAAAAATTCTATCTTTTATAAAAATTAAAATTTTACTAAAATTTTGATGATTTAATTAAGCAAATAGGTTGGAGACTTCTGTTGTAAGGGAAACTATTCCTCTAATTCACCCAAATGTCTCACTTACTTAAAAAAGTGATTAGAACTAAACTGTCACAAAAATTTAATTTTGTGAAAAGGGTGGAGAAGATTCCATGACTCGACTTCCACAACACACTCAACACTATTGCATGCAGCACCGGTCGGTACAAACTCTCAAAAACATTTGGTAGAAAACTTGGAAAAATCATCTAATATTTTCAAATTTTGATCGAGAAACAAGCAGTCTTCCTAATGGAAGCCTTAAATAAAATTATGGAAACCAAATTTTCCCATCTCGCATATTAGAAACGAGTAAGCAACCTGAAACCTTAACTAAAGACGAGAAAAAAAATAATAAAATAAAATAAAAATTTTACTCTTCTTAATTTGCTTTGCGGAGAATTTTTTCACGTCAATTAATTTATTATACTTTTATTTCTTTCAGAAGGAGAATAGAGAATAACATTTTTTTCCTATTTTCTATTTATGAATTTTTTACGATGGAATTGTAGAAGTATTAATAAATAAATCTGATTCAATGTCCTTTTTTCTTTCTCAAGCTGACTTCAGGATTTTTCAAAAAAACAATTTAAATGATTAGAATAGCTTTAATTTCCCAGAAAAGATTATTTTCAGATAGGAGATAGATAGATTGGACATATCAGGAGGTGGAGTCGCAATTGCAATTTCCGGAACAAATCTCTGCACGACAAATTCTCACTCAGTTATCTCAATCACAAGATTTTGAAATTCTGATAGTCAAAATCAATACCAATAATTACTCCTTTTTTATCATAACTATATATACTACATGGGTTTTTATTCTATTTCTAAAATTTATTCTGGAGTTTCTGACAGACCTGATATTTGTTTTTGGTGATCTTAACCTTCATCATCCCATGTAGGGAGCTAATCATATTTCTGAATACATTATTAATACCATGATTTTGTAGAATAGTTAACGAGAATTCTAATTTTAATCTTCGAAATACAACAGTTCCTACGTATAGAAACATAGTTGGTAAATCATGTATTTTATTGAAACTTCACAATTTGTTTCTCCATTTTTTACGCCAATAGCTATGTTGTAGATAGTTAATTTACAGGTGATCACTACCTCATCTTTACATATCACTCGTTTCTCGAACCCCAAAAAACGAATTAATAAATAAGACTTGTGATTAGTAACGAAATAAGCAGGATTCCTTTAATACGACGAGACAAATAAAATTGTAAATCCCAATGATACAATCTCTAGGATAATTAGAAAGAATACTAGGTTATACTAAGTTGTTCATTCTCATCTTAGTGGAGTGACTAAAAAAATGTTTTGAAAAAGTTCATTTTGCGACATTTCATTTGAAATAATATAGAAGAAATATACAAGAAAATTTTGGTACGACATTAAGTAAGAAAAAAGAATGTATTGGAATAAAATATTTGTAAAAATGCATCTAATCGAATAACTTTTTACAGAATTACAACTAATCATAACCCAGGATCAATGTTAAATGTCCTCCAATATAACAATAAATTTATTATACAACCTCAAATGCAAGTAATATTGTCCCTGGTGCTGACAATATTCTTGCATTTTTTAACAAGAAGCTGAACCACGGTGAATGTAAAATCGTTAGAATTTACTTTCAACAATTGTTTGCCAATGCTATAGCCTCATAATTTTTGAAACAAGCAGATATTCTTCCAATTAAGAAATTATCCAAAGATAAAACTAAAATTATGTTGCCCATAGACCAATAGTCCCGACTTCCATCTTTTCAAAAAATTTCGATAGAATTTTTGCCAATTTTATACACTATTTTCTGCCTATAGAACAAAAACTTGATTTCCCTCATAATGGGTTTGTACCTTTCAAAGGTAGGAGAGTTGTGACGTATTCTTTTATAATGCTATTGTGAAAGCAAAATTGCAGGAAAAAAAATCCTTCGTGGGAATAAGTTTAAATATGTTAAGTATAAATGATTTGGTGTGTGTAGATTTCCTTGTATATAAATGTAGCTAAACTGATATAAAAAAGAAAATAGCACTATAGACATATAATTTTCTTACGTCACGATCGCTACAAATTCGAAGGAGAAACTTTTTCTATGAAAAATAAAATATTTTAAAAGGTCTCCCTCGGGGAAGCATTCTCTCTTCCTTTTCATATATAATATTCATGCATGATTTTTTCGAAATTTTGGAATTGAGAGACGAGTATGATTTTGTTATCCTTACCAATAATTCTCATTTGTAAAAAACTTCAAAATACATTGGAAAGAGTCTATCAATTGTATGGGTATGGGAAGTTTACCTTAAGTCCTGACAAAAGCTGCGCAGTGGAACTATTAAACTAAGAAATACACACATTTCCTATTATTATATCGATTGGGTCCCCACTCTCATGATAAGCTTCATTAAATATTTAGATGTATATTTTTCAAACGGAATTAAAATATCCATAAAACGGTTCAAATGAAAAATAATTCCTTAAGAAAAATAATTATTTCATCTTAATGTCCACAGATGGTGCGCTGCGCATCCCAATGTAACATTCTTTTGAGAAAATAAACAGTGCGTATTCGAACTCGTTGGTGTATGACCGTCTTTTACTATTGATATTTGATTTCTTTTCAGACACGACAACTTTCTAGAAACTAGGAACTAATTCCAACTGAAGTAAAAGAGGGCGTTCAATTAAAGTTTAAACAACAACAAAGTCAGGTAAGAAAATTTCGAACCATTCCTTATTCCACCATTCTTGGTCCATCGAGCCGGAGCTCAGTTGTGAAACATTTTAATTCAAAATTCTTGGCTTGTTGTACTTTCAGCAAATATTTTTTCTAAAACACATTGTCAAATTCATTTGATGAAAAATTCGAATTCTTTGTTGTGTGAGCTAAGTCTAAAAAGAAATTTTCGAAGTGTAATATTTCAAATTCAAATATATTCAAAAGAGTTTAATCTGCTTAAATATGGTTATTTCTCCTCTTAATTGATTGTTGCTCGATTATTCTTAAGTGGTAAATTACTTGTGTTTCTGCAATTGTCGTTCCTGTAACATAAATAACAATAATTCGATATAAAAACCAACGTTTTTAAAAATAACGTTTTTATATGGTAGCAAAGTTTATTAAAGAAAATTATTGAAATATTAGTTAAAACTGTTAGTTATTTTTAACTTTAAAATTTACTTAAAAAGATACATTTGTGAGCATATTAAGAAATTCATAATACTCATAAAATCAAAACATGCATTTGAAAGTTTGTAAGTCATTCTATTAAAAAAAATGGGAACCAGAATTCAGGAAAGGTTTATCCTTGGCGACAAGAA
>BMAW01091430.1:1281780-1292846 GCA_019974015.1 Nephila pilipes | reverse complement strand
AAAATTTAATAATTTACATTTTTTTTTAGATTATATTTTTATTTGTCTACTTTAAAACTTGGTTCGGTTTTAAAACAAACTAATTTTGAAAAAATAATTTATACCAGGGTAGGAACAAATGAATAAGCAAAAGTGTGACATTACGTTACTTCTACCTGACTCTTGTGTGCTATAATATAATCAAATATAACTAACTCTAAAGTCAATAACTGATGCAAAGACACGCAAGTCAGTTCCAACTCTACTATTTATTTATCATTTACTGTAATATAATATTTAAGGAGTTATAGCTTTCTCTGGGCCTTGAGATTAATCCACCAATTCAAATATTTTTGAAATAATACGCTCTTACCCAAAACCTTTCAGTTGAGATTGCTTTTATCTGTGAAATTCTCTGCGACAGCTATAGCCAGTAACTACTCTTGGTATTATCTGTCTCTTTCTATACTCAGAGTTAACCACACTCTTCCTCTATCCTCTAAATTTCGTTTTACTTATATACCACCATATCTGAATTACTTCACTTTATTTCCACCTGCATCTAATTAACATAATCACGTTTCATTTGGATTCGGAAGAAATTGTTATTTCATGCAATCAATCTCAATTAAAGTTTCCAAGATTAGTGGAGAGAAAATAGCGAATAGCTCAACGTCAGAAAAGTATTGGTATTTTTTTTTATATATATTTTTGCATAATTTTTTAAATATTTTTTTAGTTGGATATCCATTAGAAGAAAGCAGATACATTTGACATAAATTCAAGTTTTTTGTGTATGTTCAAGTGTGAAGATTGTTCATCTATTCTTCGGCCAAAATTTTTTTCAGTTAGGTTTTGGAAGAATTATGGCATTTTTTTAAAAAATTCCAATTCGTGTCAAACTATTTCGATTCCATTCAAAATCGGATAATAAGAAAGAAACGTGATAACGTTAGGGCAACTATAAAACAGACATAATTGAACATTTTTGAACTGTATGTTTGGTTTTATTAGATGAAACTTAATATTTTGCAGTCGAAAGTTTTCCATAGATAGTTTGAGACTTTAACTTAGATGCATGCTTATATTAATTCATAGAGTTTTTTGTAAATACTAAATCTCTCTCTCCATTATATAGCAAAACATTCTTCGTGCTCAACAGTAAGCAATAAGATTTTTGGTTTCAATTCTTCAGATGGCCTTTACCACATATCTATTGGACACCAAAATGTTACATTTAAATTCATCAAAAATTATCATTTGTCATTCCAAAATGATAGCTTCCTTTTTTCACCATTGTAGTTTTGCAAAATTCAGATACAATTTTCTTGTTCTTGGACTAGTGAAGAATTTTCTTCAGTCACTAAACTTATGAGACTTGGTCAATTCTTTAACAGTTATTAGACGAACTTGTACACAAAATTCTTTTTCCAATTCCGTGACAAGTATTATTTAAATTTTTTAATTCTTCTTGAATTTCTTTATGATAAATTTCTGGTACATTTAATAGGTTGGTAGGTTGGCTTTATTAACATTGCATTAGAAGCAACACGAGGGTATTGGCGTCGGACCTCGAAATTTTGAATCTCGTTCAAGCGACGAGGACGACATTTGAACTGGAACCCCTTCTCTTAACTTTCACACCTTGCCAATGGGAGGACTTTGAGCCCCAGTAGATTTAGCGTGCATCAGCTCCAGCTGCACGACAGGTCTTTGGTATCAAGGTTCGAACCCACGACTCGATGAAATCCGCCGGCTGCGAGTCCGCGACCATGATCACAAGGTTACCGCGGTTGCGGTACATTTAATAGGATCGTCCCATGGAAAATACTTTTTTTAAGAGTTGCAATAAGTTTCATGTGTGTGAGATCTGTTTTATTACATTAAATTTCATGTATAGTTGTCCACTACACTTGACTTCTGAAATATTTCTAGCGGTTTTGATTTTATTAAAATCACACATTTAATAGAACATATAATAAAATTATAGCGATTATCCATGTTTTCTTGGATTTCGATCCTGATAAAACGTTTTGTTGAAATTTGTAATTTTAAATCCACAAACGCAAATTCTTATTGTGGCCGCGGTAGCCTAGCGGTCAAGGTCGGGGACTCGAGGCCGGCGGTTTTCGTCGAGTTGTGGATCGAGCCTTGATGCCACTAAAGGCCCGCCTTGTATCCGCGGCTGATACTCGTTAAATTTGTCGTGGCTCAAAGTCCTCCCGTCGGCGTGGTGTGGAAGTTAGGAGAGGGAGTTGCCAGCTCTGATGTCGTTCTCGTCGCTTGGTTAGATGAGAATTTCGAAGTCCATTACCAACAACCCTTGCGTTATTTCCAAGAGCGATGTTAATGCACAATTAATCAAAAATAATTATTTCTGTATTGGTGATTTGTTTTCAATTTATTAGGTGTTAGCGATTTGTTTTTAATTTTTCAAAATAGCTTTCATGCTGAAGTTTTTATTTAATTAGAATTAATGTTCACTTTCTTTTTTATTCAATTCATGTTTATCTTAAGATTGTATTTTAATCATTTTCGTTGCTTGGAACCCAAGTGAATCCGAATGAAATAAACAATTTACAGAAGAGGAATAAACTGTAAGTGTTCGAGTTTTTCAGGATTGTTTTATTTTCAAAATCTTAATGTAATGTTACTTGCGCTTTGAATAGCAGCAAACAATTTCCAAATTTATTAGTAAAGCTATATTCTTAGATGTTAGAGAGCACCTGGAAAGTTTTTTTTTTTAAATAATATAAATGACGTTTTATGTTTTGAGATAAAAATTGAAATTTCACGTAACAGGAAAACTATGGTATCAGTTTCATGTTTGATATATGCGACTGTTTGCTTTGTTGATTTCAGGAGAGAATAGTATCGCGTTAGCGGAAGTGATTGCGCGTAATAATAACTGTAAATTTTCTTTCCTTTTTTTTGTATTTAACTTTCTTAAGTTTCAAATCAATCTTTTTATTAGTGGTCTGACAAATATTTAGAGATTTTAGTTTCTTTTAGACATTAAGGGTGGAAGAGGGTAGAGAAAAAATCGGTCGATGCACCCACCTGGATCCCTACAAGATGTATGCCTTTTCGGAGGGTAAAAATTCATACCACATTCCGGAGAGAATAACGGACATAGAGCTTTTATTCACATCTAAAGAACAGCAAAAGATTACAAATCCAAATACAACAATCTTCTTGAAATATAGCAACTAATTTCAAACATCTTGAAACTAAAGGAAACGATAGTAAAAGAAATTTTCCAACCACAAAGATACTCAATCGATGGGGAAAACGAAAAATCAAGAAAGAATTATAAAAACCAACAATTTTAATACAGCACTGGAGGCATTAAAGATCAATGAAATAAATAGTTCGATTTATTACTTCAAGGTTATCATGGATGAGTGTTACTACCTGTTTTTTAGTTCAAGCAATTGTCCCCCCGAATATACTTTGGAAGATTTGAAAATTGAACTGAAAAATAATATGTTCAATCTTAGAAATTAAATATTTTGTTAAAAGGGAAAACGTTTTATTAATAAAAAGTATAATGCCAGCAGTTACGTTGGCAACTATTGGTAGTATACCCACGAAAACTATTAAAATACTACTTAAATAGGTACCACAATTCCATATAAAATTCCAATTGTCTTTGGGACGTTTAGAACCCAGCTATTCTACTACAAATCCGCACAGTATTCCAATTGCAGGAAATCCGACACTTACATAAATTATAGTGCGAAAAATGGTGAGAAGAAATAGAAATTTTAATATTAAACCAGAACAAAATATCTCAATAAATGAAGCTATTGAAAAAAAAATTTGACAAGTTAGAATAGAAGACTGAAAAATTGGAACGAATAATCGAAGACAATAATACAATTAAAAAAAAACAATCGGAAAACAAACAGTGAATCGTTTCACTTCTGACGTAAACACAGTAGTAACTAATACAACTAAATACTCGGTTTACTACCTTAATGTAATCTACTTAAAAAGACTACACCCAAAATCACTCCCACGATGTCGGAAAATCATGACATACAGCATACTATAAACTAAAAGAAGAATCTTAAAATTTCAAAATATTTCCAGAATCTTTTTCGAAAAAGAAAGAAGAGACGAAAGTTATTTTTTACTCTCTTTCATCGGTTTCCGTTGGAGAAAGAAATCAATAAGATCTAAAAAAAAGAAGAGTTTTTTGATATATTCTTTAAATTTTCCGTTCTAGTACTCTATATAATGCATTTTTGAATAACTTTTTTTGCATTTCCATTATTAATGAGGCAATTCAATGAAATGTACGTGGTATAAAAAAACAAGAGACACGTATAATTTTTGCACCATTATTTCAACAAGCCAGCATCATAGTAATGCAAAAGTTGTGGTTACAACCTAGAGATGTGTTTACTATCCTCAGTGAAAAAAAATTTTCGCATTGAAAAAGGAGACAAATGAGCAGGAATACTAATATTTGCTTAAAGTAGGGATTTTAGTACAAACCAGGATTTTTTCTCAGATTTTTGAAGATTTTGATGTATTAGTTGTTGAAATCATGATAAATAATACATCGCTCACTATCATCGACATCTATGTCACAAGTCCAAAGATTGCATTTTATCCAATGTCATTAGTAAATGTGGTTCTTCTATTCTCCCCCCCCCCCTAAAAAGGAGCACAAAGAGAGAAAGAAAGAAATATATGCCTTTTGGGTAAACGACTATGAAGCGAATTCCAAATAATACGAAAAATATCAAGACAAAATTTAAATTATGAAATTAAAATTAGAACAAAATATTTCAAGAAATGAAGTTATTTAAAAAAATCTCTTATTCCCGTTAAGTCCACAATAACCAAACGAAACATATTGACGAGTTGGAATGGAAGATGGAAAAATTAGAACAAATAATCGAAGACAACACAATTTTTGGAAAAAGACCAAGAGCAAATAGTGAATCATTTCGCTACTGAACTAAACATGTGGCCGCAGTAGCCTAGTGGTCATGGTCGCTGACTTGCGGCCAACCGTTTTCATCGAGTCGTAAGAAAGAGCCTTGATACTACTAAAGACCCGCCGTATACCCAGAGCTGATGCACATTAAATCTATCGTGGCTCAAAGTTCTCCCGTTGGCGTGGTTTGACAAATAGTGGTGCATGGAAGACAAATGAGCTGGAATACGAAAACTTGCTTTAAACAATGATTTTAGTGCCATCAAAGTTTTTCTCAGATTACTGAAGATTTTGAAATATTAGTTGTCGAAATCACGTGATAAATAATACATCGCTCATTATTATCAACATTTACATTCACTAGGAAAGTTCAAAGATTGCCCTTTATCAAATGTCATTAGCAATATAAATAATTACTCTTTAGTTTTGAGAGATTTCAATACTTCTCATAAGGTATGGGGCTCGAGCAGCGCCAATGCTGCTGGAGCTCGAAAATTTTTGGATTAGATCCTTCACAACAATCGTATTCTACTTAACGATAAAAGCTCAACTTATCTCCGCACGTCTGCATCTCTTACTGCAATAGATCTACCTTTGCCTACTATGAATTTAGAAGTAATCTGATTTAATTTGGTTCACAAATATTGATAATTTTAACAGTGATTATTTTTCATTAATAATCCAATATAAAAAAGTCAACATACCCCTTCTTCAAATTTCTAAATCCATTAAATAAATTGAAATATATGCTAATCATCTTCGACAAAAATAGATTTAAATGTTAAAGATAATTTCACCGTTCTTGAAGAAATAAAGAATGCTCAATTTTCTGACGATCAGTGAGTATCAATACAGTCAAGATCAAGAGTTCCTTGGTGGACAACAGAATACAGTAAATTAAGAGAAAAAGTGACAACTTCTAAACAAGGTTCAAAAATTCTTTGCGGAATGGTATTGGGTAAAATACAAAGCATCTGATGCAAAACTTAAACAACTGATTAAAAAAAAAGATTTTGGCATATAACTTGTGAAGAAATTTCTAACCCTAAAGGTCTTTATAGCATTATAAAAATTATCAAAATCGTAATATATAACTAGTATCTATCTGTATTTTGATACTATTTTGATCACAATAATATAACTTTAACTAATGAAAAAGACCAAGCTAATAGTTTTTTATAATATTATGCTAACCACAAAATAAGACTCGCATCCCAAAGATTTCTTATTCAGAGCTACATCCAAGAAATTAACAAGACTTTTACTTTGAAATAATTTGAAATTGTAGTCTTCCGAAAAAAAAAAAAAAAAGGAAAAACCAGCAGTCCAAGTACATGATAAAAAAAATTACACTTTAAAGAATTAAAATCTTCCGTTAATTGGAAAGCAATTGTTTCTCAATACTTTAGATGATAGTTGAACTTCCAATTTCATCCTTTCAAATTGGATCCACTGTATAAGCATTCATATTTTGGAACCTCAAAAGAATCCAAAAGAAATGTTTTTTCTTTTACCTTTCCGTATTTTTCACTCTCTATCATCACAAAATTATAAGAAAGAATGATCCTACAGTATGTTCGATTATACTTGTAGTTTTTGCAACATAATTTTTCTTATGAACCACCATGAATTGAACCCCCATAGAAGCAATACAACGTCGCTCCTTCATATTCGTCATGATATTGCAATGGCTGGAAAGCGAAAATGTTTTATTTTTTATTGCCTTGCCCTTGATATTAAATCTGTCTACTCAGTATAGACAAGTAAAATGATTTCTAAAATAAAAACGGTCGGATTCTCACGTAATTTATTGCGGAGGATCATGAACTTTCTTCACCAGAGAACCATTCTGTTTTTCCAATGATAGTCTCCTCGTACGAGTGTGGTGTCTGTGGGGAAACAGGTCCGATCCGGCAGCAAATGTGGAACTCCCCACCGCGCGACAACGCGGTATCGTGGATTGAGGCGCAATTGGATACGATTCCATGTCACCTCTAGTTCGTATACAGAGCGCTGTGAAGGCCTAACGATACGTGGATGATGTGCTGAGACAGGTGACTCTCCTCTACCTTCAGTGGATGTCCAATGCCCTTTATCAGCAAGATAATACACGATCGCACACTGCTCGCATCAGCCAACATGCGCTGCAAAGTACAGAGGCAAGGAATAGAGACTTCCATGGCCCCCGTTCTCACCTGATCTTTCACCAATTGAACACATCTGGGATGTGATTGGACGCTCTTTGCAGACTCTGCCACTGCCGCGTTCAGAAGACGAACTATGGCAAATGGTTGACAGGAAATGGAGAGCCAATCCTCAGTACGCCATCCGTACTCTCATTGACTCTGTACCTATACGTATTTGCTTCATGTATCGCCGTCCATGGTGGTCCTACAACCTTCAGAGCCAACGATGTTCTCTTTCTATATAATGCATATTATTATGAAATAAAGATCACACTTATTGTTTGTTGCTGTCTCTCTCTGTTTGCCGAGTTTCACTACTTTCTGGCCACTTCTTGGTGTTGCATTTTCAATGTTGCGTAGTGTATGTGTAGTGGAAGGAATCTTAATTGAATGCGGGAGAGCCTTTTCGAGAATGATCTTTTTTTTTTTTTTTTACTTCCTTGCCCAAGCAGAATAGTTTCGTTTGGTGGAAAGAATACGAGTTTCCTGATCGTAGGTGAGGTTTAAAAATGTATTCTACTCAAATCCCGTGTGTGGAATATTATAAATGTCTACACACGAAAATGAATTGATCTCCTGAATCTTCATTTGAAGTGAATTTGGGTTAAAATGCGTATTCTTCTAAAAAATTCGTGTGCTAATGGCTCGAAATTACAAGATTTATTGCTGATATCTGCTGTGTATTTTTAAGTTCGAAACATCTCTTAACAATATTTTTATTTCGTTTTAAAACTATTTAATAAAAACCTTTAATTGGGACTTTTTATTTAACGCTTTAGGCCTTTTTTATCATAACAATAGGCCCAAACTTATTGTTTCCTTCAGTCATCTATTTTAAAACGGAAGTATGTTATGTTAAAAAGTAATACACATACAATTTCCTTCCTTGTGTTGCATTCAGAGCATCACGGGATCATATTATCCATTGGCAATGAATTCATTCTCACGTTCGGCAATTCTCTTTGAGGGCATAAATTAATAATTATACACATAGTATCGAAATGTCTTGAAGCTCTGGCGAGGCTTGATAATGTCCTGGGAAGTAGACCAGAGAGTTCTAATTTTACTTCTACTTTTTATGTTGTTTCTCTGTTTACAACCATTTAAGTAAAACCGTACAGATAATTAACGAAACATTAACAGATACACTTCTTACGTCACAATGTAATTACTGTATATAATATATCATAAGACTTATTATGCATAATCCTATTGAATTTTATAGTAAAGTTGTGATTCATTGTATCAGAGACGGTGTGAAAACGATCGCGATGCACGATAGCATAACCTTGTATTCGGATGAACCCGAAGCTTAGCCTGAGTACAAGGGTCGCGTGTTGAGATTCATTCCACGCTGACTGACTAGGAGTCGTTTGTCAAGTTCCCAAACAAGGCTCGCAACAAAAAACAGAATTTGTTCTGGTACCGACTTTCCCACGGAAGTCCCGTTCCTGGCGAAACGAATGCTTTCGGTACGCACTATCGGCGCAGTTGAATCATTTTTGCTCCTCACGGAAAAATCCACGGAGAAAATGAGTTCGATCATTGAGACATTCTGCGAATAAGCCATGGACTAGGATGAGGTATATGTTAATATAAACTAGAGGTATATATTAATATAATACGTATAAATATAAACTAGATGTGAACTGAGCGTCTTTTCTTTGTCCTGAAAAAAAGAATATTAGTATGAATTTGAAAGTACCTTTGAATATATATATATTAAAGGTATATATTTTAGATTTAATATAGGAAATAATCATCAAAGTTATCTCTCGGTGATAAATTCATTAAACAATTGAGTGTAAAAAAAATTTGCGATTTTTTTTTTATTAAATTTTTTTTCTGATTAATTAAATCGGAAACGATGTAAATCCATTTTAATTTATTTAAATTTACGTCTCTTTACGTGCTCCGTAATTGATATACATATAGGCACCTCTCTTTCCACCTCCATTTAAATTAGAATTGCATTTGTATCTTGCAGTATACCGCTCATCATTGCTGGAATCAAGTCTCTTCCCTCCGATAACATTCTCCTTCAAATCAGATAAGTAGAAGTCTTATAATTAATCAATCATATTGTCAAAGTTATTGCTCGAGATCGAGCAAAAGGAAAGGAAAAACGGTTTCTGTGAGTTCTGAATTCAATTGTGCATCAAAATCTTCTTGAGAAATAGAATGAACGGAGATACTAATTTGAAACTGTTCATTATCACTTGACAATGGCGCACTGAATAATTGCTTCTTACATAATTACAACTTTCATCTGTTTAGAAAAGAACACTGTACTTCATTATTATTTGTTGACAAAAATTGAAATTTTTAAGACGGATCGAATAGAAATTGTGATTGATATACATAATATATATATATATATATATATATTTATATATAATTGCAGACATAACATAGAAGTTAGGAAAATAAGGTTCTATCTTGCTGACCTACCGTCTTTAGAAGAATGAGTCTTTAGAAGAATGAGTTCTATCTTGCTGACCTACCGTCTTTAGACCTTGAAGTACTGTCTTGTGTAGAAAAGGAAGTGTCGTCCTCTTCACTCGACTGTGGATCGAGGTCCATCGCCAACATCCTTTTACATAGTTCTAGATCGTCTGCTAAGGATGGGTAATATCTTTTCATAGATGTTTGTTAGATAAAGATCATATTTTGAAGCACTCATAAGACATTCTAAAATTATTTTCAAACAAATATTTAAAATTTAATTTTTTTTTCAATATGATATATTTTTAAACAAATTGTTTCTCAGTTTCTTAGCATTGTTTCTCGCAACTCTGTGTATGGGTATTATTATACTAATGTTATTTATAATTAAAAAAAAATTTCTATCAAGCACTATTGAAAACACGAAAAAAAAAATAAATAAATTTGTGGATAATTTTTTTTTTCTATCTAAATCCTTATTCTTTGCACATAATTATAAAAAAAATTATGCCAAAAATTGATCAGAAAAAATCTAACTTTGATTATTTATTATGATTACAAAAAAATTATTGTTTGAAATGCATACTGTCATAAAAAAATAAAAAAGTTCACAAAAAGCATTTTACAATTTTGAAAGTAGATGAAGTGATTAGGCTCATTGCTAAAAATTTAAACAACTCGGTAAATAATGCAGCTTGAGTTGTGAGATTTTGTACTTATGTTTAGATAAGTCCCACAATTAAAATATGATAATATTTTCCCCCAGATATTCTGGTCATGTTTAGAATATTGTGTCCTCTTAAATAAGAAAGAAAATGAAATGGCTCACAAGTAAAATAATTTTATGCTAAAAAACCACAAAATAGAAAACTGATCGTAAAAATTTCATTCATGTTTGAAAATTTTTCCAAGTATTATAAAATGCACATAAAAATGGAGTAAAGAAGAATGTAGACATAGAAAAAAATTGAATTAAAATCCACTTTTTTGTAAATTATAACTGTAAGAAAAATAAAAAATAAATCAGCAGAAGTAACTATTTATACGAATTTGCTTCTTTGAAGAGAAGATAATTTTGTACTCTGAAATAAAGCTGTGATGTACGTGGAATCGTCAATACGTTTTCCTAAAATGTAAACTAAGCACTTTCACTTCAGCTGGTAGAAAAGTTAAATCAGCTGTGCTGACGTTCATCACTTCCGTAAGCGTTTCTATAAATAACATGACACTTGCTACACCTGGTACATATGTGTGATGTAATTTTTCTATTTTAGCTAGCTAATAAACATCCCCCCTTTTTTTTCCCCTTCTCTTGTTCGTAATTTCGACAAAATATTTTAAAATGAAATTTTCAGCACGAGTATATTGCAACAATATTACGCATGATATTTTGAATGAATATATGCAAAAATTTCTTGATTATTGAATACTATTTGGTATGCTTTTTTATTTTTTAAACTCAAGTAAGTTTGAGCCGCAAAAATAAGGAAAGAGACTTTGATTTT
>BMAW01091430.1:1229980-1271687 GCA_019974015.1 Nephila pilipes | reverse complement strand
ACAACCAAAGGCTAAGGGCACTGAGTCAATAATTGGAACTTCACAAGAAAGCTGCTTAAAAGTCTTTTTTTTTTTTTTTTTTTTTGTTTCTTTAACAGTTTGCTTATTAATAAATATTTTTCAGTACATAAATGTACATTTTATTCTTTGGACTATTAACTTTTAAATTATAATAGCTTTTTTTATGCTTTATTACTTTTTAAAATTTTGCTGATTACTGTTTTGAAAAAAGGACATAGTGCTCGTTATCTCCGGGATACAGATGTATCACAAGTGTTCATTGAAAACAGTATAAAATGAAATTAAAATTCCAAAAGTTTGATAGCTAAAGGATTTTTCTTATTAGTTTACTTTTCATTGTCTTTCTCCATCCCCTTATAACAACTATTTTTTTCAAACTGTTATTTCATTTATTTTGATTATAATAATATCTCAAAGTATAAAAGTGTAATTCGATTTACAATTCTTTCTATCTGAAAAGAGAGTAATGAATTTTAAAATCAGTCAAGAAGATGGAACTCATTTGCTAGTGTCTAATTTTTCTTTGTTCATTGTAGTCACAATAACATTATCTTTATTCATTCAATTGACACAATGGCAATATATGACCTCCAGGAATGCGGTAAAGCAGAATACTGAGTATGAATTTTTCTCTTGGTGGTTAAATGCTATCATCTTGTAGTTTATATCGTAATGAATGAGTTTTGATTCAAATGCAAACTAAATCGAAATGACTTGATACTACTGCAATCTTTATCAGGATTAGCAAATCATAACTCAATGAAACAAAAATATTTGATGAAGTACAAGTTACTAGTAGACCAATCTCCGTGTAGATCAAAAGCTCTATGCCATTTTCCAAACTTAAAAGTTGAAATGAAAAGTTATTTTGTCGGTACTACAAAATTATAAGGAAATTAAATTTTTTTAATATTTCCTAATCCGAGCGGCACCCCATGAAAGAAATTCTGTTTCAATGAAAATAGCCATTCTATCGAGTTAAAGAATTCCAAAATATTTTATTTGACTCCTCTTTGAATGAATTTTCAGAATGTGAATTTAAAACGAATTTTAGATAAAATCTTTTCTTAAATTCACCCCTTTGATAATAATATTCCATTTTTTTGTAAGATAAAAGACAGTTTAAGCCGTGGTGTTTCCACAAAACACCTTGGTATGATCTTTATTTTGTAATTTAATGATAAACATAATAGAATCTCAAATCTTAATTTCCATCAGGATTACGCTAATAATGCCAATATTTGAAGAAAAGATCGTTTTTTGCAATCTTTTCTGGATCAATGTTTAGCTATTTTTAAAAAACATCTGCGTGAATTTAACTCAAAACAAAAGGAAAATATAACGGGGAAAAAAAAAGATCATTCTTAAAGGCTTTTACGAATTATATAAAAAAAAAGTATGATGCAATTAATCTAAACATGTTAAAATATTTTTAAAAAAAAAATTACTCATTTTATTTTTAGTAAGAAACGGCTAATTTTCTAATATAATGAAATATAAATTTTCAAAATTAAGTTTCCAGTGTTACATTATTTAATTTTTATTATTGCTATCTATTAAATATATTTTACAAAAATAGTGCAGTTTTAAGGATACTGAAAATATTTTGTAAGCGACACAATCTATCAAGAATCGCAAACATGTTAAATATACATACGGAAAAGAAAGAAAAAAACTAGAAGGCAGAAACATTTACAGTAAACACTTTGCGGAGATCATAGTTACAAAACTCTTGCAATAAATAATTGGGAAAAGATATTTGTATATTAAATAATAATTTATAAATCACAAATAGGTTTCTATCATCTGAACTATTAATTTTTTAATGCTTTTCTAAAAATAATTACTTCAAGTTTATTTTATTCATATGTTCTTGGATTTGATTGTTTATTAACGCCGCACTGAGATGCTGCCACGAGGGCTATTGTGACGAAATCGTGTAATTTTGAGCTACACTCAAGTTTCTAGGGAGACACATCGATTTTTTCAACGAGTACGAATGATAAAAAAATAAGTTTTCATTACCTAAAAAAGAATAATTGTCTACTCCTTTTATTTCCTTCTTCTTTTATCAGAACTGCACTTTTTACAGCAGAAAAACCAATCTTAATAAATTAAGTCATTATAAAAATAATTCAATAAGAAAATATGATCTGATTACAGTTCTTCAGGGAAGGAATAATTATTAATTTTAGACAAATCTGTAAAATAATTAGGCCCAATAGAAAAAAATCACCTTTCGATGCGTACGCGCAGCGTAAAAGGCTTTAAGCATATTAGTTACATAAGGAAACATCACAATAAAAAAAGGGTTTCAAAATCTGGTCGGGTTGCAAAATTGAACACTGAAAAAATAAAAATATTGAGCTGAGAATAAAAAAGGAATTTAAAAAATATTTTCCCTAATTGAGAGTTGACAAATTTTATCTAACATTACGGTATATTCTCTTCAAGCTTTACACAAAGATTTTCCTTTAAAGTTTTCACTTTTAAATTGAACACTGGCAAGGAAAAGGTAATGTCGAGAACAAAATCATCTCTACGGTTATTATTATTATATTATTACATATTATTATTATTATATATATATAAAGAGAAGATATATATATACATATATATATATACATATATATATATATATATATATATACATATATATATATCATTAGATTCGACAAGTAGAAATATTTAGACAGTTTTTTTATAAATAATTAGTGCTAAATGAAACTGTATCATTGTAACATAATACAAAGAAAAAAAGCATTAATAATTATTTAATAAAAAACATTCCAGAGATGAAATGAACAACATATGGCCAAAGATGAGATATAAGAATTTGCTTACCAGGCTACAACCAAAGGCATGGAACTGGGCATTCTATAGTCCTCTTTGACCAAGGACAACGCATGGCTTTTTGCTACGGTTCCACATACTGAATTCAATTGCCATAAAATGTCTTATAGGATTAAAAAAAATAGATGTGATGTATTTTAAGAGGTTATGTCATGCTTTTAAGAGCGAACGAAGGCTGTAAATAAAATAAATGAGAAGTTCGTGCAGAACGAAAGGAACGGTCTGCACTCAGTGAGACGCAGACGTTCGAACCCTCTTACTTTGCACATCACAAAAAAAAAGAGGGGGAGCCCTTCGTCGAGCGGCGTCATTGGCTGTTGGTCGGTCTCTTGACCTTACTGATGTGGGGCGCAGGGCGGCGGATTAGTGGAGCGTACCCTTCGAGTGATGTCTCTTTAATCAATGCAACTGATTACTCGCCCCCCCTTCCTCTCTCTCTCTCTCTCTTCAGGATTTGCGGCCTGCCGGTCGGATTGGTGTCAGTTCAGAGCGAGGTTAAATCATTGGTGATATGATCCATTCCCAAAACGGTACTCTATAAGCCTTTGCAGTTGAGACATAGAATTTTTTTTCCAGCTCCTAATCTTTTTTTTATAATATATAATGAAGAAGTAACTGATAAAATTCTAACTGTATTGTAAAGAATCTACAAAATGTTGAAAATTAAAAGAAAAAAATGTACTGCTTTTGTAAAATGTGTGTCAGATAATTGATATTAATTTAACTCTATTAAGAAATTAAATGACCACTATATTCCAAAAACATTCAACGTAGTCTCTACATCTTGAACAAAGATAATATTGCAATGCTATGTGATTTTCCTCAACTGAAACTTTTTTTATATATATAGGGGAATATTAATATTTTCGAAACAAACACATTCTCCTGCTATGTAGTCTGTTAAGGAGCGATTTCTTCGAGGAGAATTTTGATAAAAATAGTCCCTTCGTCATATTTAAAGTTCTCTACACATGACCTATTTCCAGAACCCCATTCGAGCGACTCCAAATGTGCAAGTAATGCTTTAGGATTCTAGAACTTACCTCGAAGAAGGGAAAGAAGATAGTAGTCCTTTTCTATAGGGTTGAATTGAAATCGTTTCATCGAAAGATATTTAAATTTACAAGCAAAAGTATTAAATGAGTTTTTTATATAATATTGTTCTTTTATTAAAATAGGTGTTTGCATTTTTATTATTATGATGCACACAATTAAATTGAAAAAATAATTCTTTTTCTAAAAAATGATAACACAATTAGGGGCTAAGAGATTATATGATTATGGTTTCCCTCCTTTTAATGTCTTTAAAAAAAAAATTATCCATCTGAATCCCTTTGAAAGATCTAAATAAAAAAAATAAATAAAGTATCATCTCTTATAAGCGCTCATATCAGTACTTCTTGTCAAATAAAACTCACGCAATCAAGGAAGTTATTGTGATTTGTCTTCTGCTTTACACCTTTATTGCCTGCAATAGTGCAAAATTTACATTTCTTTGTTGCTCTTCAAATGCAAATGATGTAAATTTAAACTGAGCCTGAATCCTATCACTGAAGGAACTCTGATATTATGCGCTTTCTTTTCGATGTTGTCCCATCTTATTGATTATGAGTCATGAGTTAGCCCAAGTTAAGCAGATGATCTAGGGAACAGCTTTTATTTTAGTTGTTTGCGATCATGCCGGAAGCTTTTTTAATATTAGTTCTAAAACTGGAAATCATTTTCAGCTCCTAAGATTGGTTGATTGCTTGGTGAGTTTCATATACAAGCATAGCCATCAGACACACTCGTCATTTTGAATCACAGTCGTGGAGGATGACTCAGCAGGCACTACCTCCCTTCCAACTAATGCAAACTTAGAACTTTGAGCATCGACAGGATTAACGCGCATCATCCCCTGCAAGAAGAGTTCTATAGCCCCGAGACAACTAACATTGAAATACTGACTATCTTAGTGAATTTATATTTTAAATCTAAAGCAACATTTTCCTCGGAAATTTTTTTTCATCAATATCAATGTGGCGTAGCAATACCGAACGAAGTACCAACACTCACACTCTCTCTCTCTCTCTCACTCTCTCTCACACTCACTCCCACACACACACACACGCACGCACACACACACATATATATATATATATAAGTACTGTAAGTTATATACTATAACAAGTTTCAGTTTTTCGAAAATTTCTGGAATGCAAATTTGCGAGAAGTCTTTCCTGCACATTGACTTATTTCAATTCAATTCAAATATCTTCCGAATGGCTTGTTTATATTTTGCAAACAAGTGAACGTTCACAGTTTTTTCTGTGTTAAATGCACAGAAGCCTTGCGTTTTATCTTTCCGCCATTCGAGCCCCCGCTGTTAGGGTGGAGAAGAGTGGGGAGCTCCAGGGACTCGAGCGCGGGAGTGGAAAGATCAGCCCCGCCAATTCAATAGTGTTCTTCCGCACTTTGTGAACTATTTACCCGCGTCGACCGCAGCAAAACCAATTACTCCTTATCTCCATCGGGATGTAACGAGGCCCTTGGGATGTGTCATGATTGCAGTCACAGTTTCATTCCGCTTCCCCTTCGTTATCGACAAAACCGCCGCGAGACACCGACAACAATTTGCCCAAGAGACCGGATTCATTTTTATTCGATTTGAGGCCGATTGCTCTTTCTCCTCAGGAACCCTGGAATTTATTCATTGGGTTGTTTCACGGTGGAAAAGTTCTTTAATGACGTCATGTCAATAATTTCCGTTTCGTTCAAAGTTGTCTAAAGAGACCAACACCATTTTGATTTTACTGAAACTGGATGAAATTCTTCGAGGAATGATTGGTAGGAATTTTTTTCCTTTTGAAGTTTGGTTTCTTTGCTGATCAAAGTGATTAGAAGCTTCAAATAGCGCGAATAATGTGCAAAAATTACAAAATTGTTTAAACTTAAATCGTTTGTTTTCACAGCAGCATTCTTTAAAAGTAATGTAACCGTCATGACGTTTTAAAAATATATTACACTACTTTTTCTCTTTTTTAAAGTTATAACAATAAATAACTACTTGAAACGAACTTATATAAAAACGATCGGTGTTGCATCTTATAAATAGTAGTAAGTTTGGGCCTTACGAAGTCTGAATGAGTACTTTTTACGAGTAAGATAAACAACATAAATTTCTCTTATTTCGATTCAATGCTGACTTATTTAGTCTACAACTTTGATAAATTTCAGTATAATCATAATTATCCCCCCAGAAAAATGTTCAGAATTTTCGTCATCATTATAAAATGTTCATTACAGATTTTAAATTTAAATTTTCTTAACTATATAATGTAAATATATCAAAACTCCGTATATGTTTCTTACGCTTCTGTCACTTTAATTATGACAGAATGGCATAAATCTTTACATGGCTAATGAATTTTTTACATTTAATTCATGAAAGTAATAAAAAAATAGGCTTCTAGAAATTAAAGGAATTATTCCTTAAAAAAACGCTTCATTTAAGAAACCATGCGTATTGTCGAGTAAAACGTATTTTCTTTCATTTTATGCATAAACTGTTGCGCCATCTCTCATCAAAGCTCTCGATTTTGGAGAATGTCTCACAAAAAAAAAAAAAAAAAAAACCGTACGAGAGACTGAACAGATATTACAGAGCTTGTCTTTTAAATCTAGAATCTATCAGAAATGACTTAAGTTCGAGCCTGTAACGACTGGAAACTAAGAAAAATACAAATTAGACTTTCATATATATATATATATATATAATCACGATTATTTACTTGAAAAATGCGTTACGTAAATGGAGACGAAACTTTTCGATTCAGATATATCATAAACAAGTATCGAAAGGACCTGTGAGAATAAACATGTACAAGTCATTCATAAAATGCTCTGCATTGTTTTTAGTTAGCATGATAGAGATTTCGCAAACGCGGAGGACTTCCGTATCAATCATGCATACTTGGAAGACAACAGGTGTCAAATGTTTTTGACACTACAGGCGTAAATCTGATTGTATGACTTGTAAAGTGTCTGGTTCAGATTTTTGTCCCAAATCCTTTGTTGTTGCTACAGACGTCAAACCCCGACAGATGGTCCGTTAGTTACACAGCCAACAATCGGACACGCGTGTTTGGGTTTCCCCATTGTCCCCGACCCTCCGGTCCCAGAACCAGAGGAAACTCCTCTCCCCCGTCACCAATCTGAAGATCGGATTATCACTTTCATCGCGTAATTGAAAGGCGTAACAAAACGAAAAGAGCTCGTCCGTGGTGCCTGATTCACAGTCATCGTAATACATTTCTCTTTAACTGTTATCCAGATGTGCTACTTTTCAGGAAATTTAGCAACCATTTATTTCAGCATAATAGCTCCTTCAATAACATTCTTTATTTCTTACAATTTCGGGTACAGAAATCGTGCGATAATAATAAGGAGCTCACGTCTGATAAGCATCAAAATAATTTTTTTGGCACGAGGGTTGACAACAACAATATAATTTTTATTAAGTATCATCTTTGACAAGCTTCTACTTAGGAATTAAGGGCCACGAGAGGAAAAAAAGTTACTTAAACTTTATCAACTGCACATTGTATTTATTTCAGAATGTGTTGAGTAAAATAAAGTACTTATTTGAAAGAAAATGTATGCAAAATACAATCTATATTCGTTTGATTTGTTAATATTTTTAATGATATATTATTAAGTTTAAGTTTATTCAAATGTATATACATTAATTAGTTTACTAATAGAATAAATGCCGATATTTATGCTGAGGTAACCTATTCCAAAGGGAAGGAGAAATAATGTTTAATATAAGTGAAAGAAGAATGAATGGAAGGAAAGCGAGAATAAATCTAATTATTGAAAACGTTACGTATTTTAAGTAGAAGTTGAAATGGAGTTTTTATATCATCTTTTGTAACTTGTCAACATTTGAGTTTGAAACAGACGTAATAATTTTTTAACACTTTGGGAGTGTTTATTTTATCTTTTGTTATTTAAACAGTAAAAAAAAATTGAATGTCACAATGAAGGGAAAAAAAAGAAAAAAAAAATAGAGTGTGGAAAAATACAGCTTGCTTCCTTAGATTCGCTGTTGAGTGATTTATTTAGGGTGATAATGAGATTTTTTTCTACTACTAGGGCCATGTACTTTGAGAGGGGGGCGTTTTCCCCCTTTCTTCTCAGGGGTGATAATAGTTTACAATTGCTCAAGCACATTTTAAGATGTTTAGTATATAAGCCGCTTCAGTTGCAACTCTTAGTGGGGAATGGGAAGGAGAGTTCACGCAATTTTCGGTTACATAGTTTTCACCACATTCAGAGTGGTGAAAAAAGGAGTGACATTCATAACAATGACATGGTGTTTCAGGTTTTCTTAGAACATTATCATTTAACTTAAAAGTAGATAAAGTTATTCAAAATGCTGTCTCAAGATTGGAACTGAGAATGAGTGAACAAAACGATAAAGGCAAGCAAAAGTCCTCATTCAAAAAAGCAACTAAACAAAAGAAATAAACGAAAGAATATACAAAGAGAATCAAAATCTATTTTAGCCAAATTACGATAATCCATGAAAAATATACATATTTAATCCTTTTTCATATATATAAAAAAACATGAAACTTAAAAATAGTTATGAAATTCTCACCTATCTCAAATCCATGTGATCTATTTATCCCGCTGATTCAAAATGGAGCATCTGAAGAGCTACAACTTAAATTTATTACATTGATTCTGATAACATTGTGAAATAAATGTTTAATTCTATGATATTAGTTGACTTTTACAAATCTTTGTCTACTGAAAAATTTCCTTGTATGAAGAAATTTCCTGAGAAAATGTTCTCTATATTTGGGTTTATATAAATACTTTTGTGTGAAAAACGTTCCTTACTTGAAGAACAAAAGAGTAAATATAAATTATCTTTGACATACACTATATAGTTCGCCGGCTGTGATGAGAATCTCAACAAGCAATCTCACTCCTGATTTAAAAAAAAATTGTAGAAAAATGTGATAAGGTACGTTTGTCTCATTAAACTGATTCAAAAATTAAATGTGTTTGCAGTTATAGATTGTATGAAATTAGCACAAAAAATTATTTGAAAAAAAGACCACTATTTTATTTTATTTATATGTGTTGATTTTATGGTAAAATTTATACTTTTTGGAAATGCTAAGTTAACTAGTTAATGCAATCCTATTAAAAGATGCAGCCCTTCACTAACCCCCTCATCCGTAAAGTGGCTCCCGAGTCAAAACAATTGCCCCCCTTCCCGAATTACTTTAATACTTCGTAAGGTATAATTGTATAAAATGTTTCTAAAAATCAACAAACATCAAATTTAACAATAGAAGAAAGGTACTTTATTCAAAAGGAAATCGTTCCTTTTGTCATAAAGTTTTACTTAATATCCTTTGATCCTCAATTTTTAATTTAATATGTGAGTATACAGTTTCATGAATATATTTATAATTTACATTAATTTTAAATAAAAAGGATAAACAGGTAAATCAGGTTTGATCTCTAAGTTAAATTTATTTTGAAACATTATTAATCATCAATGTATCTAAATTAAGCACATATAATTATTATTATGTACAAAATATTGTTCATAGAAACGTAAATAGATATTAGTAAGGCAATTATTAGCAGCACTACCTTGCGGTATGCCTTTAATTCGTTTAAATTTGTTATCGTTGAATATAATATAATTTTCTTTTGAAACCAAGTTATTGATTTGAATTGTTTACAAAAAATGCAGCCATTAATATTTAACTTTTGAAAATTAACTAGTAGAATTTCATTAAATTAGTATAGTTTATACTAATCATTTTTAAATGTTTATTTAAAAATTGATAGGATCATTTGCTTTTATTCAACTCACGAAAAGCTTCTTATAACTATTAATTTTTAGTTTAGAACTTGGTACTAAATTACCAATTCGTATAATATAATTAAAGGATAATGTTTCTAAAGATAGAAATTAAGATACAAATATGTTAGAAAGGTATCTTATTAGAATGAAATTTAAAAATATATCTCTTGTCATAAATATCAAAAATAATTTTATTATCTATGATTTTCAAATGTATTTCTAAATATTCTGTTTCATCTTTATTATTATTAATTTGAATTAAATTTAGGTATAGAGGATAAAAAAAGTAAGTTAAGTTTATTTTTAGAACACTTATTATAAATCAAAAACAAGTAGATTATCTATATATCTATAAATGATAAAATTACTTTTTTTTATCAATATACTTATGATCAAATTAATGTAAGTAAATATTAGCTCAAAATTAATACTTTCAGATCTTCTTTGCAAAATACCATTAATTTGCTTAAAAGTTTTGTCGTTATATGTAATATAGTTTTCTCTAAGTACAGTATTCACCAATGAATTAAATTTTTCATAGGAAATAAAATCATTAATGTTATAATCTTTATTGTAATTAATAGGTCCTTAGTTAAGTCATCTATGTCTATCGAATTAAAGGGGTCTTCAAAGTATATATAGCAAATCTCTCTCTCTCTTTTTGTCTCTTATATTCTTAATCACACTCTATAAAAATAAAAAAATAAATAATAATAAAAAAAAAATGACGCGCCAAGAGGGAGTTGTTCGATTGTTAATGAAATTTCGTATGCAAAGACATTTGGACCGAACATGTAAATGATTTAAATTTGGTGTCCAATGAATGAATAAAGGCAGCTACAGCGCATCGTAACTACGCACTCAGCAGGTGTATATAAGACGCGATTCTCAATCTGATGATCAAATTTTCTGTTGCATTGCGATTTAGGATACCTTTCAACGATTGAAAAAATGCCTCGCCGTAGCTTTCGAGCTCATTACGAGCTTCGAGAAAGGAACGAGGGGCAGTCTCAATTTTGCGAAAAATCAAAATGCACTACTGAACAGTGAAAACTTTTTCACATTGATTTAGCTCTGAATACTTTCTCTAAATACTTTCACATGATGAGATATGTAAGTTTGGTAGGAGAGTTACCAACTCCTACATTATTCGAGAGTGACGCTAAATTATGAGGTTAAGAGCTTCGTGTCATTACTAAGTGTCACTTTAATCAATATTTTCCTCGAATAACAAATCTCAAATGCTAATTTAATACACGCTTATCAGTTTATAAAATCAGTCTGCATTATCACTTCATTGAATACTCTTTGTAATAGTAGATAAGGTTTTCCAAATATTTTTCAAGATTCGAATTATGTTAGAAACAAAATCGAAATAGTAAAACACGAAACGCAAAAATTTTCGGGGAGAAAAAAAAAGCAAATAAGTTTTGAAGATACCCTGCCTGTCTGAAACCCAGTGTACTATCTCAAATAATCTCCCGGAGACATGGCGGGTGTAAATTTATAGAACGACTTCCCATCTCCCTCCTCCTAAAAAAAAAGTCGATGAGAATGTTTTAAAATCAGAACGGATCGATTTATTCGCCTGACGAAGCTCGATGAAGTAACGGAGAGAGATGCTTTAAAGAACAAATAGAAAAAGAGGAAGCACACACGTATTAGGATTTCGAATAGGGCCATTGTTATAATGTACCCTATTATGATGGCAGTAATCAAATTTTTGGAAAGTGGAAAATTAGTAACTATTTCTTATGAAATTAACAAGAAATTTAATAATATACGCATATATAAAAGATAAATAGACTTATGTATATATATATTCCTCTTAAAGTACATTTTTCCTGTGATTCAATGAGTAGTATTTTAAATCAAATCCCTGCTGGAAAAAATGATTTATGAAAATATTCTATATTGAGTTACTTATAGATAATTAGATATATTTTTTCAATTCTACCAATAAATAATTATCACTGTTTAAAAATAATCTGTAATGTCTATAGCAAGGTAAATTTAATACAATTATAGGAAGAAAAAAAATATCATACAGATTTAGAGAAAAAGCTTCAATCCAATAAGAACGATTTTAGGAAGAGAAAAAAAAATTTTGAGATGTCTTCGATTAACTGGTCACTCTTTTAAAGTAAAAACATACATGTAATTTTAATTTTTCATCAGATTTCATTTTTGATTCAACGGATGTGATGAACGGATAAATGCGCCTTTTTGTAAATATAATTATGTACTGACTCATTTTTTTCGTTAGTATGTTTTATCCAAGACATGAATAATAAGGACCCAAAATTATACTCTACGTCATTAAAGTTTAGCATGAAGCAAACTAAACTATATTTTACATTATATACTGTTTATAATTCAATAAATTTATTTTGAAGGTGAGAGAAACCAGAAAATAACCAACCACTGCCATTAAAAATAAAAGAAAAAACATTATAAAAATGTACTTATTTTTAATATGAGAGAGGTGTGTTTGAGAAAATTTGTTAATTAATTACAAATTAGGGGTAATCAAGCAATGCTTCCTGTAACAGATTGTTACAAGAAGACATGTAATTAAAATTTGGGTCTCTGTTTTTAATACACTCCACTTAAAGACGAACGCAAAGAAGATAGTCCAGCCCTCCTCTTGACAGATCATTTTTAAAAGCATTTTTAAATATTCTTCTCTATCTATAAGATTTAATACAATCCACAAATAGATTCTATTTACATCAATGGCCCTTTTTTGAAGATTGCCGCAAGTCTCCAAGAAGAGAAGAATGAGTAAATTTATTTATTGAATAATCATAAGGACTTTCGTATAAAATTTTTGGGCTATCTGAAACATTTTCGTTGGACGCTCTCCCCCAGGTTCGTTCGAGTGTTATGAAAAAACAATCTTATTTGTTCATCTTCAAAAATTTCATCAATAAAACATGTGCTTGGCAGTTGAAAGGGAAAATCTATAAACTATGACGCGTCTCTTTTTTTAAAGAAATATATCAAGGTCATAGCTTTTGTGCGTCAAAACAGATAGTTCCTAAAAGAATCGAGTTACAAATTTTAGTGCGATAATTGATTTGTGGATAATTGATAAGGGTGGTGTATACTTTTTTGAAAATATAGAAATTCATCCCTGCGTTTCTTTTACCAATAAATGAAGTTAGAATAAAATTTTTTGATTATACAGCTCATTATTTTGTAAATTATTAAGTACGAAGATATTTGTCTAGAGTATATAATATAAAAGTCTCATGGCTAAATCAGGAAAAATTTAGAGATATCTATAACTGTAAAGATTTTTAAGGGAAAAAAATAGATATAAGTAAAAAATATATGTTTGATCACATTTTGAGAAAGCATACTTATCATCATTTTACTCGTATTTCCAATTTATATATTTTTTAGGTTTATGTTTTCTTATTTCTCAATATGTACCTAACATCACGGGAATTTATCATAAAGGTGTTTTTTCTTATTACATGTATTAAATAAATCTCAGGATGTGTTCCATGAAAGACGAAAAAAAAAAAAAAAAAAAAAAAACAGACATATTCGACATTTCTTTTGGTCTGGCTTATAATCCGTTACTTCTTTGGAATTGCTCTTTTCAGAAAGCAAATCTTAATTCGTACTATAAAAAATTCTAAGTATAGAAATTGTTTTCCATGTTCAGAATAGTGTTCTAAATTAATGAGCATATATATTTAAAAAATACTATATGTAGATATTTACGTAATGAAAAGAATTCTCCAAAAAAGAAGGTTCAATCGGGGATCATTCCATAGCGTGAGACAACGGTATAGTGATACACTTAGAAACAAATGATATCAGAAAGTAATCCCACTTAACTTATTTCTTATTTTCTTAACTTGCCTTAATTCGAATTACAAAAATTATTATTGTTCGCAAAATTAATGTCTTTGAAAAATTAAATGTTAAATTTATTATAAATATTCAAGGAGACCAAAATTTACAAGATGTGGATATTAAATAACCAGACTGACGCTGTCACAAAAGAAGTACAGATGCGCCAAACGCCAACAACAGACAGCTGTTTAGAGTGAAGCCTTCTTTTCGAATGATGTGCTGTTCAATAATCTGGTTCGAATGCTTTCGCTTCAGTAAACAAATCCGTATAGTAAAATTTTTGTTCGCATTAATATTATTTATTTTTATTTCGCCGGAAAAATGATAAGTGTAATAAACACAACGTGTTGTTGTGAAATTCGACATGAAATTTAGAAAAACTGCTACTGATAATTTATTGAAAGAAGTGTACAGCAATGGATGTTAATCGCGTGCATGTGTTTTTGAATGTTTAAGCGTTTTCGAGACGACCGAGCAGACGTTGAAGATGACCTGGTTGCCTTTCCAAGTCAAAAAGGGTGACAATATCGGAAAAATCAGTAATCTGGTTCAATATGACCATCAGTTAAGTATTGGTGCGATTACTGAGACTGTAGGAATCGTCAAAGAATCCATACGGTTAATTTTACATAATAATTTCCAAGTGCTAAAATGGCGCCTAAAATCTCACGTTTCAGCTACAAGAAGTTCACAAAAATGTTTGTACTGACACTATGAATACCATTGAAAATGACCCAAAATTATTGGAGAGGATAATACCGTGCGACGAATCGTGGGTTTTACTTATAATCCTAAAAAGAAGCGCCAATCCGTGCTCTAGAAGAGCCCATCTTCACCGAGAGCAAAAAAAAAAAAGCTCGAATGAGCAAAGTAAAATTCTCAGCAATATGATTTTTTTTTTTCTTTCAATATTATGGGATTGTGCTCCTTCACTAGGTTTCTGAATGTCAAACTATTAATCATCACTACTACTTTCACATTCTTGCTGAACTCCGTGAAAGAATAAGGAGGGGGAAAAAAAACTGACTCTCCAATTGTGGTAGAACAAGTCATTCCGCAATGTTCTATCAAGAGGTTTGTAGCTGAGTACAGCATCCTAATGTTAGACCATCCGTCTTATGCAACGGATCTTGCGCCATGCGACTTCTATCTGTTTCTTAAGGTGAAACCTGCATTACAATTAACAAGATTTAAGTCCGTTGAAGCTGTGAAAGAGGAAGAGGCCCGCGTCCTGAAGGAGCTGACAAAAGACTTCCAGCACTGTTTCGAATAATGGAAGATTCATATGTAGCGTTGTAGGGGTAGCGGAAGGGTGATAATAAGTAAATATGTATCACAACCAAATTAAAATGTTTTACCGTGTCAGTTTCATTATTTAATAGCCAGACCTTGTACATTCTGTGAGAGAATGATTACTTACGGTTAAGAAACCTACTTTTCGCATTCAATTTGAAACTTATTTATGCCCAAAAAGTTTTCTCATTTATCTCATGTTTATTTAAAATGTTCACATTTATTTTTACTTTTTATTTTAGGAATTAATTCTTACAATGTTGTTTTAGATTCTATGTGGCCTCTCCCTATTTTGCTTTACGGATTACAGATAATGGACCGTTTATTAAAGTGCATTAGACTTTTTTTTCCTCCCCCAAATAAATATTTCCACGCGAATTTGATAAAGAATGTTTTTAAAAATTTTGCCATTGTCAAAGTGTTTTGATATCTCCAGTAATATTTGATATGTCATAACTTTCTCACGTCTAAAGCGAACTTTAAAATAAAAAAAATAAAAAAATTAATGCATTAGTCTCAACTACTGAATGGTCACTTGACTCTAAAAAGGTATCATCTAAAATAATCATGTGAACGGGGTAGTTTCCTCCCCAATAAAGTAATTTTAATTTATAAATTTAATAATGACATGTAACTGATATTAGATATATTATAAAAATTACGTATTTCATGAAAATTAAAAATTTATTCTTGACAGTTATTGCAAAAAATATTGCTGCGCTTTTTACAAACAAATTTGATAAAAATTGTACATCTCTCACAGTATATTTTCTCTTCTTTCTTTATACGTATGCAACATCGGATGGTGGTATTGGCATTGTTTCCTCAACCTTTTCGTTAAGTATTTCTAACGTTATTTTCGTTAGATTATGTGGCTTCATCGTCGTCTTCACAATTGCTAAAAGCATCCATTTCTAGCATTTTTTTTCCATTTCAACTTTTTTTGGGAATGCCATATTATAAAATTACCTTCATAGTAATAGTATAAATAAAACAAAATGAATAAAACTTCCAGAATAATTATTTTCTTACCTTTCAGCTTATGATTATCTTACTGAAAACAAAAATTATAACTACGGTACTTAACGGTAAATTAAATCTTCTCGAAGTAATTTTAAAAAAACTTATGCTTTTGGTATCATGGGTGAAATATCACTCCAGAGTTTGTTACCAGATTGTTGCGCACCTAATGAAGTACATAACCAAAGGAAAACTTTTCTAATAATATCCCTACTGACGCTATAAAAAATATCAGGAAAAATCAGAGTTATTAGTAATTCGGTTTTTTAATAATAATAGAAAAACAGTTTACATGGAGAATTTTTCACTCATGATACTTTTTAAGAGTAAACACAATACGAGCAATTTTTCTCATTAATTTTTTCTTCCAATTCTTCGACTTTTGTATTTCGGATCATAAAATATCATAAAATTTTATGTAACTCATATTTTTATTTAAAATTTGAATGACATGTGACCAGACACAGGGACTCTGACTTTCTAGAATTTGATGTATTAAAACAAATAGACGAATAATTTATTTTTAAATACCGTAATTAGTAGTTTTCTATAATTGAAAACGCATTCACAAGTCATCCAAGATAAATGGAACCAATATTTCTCCCCCCCCCCCTTTTTTTTTTTTTTTTTTTTTTTTTTTTGCACTTTCATCCTCGGTTTTTGCAAAATTAACTTCAGTGGCTGTAATTTACATTTACCTAGATGCTGTATGAGGACGAGAAATTCCATATTTTTTTTTTTTCAAATGACGGATTATTTTTTTAATGAAAAGTCGGTTATAATAAGGAAGATTTACCTACTGTTATTTTTTTGTACATTTTACAGTAGATCAAACAACAGCACAATTTTTTAACAACGGTAAGCGAATTATATATATTCTGCCATTTCAGCCATGATAAGTAATTTCAAGTTAAAAATCGTTTCATTCTTCACGGAGAAAAAAGAAATACTCGAAAATGAATACCCAGACGTACTCATTTTGAAATGAGTATGTTTGTATCAGATTTGAACGAATGTCTTTATCGAATGTAAAACATTGATTATATTCAAAACCAAAAAAAAGGTAAATCAACACTCTCAAAAAATTATAATAGATACTGAGGACTACAAAAGTTCCTTTAAAAACTAGGTATGTATTTTAAAAATTGGGGATCAAAAACAAATATGGTTCGCTTAAATATTTCTATTTCGTATTTAACACGCTACACACAGAAAAACACAATAATATTAAAACGAATATGTACTAAGATTCAGTGTTCCTTTAAAATTCGTTTCATTTTTAAATGAAAATTCTATCACTTTTTATGAAGAAAAATGTTTTTATATTATTTCTTTAAATTTAAAGTTAGTTCCTGGACATGTAACAAGCCGATGCTATTCATTTTTACAGATTTCCAGATAGGAGATTAAAGGGCATTTAACCTATATGCTCCGATAACTATCCAACCTATTCAGTGTTGATATTTCAACGTGTTCGATATGGATTTTGTAGAAAATAAGTTAAAAGAGTGGAAGTTTGAAGAATACTTCCCAAGCAAGTGCTTTGTTTTTAATATTACATAAGTTTAATATGTTGGTAAAACTCTATGATTTACGATCAATTTAATGATATGGTGAATGTGATAAATGTTTACCTTAGTTTAGCGGATGATTTAAAACTGGATATGTTATAAGTTTAATGCAATTTACTTAGATACCTATTAAATCATAGTATTTGATTCATTGAGGTAAAAATTGAACTTACTTCAAGCAACATGTGCAAACACTGAAAACACCAAAACAATATGGCAGCGGATGGTACAGTAGAACATAATATCACAAAATTGAAAAAAGTTTATGTATATCATGACGCATATCTAACTGCTAAAATCACATAATTTTAAATTCTGCTTTTAAAGGTGGCTAACTAATAACCGTAATTTCTCCATGAAATATACTTTTGTCCCAAAAGCCCTTATTTATAGACAAATATTAAAGAAAGTGTTTCAATTTGGAATAATTTTAGCTTAATTTTTATATTCAATTTTAAAATGGCTTTCGTGCCTTGAAATAGGCAAGTTTACAAAATAAATTTTTTTGCAAGTAATTAATTAATCATACTAAGAGAGTAATTTCTTGTAAATTTTAAAATAAGATCAGAATTTACTGAACAGAAATTACAAAATGAGCAAAATCAATTTGTAAAATGAAACAAGATAATCAATTTCAAAATTTTTTATTATTCTATATTCCAAAATTTCTCTACGATATGAGACATTATGTATAATATTAAATGTACTTATACTCTAATGCATGATGGATATTTTGTCTTAATTATAAACTGATCGCATTGTTTGAATTAGATTTATTTTATTGTATAATACGTAATGCAGAAAAAAAACTATGCATTCATATGACCATACTACTTTGCTTTAATTGAAAACAATTGTGATATTTCTTAAAAAAAAAAGAAATCTCGTTAAATTGATATTTTGGTACATTTCCATTTTGCCGGGACAAGCAATAAAGTTGCCAAAAATGATGCAACCGACGCCAAACGGAATATGTGTATAGTTACTGTGCGTTGTCGCCAATAAAATCTGTTAGGCGAGATTTGCGCCTGCGAAATGGAAAAGTACCGATATTTTTAAATTCTTACTATTAGCTCACAATCTCCCTATATATATCTCGTTCAAATTTTCAATCGTTAGTAAAATATTTTTTATTCATCCACTCAAGTTCAAAAACATTTTTTTAAATTTGTAGTGGATTACACTTGATGTTAATACAGTTTCTTCAAATATTAATTCATTAAATTAAATTTAATTGGTAAAAATACAGTTTAGCCCAACCATTTGGTGCGTTTTTAAAAATTGCCAAACTTGGTGACATTTTTTTGGCTGAACGCAAAATACCGCCAAATAATTATTGTCGCCAAAGGTGGTTGGGCTAAACTGCATTCCAACCATTTAATTTTTCTGATGAATTAAGAAACAAGCCAATACTTCTACTATGCCGTTTGTCTTGCAATTGCAAAGTTGGTAGAGCATCGGCGTAGAATCTTCATGCCTTCGGATCGAATCTCGTCAAAGCATAAATTTTTTTTATTTGATTTTCAAATAATTAATTTTAATTTTATATGGGAGAAAAAAATTTCTTATATATAAGATATTTAACAGGATATAAATTTAGCAATAAATACCATCAGTGACGAAGCGTGTAGATCGCTGGAAAAAAATTTCTTTTGCCACTTAATATTGCGATTTTGTCTTATGTATATGCATATTTATATTAAATGTAATTATTTAATAAAGTTACTAAAATAAAAAAAAATTGTTGGCCTAAGAAGGAATTCCCTTAAATTTTTTTTTATATTACTTGTTTATAATCAGAAGGAGACAAGCTTTGTCTAAGTAAATTTTATTTCACAAACATATTATTCTTCTATTTTATAATACATATTTAATGTCAGCATAGTGTTTTGTTGGAAAGCAGGTGTGTTGTACATGATGGAGAATTGTATGAAATCTGCTATCATACAGGATGAAGCACCATAATTTTTTTTAAAAAAAATAGCTAAGTAGTTAATAATAATAAAATAAGTAATTCTTTTTCCAATTAAAGATTTTGCATTTTTTTCGAGTAGACAGAGATTTTGGTCTTAATTTATTACAGCTATATTAGCGGGAAAAAATATATTTATTAAAATAAATCTTTTTTTTAATAGATGAAGGCATTGAGGAAGAAAGTTTTGTCTTATTAGGTAATGAGACATTGAAATCTCTTATTCCTGAAGTTGGACCTCGATTTAAATTTAAAAAATATCTCAATTCTTTTATTCAAACAACTAATTTTTCTTCTGAATCTACCTCCGATTCTACTGTCCCTCTTTGTAATACTGATGTCCCTTTTTCTAATCATATATTGATGTTCCTACTGCATCTGTTGATTCCTTTACTATTCTTTCCCATTCCCTCTGTAATATTTTCGATTCTGATATATTTCTAGTGTTAATACTAATAGCTCCAATAACCAATGCAACATTGTACATGATCTTTCTTTAAATGATTCTGAATCACTATCTCTTCTACTCCTATTCCACTATCCTCTCCTTTATCAACATCTAGCCAGAAAAAAAATTAATATTAGAGAGATAATCAAATTAAGACTCCACGATATTTTTGCTCAGTTAGAAGAGGGTGCTGCAAAAATATGATATTAATCGACTGTTGATAAAAACGTATACAGAAAATTATAGCTGTAAGCCTACCAATAAAAATAAGATTGACTTAGCAAAATATATTGTGAACACATTTCCAATTTTGAAAGGATCAGAAGATGAAAGCTTTGTAAGAAATTTTTTATGAAGTTATTATATATTTCCTTAATAAAGTGTTTTCAAGTTTGGGATGTGATGAACGAAAGATACTCGGCGGCAGCTGCAGGTTGAACAAAATTCTTTGATATCTGTTTTTGACTGACTGATCAAGTTTTCTGTGTTTTATTACATTCAAAATGTTTTTCTTTTTACCTTTTGAAGTTAAAACTTTACAATTCAAAAATGTTTGCATTTAATTGCAACTTTTGTCAATTTTGTAATTAAAAATGCACTATTTTTAATTATTAATATCATTCACTGCTTCACTATATTTAAATATGTTTTGTTTGTGGCTGGTGTTCAGCCAACTAACATGTATTTTGTGTAGCTGTTAAGCATATAACCTGATATCTGTGAGTAAAAGTTCGATTCTCTGTTTCGCAATTAAGACAGTAAATTTTATACTAGTTATGTACCAAAATTACTGAAGTTAGCATTATATAGTGTATTCAGTAGACATAGGAGTATTCGGAATTACTTGTAATCTTCAACGATAGTTCATAAGATCTGTCTAAGTTATGTGATGAAATTAACTCAATTTTGCTTCAAACTAAAGAATTAAGGTAATATGTAAATAAGCATTTTTAGCGCCAGAGACTCTGCTTTATGTAGCATCCAAGATGGATTTTATTACTTTTCTAATCCAACTTTTACATACATAGATACAATAACCAATGAGTTATATATAGATGATGTTGAATTAGTCACATACTGGTATAAGTTAGGATTTGTCTATTTCACAATTAAAGATCTACCCTTGTCCCTGTAGTCATCCTTAGGCTCTATTTTCTTAGCAAATGTTCATTATTCCCTAGATGTTGAAATACGTGTATAAAGCAATTTTTGAACCAGTTATTCAAGATTTGAGACAACTTTTAGTCCAAGGTACTCAATCTCACGGAAATGCATATGAAATTGCACTTTGGTAAATATTAGGTGATAATTTAGGGTTAAATAAGTTGTTTAGATTTTTTGAGAGTTTTTTTCTGTCAAGATTAGTGTGCAACTGAAACTTATTTAATCTATTTTTAAAGATAAGTTTTTAATTTTGTCAGTTTTAAATGATCGAGTGTCGAATTTAAGTATGGTTAATGGGATTCCCGTTCCAAGCCTGTTCCAATAAAACAAGAGAAACTGTCAAATTTTTATATTTGAAATGGTCAGAGTTCATCTTAAATGTGGATATTGAGGATTTTTCCATTTTTAATAGGAGAAAAATACCATGTGATAAGGGTTTTTGGGACATATATCTTTTAATGCTAACGATCATTGATACCCTGATGGTTCCAGTTATTTTTTTTCCCTAGAAATTTATTCATTGGCAGAAAACATTGCTGACTATCATAAACTTTTTCTGTTTCTGTTCCCCTAGAGGCATCTCACTCCAAAGATGCATTTTGCGCTACACTATTCCAGGATAATACGGCTACTTGGGCCTCCCCGGCTGTATATATATGTACAATCATACAGAGAAATTCAAAGCAGAAATAGTTTCTTGTAATAGTTTATGCTATAATGGTATAGTATATTCTAAAATTATGGCTGTATTAATTGATTGCGTCTCTTTGGAAATTAAAGAATTGTTTCTACATAATATTGATGCATATTTAACATATTTGTTTGAAACAGCTCTGTTCGAAAAGCATTTTCACTAATGTTTAGTAACTTCACGAGATATTGTTGATTAGAAAGAATAAAAAAAATCTGTTTAATTATGTATTTTTACATATTAGAACCTCATATATTTTAAATGATACCTCATTGTACTTTACATTAAAACATAAGCTATGTTGTACACATGGGGATGGATTAGATAGCAGTGTTTATAAGTGATTTTTAAAACGACGTACCTTCATCTGTAGGAGTTTAAGACTTATATTTTTTTTCAATATTCTTGTCTCAAAATTATGAATGTTTTATATTTTATATGTCTGATATGAATGTGTGTGATATTCAATATAAATTTTTCAAAAATATGATTTAGTTTGTTTTATTTTTCTGTTTACAATGAATCATTAATTTTAGGTATTAGCTTTGTTATGATGTTAATACAAAAGGAAATATATATATATATATATATATATATATATCTGTGTGTGTGTTAGATAAAAAAAGGCACTGAAAAAAATTCTGTACACTAAGTTTTTTACTATGGAAAATCTAATATTCATCATAAAGTTTCCAAGATATTTTCAATAACTTATTATTAAAAGACTGAACTTTAAATGAAACTCAATTTTCTTTCATGTATAGGATTTAAATAAAACTATATATTGCTTCTAAAATCATAAATATAATCTTTAATGAACCGAATTGTTTCTGGAACTACTAGCTCAAATTTCTTACACATTTGTTTTGGAAAGAATTTAACTCTTGAATCGAATCTATTTTCGTTAATTTCGTTAAGATTTATTAAACATTCGAATTGATTTAAATTTGAGGTAGTATAAGTTTAAAGTACAGTTTATGATAACATAACAGTTGCATTTTTGTTTCTAAAAGTAAGTTATGATACATACAGTAACTGCAAGAGTTTTGATTCGAAGTTTTGTGTTAAAAATTCATAACGTATGTGCTAAATGATATGTAAGATGAAGAACATGAAACTTGCAAATAAAGGTGCGCTTATTTAAGTCCATTAAAATGTAAATTGATATATATATATATATATATATATATTTCTTTTTAAAATTAATATTTGATACAACAACAGTTTCAAAAATGAATGCAGTACATACTCACTTTATTGTTTCAGGCTCATATATATTGCAGTAACAGATTCACAAATGAATGAATTATATACTCCTTTTGTTGTTTCATCTCGTATTTGATGCAGTAACAGCTTCATAAATGAATATATTACATACTCAATTTCTTCTTTCATTCTCATTTTTGATACAGTAACAGATTCAAAAATGAATGTATGATATATTCATTTTTCTAACCCACACTCATATTTGATACACAAATATCTTCCAAAATGAGTATATGAAGCTTCCATTTTTAGTACTTACTCTTACTAAAAATGAGTACAAGCGAATCTTAAATATGATTACTTTGGGATCGGAGCCATTTTGATTATGTGAAATATTCAAAAGTGAGTACTTTGTACTCAATTTTGAATACCCGTTTTTCGCAGTGTTCATACGATCATTTATTTAATCACTAGCCCTCTGAAACGAAGTGGTATGTGTGGTCCAGTTTAGAATGACACACAAAGAATGGAACTGCTCCACTAAAAGTAAAGACTCGGCTATCTGCTGGATGAGTTCTCGCTATTGTTTCATGGTGAAGATGAAGATGAATCACATCTTTTTTCATGACCGACATACAGTTATTACTATAAGCTTTTGGAGAAGGTTAAAACACCATACTGGTTCATAAGATGTTCCACTGTGATCTGCAATGTTCTTCAGAACAACGCAAGACCCCACAAATCCGGTGTAACACAACTTAAGCTTAGAAAACTTGACAGGACAACACTCGAACAACTTTTCTGTAGTTCGGACTAGCATTAATTGGGACCCTGAAAGAAACGTTTAGAGGAGAAAAATATTCATCGAAATAAAAATTATGTAGAATAATTTGCTTGCCATTGCCTCCGTACACATCGATTTCTTTTGTCATACAGGCATTGAAAAATTCCATTAAGTCTGGAAAAAAAATGAACAGATCTTAAAGCAGATAATGAATAGATCTTACATAAAAGGAATTAACATTGGTGCAATATTGATTAGTGTTTCAGTAAAGATTTTTTTTTTAAAAAAAAAGTCTTGTTTATATTTGATTTGCTCCCTCACTTTTGCCTCGTGTGCTTCTACAAATCCTTCAACTTTAAATGTTTATGTGAATTTAAAAGAAATTAAAATCCACGTGCGCTATCTTACTTTCATCGATCCATTTAACTACGACTTGCAAAATAAATGGAGCAGCCTTTCTTTTCCCTCCTTCCTTTATCACTGAACTCAATGCGAAAATGAAAATAAATCCGACTCTAAACCCTCGTTTCTCCAACCTCGGCTCATCCATATTCAAAGTCCATTTAAAAAGCATTCTTCAATTTGGCGATTAAAAAAAAAAATACAAGTGAGCATCGGAGGGAGAATATCGTTGGGACTGTCATCTCCCAGGGAATAAATAAGAGTGAGCCCGGCGGCGTCAGGGGCGTCTGAGCATTATCTCGCTGGGCGTTCATCACTGCCGAGAATTGATTTTACGCCCCGGCGAGGGGTAACCGAATTACTCGGAAGGGTGATTCGGCGAAATCGCGGTTTTCTCCCGTCGACCTGATCGCTTAGTGTCTTCATGTAACCGAAGATCGTTACATCAAGAGCTCGCGCTAATCTCTGTCGCTTCCCAATCTTTCGCGACCCAATGGATGGAAAATTGATTGTTCATACTGCACCAAAATGAAACGAGCATTCAAATTAATAGTCGTTTTTCTTACACCTTTGCTTATAATTAACGTTTCATTCTAGATACAGGATGGCTTACTTGACGAAAGGTCCCGTCATTTTGACCCACAGTTAAGTAGATAGAATGACATAAGGATTCTGAAACGTACAACTGGATTTAAGTGTTTCTCGTTGTATTTCTTAAGTGTAATGGATCCTCTATTCCTTGACCAATGAACCCACCAAAATTTATAGCCTGTTAATTTTTATGATTTATTTGACTCATTAAAGAATCGATAATCACAAAATGTATAGCAAGGAAGATTCGAGTAGGGCTCCTGATTCGCTTTCACGGAAGATCGAAATAAAGGGAGCTACTGTATGTCGCTTGATCCAAGTCTTTACGCGATGTGAACTTTTACCTTTTAAGTCCAAACACTTTAATCGAGGCTCTATATCGATATCTACCAAATTTATTATTGGTGAAATCAGAGCTAAAAATATATGTCTCTAGTATGAGGATGATCGCATGTTCGAGTCACGTTTCCGCTAAAGATCCATTGTACAGAGAGGTGCTGTACATGTGTTAAATCTGTTGGTGCTCAAAGTCTTCACTTTAGCTCGTAATAGATGTGATGAATGAGATACCAACTCAAATGTCAACCATGTCATCTCACTGTAGTTAAAAATGACGTATTGTCTGTGGATCTTCGGTATGGGGCAAAAACAGGCAGCTGAAAAACTTGCAATAAGCAAAAAAAGGCAAATAAATATATAATAATCTTTGTTGCTTTTCACAATTAAATTAAATTAATATAAATTAAGTTAATCTCTGAGTCATACACACCAAATAAAACGTTATAGCTTAGATTAATCGAACTACTGACGAAGAATTTATCTAAAAGAAATGAATGTCGAATAAAGTTTCATTTGTGTCAGAAATTGTGAATTCATTTGCATGGTCTTATTTACAGTTCTTTAAAAATCATAGACGGTCATCTTATCTTGTCAACGCAACAACTTAAATCTTGGTCAAGATCATAGATGTAATAGTGTGAGTGTGAACATAATTCCACATACATTTGAGTTGTATTATTGTATTTAATTGAATTTTATCCCAAATAAATTATGTTATTTTTTTATAAAAAAGTTCCATTGGATATGGTAGGCTGAGAGCTCTTAATATAGTTAATGAAATAGACTCTTCATATGAGAAAATCCCTTATAACAAATAAAGAGCTTCATTTTTTCGCGAATTAAGAAAAAAAAGTAAGAATGACACGAAATTGTAAAATTCGTGATCTGTCATTTATTTGTAACACTTGGTTTTGTAAATATATAACTCTCATGTTGCTTCTATGGGCGACGTTAATAACCAATCCATCAAAGGCTTTGCAAATGGATCATTACAACAACATTGAAAGCGAATAACTTGGTAGTAGTGCTTTTTTTTAAAAAAAAAGAAACTTCTGTGGCGCTCTGCTACAATTATGTTTGATTCGAAATATGCTCATAGTTATTTGCTCCCACCTTCTCAAATCGAGTAAAAAATTCACTTTTCTACATGTTTCAAATCAAATACCCCATTCTTAAGAATGACAAGTAAATAAATATCTGAAATAAATAAAAAGCTGTGCAGTGCGAATTTATGTTAGTAGTTTATATACCATATTTATAACCATTTTATCTAGATATTGTTATCAGTATATTCGATTATAATAATTTTATTTTGGAATTAAAATGACATAAGTTTATTGTAAAGACAATTGTTCATTTAGTGAAAGAAGGTATTTGTAAGATTGGTATGATGATTCCATACAGCGGAGTTATGCGCGAAATATTTCGTATGACATTCAGAAATATTTATTTCATATAAATGATTTCTCCGTGTTATCGGATTTTATTGGATCATCAAACATTGATCTCAAAATACAGGGTGTTCCAGCTAAAGTAATGGCTTATATCGAGACAACTACTCTTAATTATTCACAGAATTCAAACGGATCAAAAGTGCCATTTGATTTTTGTAGTTTCACAAGATTCAATGTAAGCACTATGAGTGTATGTCACGGAGTTTGGTATAACACCGGAAAAGGAGGCATCGTTGGATTTCATGTCTTTTGTTTGTTTGGATATATTGAGCAATAAAGGCTTTTATATCCTCTTGATACCCTTGAATGAATTTACTTACGACCTTGTTAAATTATGTGATTGTTTACCAATGAAAGGTTCTTAATTTGGTTGCCATGCGCATTGTAGTGGTGAGTTTGCGGCGCTTTTTTTTTGCTATTGTGTCGTGGATTCAAGTGCTGATTTAATTAAAGACCTATCATACAGCGGGGCTGATGCGCGTTAAATCTATTGGGATTCCAAATCCTCACATAGGCGGAATGTGGAAATTTGGAGAAAGGGGTACCAGTTCAGATGTCATCCTCATTACTTATCAGAGGCTCAATATTACAAGTTCCGCCGATGAAATGAAACAACGCATCTCTGCAGCTGTAATACCTCAAAAGTTGATAAACACCTGACAAGAGAACTATTAACATTTGGAGATATACAGAGCACTCCTATTAAACTTGGTGAATCTGCAAAAAAGCTTAATGAACTTTTTTCCCCCAATGTATGCAGTTATAACTAATTATGTGTGGTAAGCTCAAAGTAAGTCAATGCTTTTAGATAAATTGAACATTTTGTCATTAGATCCGTCAACAAGACCAATTTACTGTGAACATTCAATTAAAAGTGGTAGGAAAACAAAAGGCTTTTTTTTTAAATTTTCAAGCAGAGAAATACATCGAAAGCTCGGTTTCCTTTTACGAGCCATAATTCCACAGCAAATACTCGAGGAAAAAAGAGAGACGCCCCAGAGAGTGATAACACTGCGAGTGGGAAGGGGGAGCGACTTCGTTTTAAGGAGGATGGCTGTAAAAATGGAGCTTCGTCTCTGGATGGAGACATTCATTTCGACGCCTGTGTTTGCGCCCATTAGGAAAATTGACGATAAAGCCTTTGATCCTCCAAAGCTCCTCCTCTGGAATAAAGCGATCCACCCATCAGGTGGCTGGGCACGAAAGCGGATCAAGTCAGTTTCGAGTTTGATACGAGACTTGTCTCTACTTCCTCCTAAGGCCATTTTCCCTGTAAGCTTGAGGACAAACAAAATAAAATAACGTTCTCTTATTTCAATACACAGAAATATTTAAGACAACCTTCTTAGCTCTTACTTTTGTGTTTAAAATTATAACAGAAATGAATAAAATAGGGATAATTGATACTGAAATGGAACGAAAACAAAACGCCTATTTGACAGCATTTTTTTTTATTTCAGCTATAGTATCAATATTTCCATAAGTAAACTGAAATTACTCATATAGTTGAAACTTATACTCTCATGAAATGTTATAAATTTTGCTTATCTAAAGCACTAAAGAGAATCAGCTAAAAAATGCGCTATCTATCAACCATTCATGTATCGGTATATCCTTTGGCGCCATGTCATAGTAGCAGAGAAGTGAGTTTCTTGAATTTGCGAGTTTCTATTCTGAATCACAAAGCCATTCAAGATTGACTAATTGCTTATTAACGTCTCATTCAGAATCAACAAGAGAGCTATTGGCGATAGACTTTGTTATTTGGAGACACAGTCAAGTGTCGAAGATGATATCAGAGGTACTCTGCAAGATTAATGTGTAACTATTAACCCCTTTGGACTATGAGTTTTTAGTGGAATCAGAATTGGAATCGTCGATTTGACAGAGATAATTTACCACCGCTACCATAATCTCTCGCTTACCACGGCCTCAATACCTCTGAAAAAATCATGAAAAATAACGAGGATTGTTTTTGTGTTGAATCCAATTAAGTCATCTCGTAGAGAGGAACGTAAATATAGATAATACTTTTAGAGACGAAAAATCATGGTCTGTTTCCAATAGCCCATGGTTTACTTGTAACATCTTGTTCATTCAAGCAATCTAAATTCTAAGAATCCCTTCTCTCAAGATTTGAATCAACGTCACTAAGAATCTATAAAATGCGCATTGATGATGTATCACTTTATTCTAAGCTATGTTCGGCTAGCATATCTCCTGAGGAGGTATCTCGCTTTTTCTAAATTTGATAGTATTTCACGTGATACTATTTTTGTTAATGTATTTAAGGTATCCGCCTACCTTCGAAAAGGATTTTTTTTCAGTAATTGAAAAAATAACTTTTATATGCATTATACTATAAGATATAGCTAAAAATTTAAAATACAACGTAAAATTTACGCAAATTAATAATTGTTTTAATATTTCAGCTAAAAAAATACATAAAAATAGTAGTAAAATGGCACTTGTGCAAAATACAAAAACTGAAATTTAAATAGAGATATTTCAATTCTGTGAATTTTATTATGATGAATTAAATCTAATTTAGGATTTGTGTCTCTCTTATAATTATAACCCTGAACATTAAATATTTATAGGGAGTTGTACTTTAACATACAGAAAAACAGTACAAATTTGCGATACATTATGACTTTTATCATCAATAAATATAGGACTTGAACCTCTCCTATAGTATTCGCATAATAACTATAGGAGAGGTTCAAGTCCTAAATTCACTTTCATAAAGTATTCCATAAAAGTTTCATAACATTATATTCATAACCTTTTTCAATACGATGTTTTGCGCTGAAGCAAATCATGAAAATCTTGATTTTGAGAAAAAGCTGAAAATATATTTCAACCCAGAAACTTACTTAATTAAATAAACATTTAACATTAAAAGGCCCCTGATTTGTAAAGTTCACTATCTGTATTACTTAAATAAGTTATCTTTTTCTTCCTGATGTTCTTTAAAACTTTCCTACGCTTACATTTAACAGGTGTTGTATAACGCTTGAATTCCCTGATTCAATTGTAATCCAATTTTTTGTATCCCTTTACAGTGAAGTAGCCCGGATTTTCAATGTTCAGCTTATTTAAGACTTTTAAGAAGCCTCGATGTCCTTCGTTAAATTGTATAATTGCATCAAATGCACCCAATTTCACAGTTTTCAAACAAACAAAAACTTCCTTTAGTACTCTTCATCGTATTACACCATAAAAATATTCATTTGCATTTTGGGTCTTGGGAAATTCACCTTGTATGTTGGAAGATATTTTGATGGCAATTTTACGTAAAATATCAATGAAAAACAAACATTAAAGTTAAATTTTCAGTAGCAGAATGCTACTTCCAGTTCTAAAAAATTGACACAGACTATCATTAGAATGCTTATAACTCAAGTTCTATGTAAGATAGAAACAAATTGAAACTGTTCTAGAAAGCTAAGGAACCAGGCTTTAATAATAGATCGTAAATAAAAAAAATCAACTTTTTGACCGAAAATCGTGTTTTAAAGGTAGGCTGATACTTTAAAGAGAAGTGCTTCCTATTATTCAAACTCTAGTTTTAGGGAGTATCGAGCCAAGGAGCTTATCGAGTTCGTCAATTTACAGGTCGCTGCTCTTCAATAACCCTAATTCTTTTTTTTAATGAAGGGAATCTTGGGTAAACTGTGAATGTGTTGCGAGCTTTTTATTAATGGACTTAAGAGTATTGATTCATATTTCTATTTCCCGATGGACTCGATTCACTGTCCTCCAGAGCGGGCGATTGACAGATAAGCGTTCTCCCCCTCATTGTAAGAGAGGACATTCTCCCTGCGAAATGCGTTGTGTCACCCGATAAAGAACTGCATTGATTAAGTGCATCGATCACCTTTTAAACAGAGAACAAGAGATTGCGCTAATCATTTTGGAGTTTCCGCGCGAGTACTCCTCTTGATGTACGAGAAGCGCGTTCTGCCGGGTGAGACGTAAGCGTAAATTACATTTGCTTTCAAAAAGTTCTCAGCTTCAACGTTTGTGTGAATGGATTAAAATAAAGTTTATGTTGAGTATGAAGTATTGTTTTAATCTGGTTACTTATGATCATCTTAACTGTAGCCACGGAATAATAATAATAATTTATATATATATATATATATATTCTTTCTAACATTGAAAATCTCGAAAGCTGACATTGTGCTTTGATCAGAGCTCTTTTTACTTCAGAGCTCAAAAGACGGCGTAATTTTATTACTATATCAGTTCCGTTAATTTTAGTGTTCGCATTGAAGTATACTTAGAGCCCTGGCCATTGCCTCATGTTCCGAGTATCTTTGTGATCGAATAATGGCAGTTTGAACTTAAATCTGCTCAGAAGATTCGGAGCCCTTATCACTCAGTGCTCAGAATTAAAACTGCTATATTCTACGCAGGTTAAGAGAAAACTGGGGAATTTCGAATCTTTGGTAGAGATAATAAATTCTCCAACTTTTTGAATATGATCTTTCGTCTAGAATTTTGCTGTTATTGAATAGGACCAGTCACCATGTTGTGAAATAAATATTTTCAAGATGTTTCTTTGAACGTAGCATTTAGAGCCGGGTAAAGTTTTCTCTTGTCTCCGGCACAAAGAAAAAAGTAGGGAATTTTCTTGCTTAAAATTATAAAGTTATTTATGTGATCCATTATCATCAATTACCAGAGAGTCTCTGGAAATCCAACTGTGATTTAAAATATTAAGAAGCAATATGTAGGACTAAGGGAAGGTTTTTATTTTTATTGGAATTTTTTCACAAGGTTTATGCCAGAATCCCTCTTTTGTTTGAATTGGTTGCTTAAGTTTTATATTAACTGCATTTTATTTCATCCAATCCATGAATTTTCCAATCCCTAAAGAAATTTCGAATCGTTTTTAGAAGTTGCTCACTTTTTTTTTCCTTTTCTTTGTGTGCTAAATTCTATTGTCCACCAAGAAGCTCTTGATCTTGAATGTATTACTAATTGCTGGTCAGAAAGATGTGCATTCTTTATTTCTTCAAGAACGGTAAAATTATCTTTAACATTTAAATCTATTTTTGTTGAAGATGATTAGCATATATTTCAATTTATTTAATGGATTTAGAAATTTGAAGAAGGGGTATGTTGACTTTTTTATATTGGATTATTAATGAAAAATAATCACTGTTAAAATTATCAATATTTGTGAACCAAATTAAATCAGATTACTTCTAAATTCATAGTAGGCAAAGGTAGATCTATTGTAGTAAGAGATGCAGACGTGTGGAGATAAGTTGAGCTTTTATCGTTAAGTAGAATACGATTGTTGTGAAGGATCTAATCCAAAAATTTTCGAGCTCCAGCAGCATTGGCGCTGCTCGAGCCCCATACCTTATGAGAAGTATTGAAATCTCTCAAAACTAGAGTGTAATTATTTATATTGCTAATGACATTTGATAAAGGGCAATCTTTGAACTTTCCTAGTGAATGTAAATGTTGATAATAATGAGCGATGCATTATTTATTACGTGATTTTGACAACTAATATTTCAAAATCTTCAGTAATCTGAGAAAAACTTTGATGGCACTAAAATCATTATTTAAAGCAAGTTTTCGTATTCCAGCTCATTTGTCTTCCATGCACCACTATTTGTCAAACCACGCCAACGGGAGAACTTTGAGCCACGATAGATTTAACGTGCTCTCAGCTGTGGGTATACGGCGAGTCTTTAGTAGTATCAAGGCTCTTTCTTACGACTCGATGAAAACGGTTGGCCGCAAGTCAGCGACCATGACCACTAGGCTACTGCGGCCACATGTTTAGTTCAGTAGCGAAATGATTCACTACTTGCTCTTGGTCTTTTTCCAAAAATTGTGTTGTCTTCGATTATTTGTTCTAATTTTTCCATCTTCCATTCCAACTCGTCAATATGTTTCGTTTGGTTATTGTGGACTTAACGGGAATAAGAGATTTTTTTAAATAACTTCATTTCTTGAAATATTTTGTTCTGATTTTAATTTCATAATTTAAATTTTGTCTTGATATTTTTCGTATTATTTGGAATTCGCTTCATAGTCGTTTACCCAAAAGACATATATTTCTTTCTTTCTCTCTTTGTGCTCTTTTTTAGGGGGGGGGGAGGAAGAATAGAAGAATCACATTTACATTTTATTGAACTGTAGCAGAATTTTTGTAAGTGTCCAAATTTCCAGCGATTGGATTGCTTTGTGGATTTATTGTGGAATAGCTGGGTTCTGAGAATCTCAAAGGCTATTGGAATTCTGTCGGAAATTGTAGAGGCTATTTGCGTGATCTTGTAATTTTCATGGGTATAATGTCAGTAACACTTCTTTTAACAAAGCGTTGAATTTCTAGGATTGCCATGCTATTATTTTTAAATAATCTAAAGTATATTCGGGGTCAACTCAATGAATTATGAAACTTGTAGTAACACCCATCCATGAAAACCTTGGAGTACCGTATTGACCTTAATGTAACGTGGCATTGAATTTAGCGTGACACCAAAATTTTTTATTACTATATTTAGGAGAAAAAGTGATGAATTTAATTCGGTCTATTCATTTTGCATGAAAGAATTCAAACAAAATATTATTTTGCTAGATAAGCATTTATTTAAAATAATTATTATCACAGGTTACATTCAAGGCAATAAAATTAAGTAACGTAAAGGCATGGGCGTACTAATAAGAGGAGTTGTTACATTCCATTACCTAGATTACCATTAGCACGAGTCAATATCTTAAAGAGAAATAATTAAACAAAAGGCATCATGTTATATTCGGGCTAATACGGTTATAGTACAAAATTTATTTCGTTGATCTTTAAAGCTTCAATTACTGTATAGCAATTATTGGTTTTTATAATTATTTTTTGATATTTCTTTTTTTCTTTGTGGTTAGAAAAGTTCCTTACGATTGTTTCTTTTAGTTTCAATGGATATGCGCTTCAGAACTGTGGTTACGACTCGTGTGGTGACCGAGCATTCCAGAATAGTCTCACTGTAGCTTATGCATGTCATAAGAGGCTACTAAAACGGGTACCCAGCGTCTGGGGGTACAGCCGGGCACTCTACCCCTGGGGATTATATCAGGGAACCTCAGGGACTTGCCTTCTTTTGGTAAGTACGGGCATCATAACCCCGAGGCATCTTTGTGATCTTTTTCTTTCCTATGGGGTTTACTGTCTTTGGTAAACACGGGTGACGAAACCCCGGGTTATCTTAGCGATTCTTCTCTATTTTCAACCTCCTTCGTGTCAAAGAATTTTTATCTTTTCTTAAAATTTTTTCACAAGACCACAGTTAAATCTTTTTTGGCGCAGCATAGCCACATTTGGTTCTTGCGCCAATAACTTTCACATTTACTCACTCACTCGGAACTGGTTACTAGATTTTAAGGTCGTTATATTTGGTGAAGTTAAGGTTTGTTGATCTTTATGCATAGATAAAAGCTCTAAGTGTATTGTTCTTTCACAAATTTGATATGAATCTTCACCCTCCAAAGAGGTGTAGGGATCCGGGCAGATGGAATCACCATTTTTTTTTCTTTACCCTCGTCCACCTTACACGTCAAAAAAAAAAAGAAACCATTAATCTCTGAATATTTGTCAAACCACTTATGAACAGATTGATTTGAAGCTTTTGAAAGTTAAATACAAAAAAAGCAATGAAAATTTTGACAGTCATAACTATACGCAATCACTTCTTCACCTCAAACTTTGAAATCTCCCTACAAGTCAAAAGAATATCAAATGTCAAGTCACAAAGTCATTTCGCCTTTGTTTTTTTCCATTACTATGTTTAATTACATAAATGATATGCGTTACGGTTAAGAGCGAAAATTTAAGTTTACAATGTTTTAAAAGATTGAGTATTGCTTTCATATTTATGCTTCGAAGTTAAATTTGGAAGACACTTCCAGAAAACATTTCAAACTGAAGCTACCTTGGCAGAAGTAGCGAATATTATCATTAAATTAATTTTAAAGCATTTTAGTTTGCATAATTTTTGTAGCTTATAATTTATATTGATGCTTGTAATATTGAGTTATATTTAAATTTGAATTATTTCTTCTTTCAGAAACATTGTTCAAAAGACTGTTCTTATTTTAGAATTGATTATATTTTTATTCGATTAGTTTGAAAGGGGAACTTTCTCCAAAAATAATTTGTACTTGACTTACTTTCTTACGTCTTATTCTTAATTTGTTTTTGTAAGATCTCATACTGAAATTCAAAAAGCTCATTGAATCGATCAATAGAGATTATTAGGCATTAAATATGGTTTCGTTATTTGATTATACAAAAAGTAAATCGTGCTTCCCTGCAAGTTTTGGGAATTAACAGATTTTAAAACTATCCCTTTTTCCTACATTAATGAAATAAAAAACTGATTTTGATACTATATGCTTTTGCACACGAAAATATTACTTGTTATACCGTCTTCTTTATTAAAAACTATCATTTACCTAAAAAAAAGTCTTATGATAATAAAATTACAAGATTTATTTTTCAGTATCACGGAAAAAATATTGCGCGAAATGAATCTGAAAGAATTTGTTTTATTTGCTGTCACTCAAAGTTTGCGTTCAGTAGTTATATAAAAGAAAAATCTAACGAAAAATCCTTCTTCCCTCCCCCCAGAAGAGTACGGTATTTATATTTACTGTCAAAGTTACAATAACAGTAAGCAAAAAAGCTACAAATTAGGGGAGTAAATTATCACATAATTAGAGAATTCCCCCCTCCCCAATAAATCTTAAAAATGCTATTAAAAAGTGAGTATGCGCTGATAGTGATAAAAAAATGTGTTTATTATCCGACCGATTTTCGATTGAATGAGTCATAGTCTAGTTCTCGCATCGTGAAAAGATGTTCCGTATATTTTAGTAAACGTTAAGTGGGAAAACACTTCTAACTCATCATATTATGGAAAAGATAAGGAAATCTTTGTAGATATGAGGCATTTGATAATAAAGTTGAGAAATGGGGGCATATGTCTTCGTCACATCGATTAAATTGTCGATCAATCTTATTTTTGTATTGAACGTGTAATGCAAAATTTTGTGGGTACAAGAAATCTTAGTGAAAGACCGAGATGTGGATGGCCAAAGGATTACCTGCTAGAGATGGATTGATTGGTTTTATTAACGTCGCACCAGAAGCAATACGAGGTCTACAGGCGATTGAACTTGCAATATTGAGACACGGTTACATGACGACGGTGACACCTGAACTGGTATCTTTCTCTCCAAATTTCCACACCATGCCAACAGAAGGACTTGGAACCTCAACAAATTTAACTTTCATCAGCTCAGATACACAGCTGGTGTCCGGCCACGGGAGAATAGTCAGAGCAATATTAAACGTTTCGAAACTTAATCACTGCAAAGAATTGAATTAGTGAAAGTAATTTAAATGTCTTCTGGATTCTGGAATAAAGTAACCTGGAAATGAAATCAAAATTACCATTTTTCACAAATTCACAACAACTTTTTTCCGATTAAGCTTCAGTATACATGATTTTTCGCAAGTTATTCTGGAATGGAAACCAGCAATTCTAAGTAAATTTCCCCCAGTTTCTGGACGAGCACTCCGATCAGGACTTTAAATTCTATCACTATAGTAGAAGCAAAAGGTTTAGGATTTACTTTGATTTCTCTAATTATCGTTCTTTCTTCTCTAATAGATAATTCCTTTGACCGTCCACATCTCGGTCTTACACTAAGATTTCCTGTGTCTAGAAAGTTTTGTATTACACGTTCAATACAAGAATAAGATTCAATTTAATCGATATGACGAAGAAACTTGTCTCCATTTTTCTTTATTAATAAATGTCTCATATCTACAGAGATTTCCTTATCTTTTCCACAATATGTTGATTTAGAAGTGTTTTCCCACTTTACATTTACTAAAATATGGAACCTCTTTTCACGCTGAACTTGGCTATGACTCATTCGACCGAAAATCAGACTGATAATAAGCAAATTTTTTTGATTGTTATCAGTGAGTACGCAAACTTTTTTGATAAGCAGTTTTAAATTTTACCGGGAAAAAAAATTCCCTTTTAAATTAAGTAATAATTTATTCAACTATTTTGTAGTGTTTTCTTCCTTTGTTTATTATTATTGTAACTTCGATAATAAATTGAAATACCATGTTTTTGGGGAATGGGGGTGGGAGAGAATGGTTTTTGTAGAGATTTATACATTACTCAATTAATACTCATAGAGTTTTTTGAATGACTATATGCGATACATAGCAGAAACATAGTTCTTAATAAATGATACCTTTAAACTAACATTTTCTTTAACTCCAAGTGAATCCAGACTCACTTTATTTTATTTGACATATCTTAGCTTAACAATATTTAAATGTTATGACAGATGAAATTAATTTTATATTTTTTCAAACGAGCAGAGTTTGCGGTTTTCGAAGCTTTGCCAAGACCGCGGTTGCCAAGGACTCAGGGTAGCGAACTCCAGTGTTCAAGATGGGGAGTGGGATTAAAACCTGTTACCACTTAAAATGGATTGCGTGGAATAATAAAGATCATTGCATATTAAATTTAACTAACCTCGAAGTATTCCTGTGGTGTTATGTAGAAATTAAGAGATGGTCACACGTATCTAACTGCAACTTCTCTAACACAAGTTCCACACTTGTTAATTTGAGCTATGGTTCAAAACTGAGATCAAAGTTCTGGAATTGTTCTAGAGTAGTGGTTCTCAATAGGTTGGTACTTCCACCGGTTCTAAGGGAGTATTTTTAGCCAAAGGTAAATGTAGGAGGTATTAAGAGCTTACTGCCGCCCCTCTGGGCAATAGCCGCAACAACGAGCTGAAAAGCTTGATTAATATTAAAATCCATTGAACTATTTGTTGAAATATTTGTTTCAATGAACAGTTCTAAATATCTTTTCAGTAAGAACAATCCGTACTTAAAGTAGGTATTGGTAAGTACTACATATAGCTTTGTTCACAATACCTTTTTGGTTGCAAATACGAGTGGCATCACACGCAGTACTCCCAAGGAGTAACCCAGTGTGTGTACGTATATTCCGGTTCGATCAACAAAGCTTTATTTAGGATTTTGGACATATCACGTGAATGTTAAGGGTTAAGCTAACAGGACAGCATAAATTTCAAGTGTAATTTTAGTCATAAGGAGCTTCTTACTTTTCTTCTTAAAGTTAGATTATTGTTTTTAATTGCATGAAATAAAATGCATTCAAAAGAGTGATAAAAAGGAATGTTTGTGATTAACTACAATCTTTTTCTGGCTCTTGGGGTTATATATATTTTCAAATACTTTAAATAAGTATCAGTGAAAACTCACAGTTGCATTGATTTCAACACCGGGAACCCCCCCCCCCCCCCCGAGATGGGACGGTGATCCAAAGAAGATTTGGAACCCTCTGATGTAAATTTTCAGATTAACTGAAGTTTCAGTAAGTTTCTTCATGTGATTATTATCTAATTAAAAATCATTGTTTCTTGGCAAAAGGCACAATTAAACTGATGTATTCTTTTGTTTAAAGCAATTATACTTTTAAATAAATTAAAACATTTACGTATATTGTGTATATATAAGAGTATGTTTCATTATATATAGAAATATTTATGCAAAATCAATCAATATATACTATAAGGAAAATTACGCTAATTTTCTGAACTTCTGTTATGCGTGTGATATTCAAGAATAGCAATGAGAATAAAATTTTCATTTATATACATTTGATTTATTAAGTTACTTGACAGCAGATATAAATATTTGCACAGTCCAAAATTGTTTCCCCTAATTCAAATCTTTACAATGACATCGAGATTTGAAAGTTTTGAGATTCATATATCTATATTAGAGTCAATACTCTTGTTTCAGCGACAATTTTATAATATGCTGGAATACATACAAATTATTAATTTTAATTGCAATAATACAAGCACACTTTACCCAAAAACCAGTTAATGTCACAATTTATTCCGTATCACAGTTTTAACACACGCTATCTTTCCATAATCCGTACAATACGGTAGGATTCAAACTGCACCGTTCCATTAATATTTTACAGATATTAGAATTATCTAGTATTTCCATGGATATATTTGGCAATTGTACATCAATCCTACAGCATACATAGTGTATATTGTATTTATCTTTTTATAGTGGACAATATTTATATATATTATATAGTGCTCTCAATCAATTTTATAAACAGAGACTGTGATTATTTTTCACGATCAAAACTAAAAACTTCATAGGAATAATCTTGTTAGAAAGTCCTGATTTATTGTTATAGAAGATTTGATAAAGAAAATATTATTCAGATTTCTCAATGAAATTACATTCATATTGATTCCTTTGCCAGTTGTTCCTGTCTCAGATATTTATTATACAACTATAGTTGAGAGTATAACCACTTATTAATCACTGTTACAAACAGCGCTTTTGGTTGAACATGAGTGCTGAAGCAAAAAAGCAAAATCAAGCATGTAAGAAGCAAAAATTCTACCTGTTGCTTCGTAAGGATCAAAAAAATTTGTTTTAAATTAGATAGAGTGACTAGATTAACATAAAGTTGATTGAATTTCATTTTAAACAAAGATTGGTTTATTTTTTAAGTAAACAATCTTTCACTGAGAATTTTCAATTCACGTCAAAATAAAATCTGTAAAAAAAAAAAAAAAAATTAAAAAAAAAAAAAAAACTTCCTGTTCCTTTAATCTCTCACAATGTAACTTCGCGCATTTCCTAAGAATGAATGTAAATCTGTACGGATTATTCATTCGCTTTTTAACAAATTATTTTTATGACACGAAATACTTTTCTTTTGTTTTGCACAGTCTCTTTCTAAGTCTCTTCTACGAACTCATTTTGAAACTATTGTCAAGCTTCTGAAAATGAGATAAGCATTTGACTGCACAGAAATAAATTGAGTCGTTCGTAGTCTCAACCTTGGAATGGGGGCAAACATAGAAATCATTCCAAGGAATGTTGAGATCTCCGAGGGGAGATGAGCTTCTGTCAAGGCTTGTCGCACTGGTCGCAGGGAGACCCCCCAGGGTACAGGGCGTCCTTGTCACCGGGGGCGAAAGACGGGAACGCCCCTTCTCCCGCGGCCAGGACTGGCGGCATAGTTGCTGCTGCCGCTGCGGCTGCGGGCGGTAGGGCGACCCCTGCCTGGTTGACGCAGGCGAGGATGCGTCGCATCTCCTCGAGGGCATTCGCCTGCATCAGGATGTAGTTCTTGGCGAGCAGCAGTGTGGCAATCTTGGACAGCTTGCGCACCGAGGGCGAATGGGCGTAGGGAATAACGGACCGCAACTCGTCCAAGGCGTCGTTCAGGTCGTGCATCCGGCGCCGTTCCCGGGCGTTGATGCTCAGCCGGACCGACTTGGCGTGGCGGCAGTTCTTCTTGGAGCTCGCTAGAGCGCTTGCCTCGTGAGGGGGCTTGCTCTCGGGACCGGGCTCTGTCAAGAAAACGAGAGAGAAAAATACTGTAAATTAATGGCAAAATATGATTAACATATAAATGATTCATAAATAAGGTCACGCATTATGAATAGACAGTTTTTCGGCATTCATTATTATTATGCACAAAAGACTCATCATTTACGTCTCCTGTAAAGACTTCCAGCTAGGAAGAGTTTTTTTATTTTATTATTATTATTATTATTATTAATTGGGCGATTCTCGTGCAACCATTTTCTGCACAATTTTCGAGAGCTCTGCGTATTGTTTATTACGTTTCTAATCCACTGTTCCTTATTATTAATGCCAGGTTTTGTAAGGTTCATGGTTCCTTGTCTTTATGTAAGATCGACAATCAAAAACGCTCAATATATGACAGTTATTTTAATTTAAAATCCATAAGATGTGATAAGAAAGGTCCATGCAAGAAGATAATGCAATGTAAGTAGGAACTGTTTAGATTTGCAGTATTAGCGATACATGACCCAATCATCAAAAAGTTATTCCATAAGCATGCGATAGATTTTGAAAAAAGATGTACATACCAAAGAAAATTAAACACTTTTCGAGTCGAATAACGACTTTTCAACAATCCAGTCTGATTATTAACATCATATTTTTTTCTAAGGATATTTGTATTTTAGAATTAACTTTAAAATAAAAGCCAGATTCCATGTTATTTCTTTTTGGGGTTGGAACAATATTTGAATAATTTTCGTCTTAACCATCGAGGTCATGATTTCTTCTGCAGTTAATTTTAAATGCAATTTACTGAAAAAATTGGAATCATTCGACATTTTATGGCAAAACTGCCTGAAAAACAAAATGGAAAAATTTAACAGACGGATAGTTATTCAGGATATGTAGATTAGAACAGGCGACTTCGATCAAATATCGAATGATTTTAATGTAAGATACCTACGAAGACTTTTTCGATGATTTACTGAAGTTAGAGAAGAGCTTATTTACATCAAAAGAAAAACTTGGTTTCCTGATTTAATAATCTTTATTATTCGTTAAGATAGAACTAGTCTTGCTGTAGTCATAATTTTGTGCGTAGTCGTAATTTTGTGTTTTACACCATCCTATCCTCTTTCGAAATAAGTAAGTATCAAAGGTCTTCAGATATATATTTTTAAAAAATAAAGTATGATGCGGGTCAAATGAAAATACTTTTCAAATATAACATTTCTCTCTTAATTGCAATGAGATTCTTCTTTTTTAATGTTGCGCGACTTTGATGGGAGTTTGTAAATTGCTCGACCTCATTTAATATCTCGAAGAGAAAAATCAAGACATAAATGAGACCAATTATTATTTTTTTACTAACAGAGGAGCATGGAATTTTATTTTTATTTTTATATTGGACATTTTCTACGCGTTAAATGTGAGCATCCCCCCCTTTTTTTTTCATAGAAATTGCAAATTTTATGGAAATTCTCCTTTTGCATATTAATAAGAAAGTTGTCTCTGATTAAAAGGATAGGATTGCGAAATAATCTTTATTTTGTAAATGAGCAACTCACAGGAAATATCAGAAAATATTTGATGTGAGATTGAGAATCGATTGAATGTTGCAAACATTCGAATCGATTGAATGTTGTATCCATATATATATATATATATATATATATATATATATATATATATATATATATATATATATATATATATATATAT